>VWPW01026079.1:433382-479890 GCA_013389825.1 Crypturellus undulatus
GGGCAGAGGTTCCCTGCGGCGCCCGCGGCCGCCGTGACGTCCCCGGCGCTTCCCCTCGCGCCGCGAACAATGCGCGGGGCCCCCGCGGCGCGGAGCGCCAGACAAAGCGGCCCCCGCCCCCGGGACGAGCCCCGCGGCGCGGCTCTGCTCGGGTGCCGTGCCGCGAAACAACTTATGTAGTGGGCGTTCTCCGGGTGTGGGGGTTTTTTTGTTTGTTTATTTGTTTTTTTTTCTTTTTCCTTTTTTTTTTTTTCTCTTTTGTTTTCCTTTCTGTTTTGTTGTTGTTGTTTTGGTTGGTTGTATTTTTTTTGCAAATACGCACCGGGATGGGGCAGGGGCTGGCGCGGAACGGAGCGCGGACGTGGGGTCGGTGCGGAGCAGACACCGCATCCATCTCGGGCCCCGCGGGCAGCAGAGTGCGTGGGGATCACGCCTTGGAGCCTCTTTCACCTTCGATTTTTGTGGTCTGGTAGAGCAGCCTTTGCTGTGCTCCGAGCCGCTGCTTTTCTGCTGCTTTGATTTTCTTTTTCTTCTCTGCTTTCCTTTCCACCCTCCCTCCTGTGGGTAACGCGCCGAGTCAGTGTGAGTCAGGACTTGTGCAGTGCGTTTGCAGCGCGCACATGAGAAGTCTCCCAGGCGTGGCTGCTGCTCCACCACGGCTCTCCCAAGCCCACCTATGCAAACAGATTTGTAATATTTGTGTGCTTAACCATGCATCTCTCTTACAGGAATCTGTTGCTGCGGGTGACACCTCTTGTGAGCTCCCAGGGAGAATTGATGGAGCATGCAGCTAGGGAATAGGATGCCAGAGAAGCACAGAGGAAGAAATCATGCAATCGGCAGGTAACCTCAACCTTATTTTGATTTATTTCCTTTCACCCTGCCTACCAGACCCTACCTGCTCCACTGAGGCAGCGGGAGAGTAGAGGGATGTGTGCGTGTGTGTTAATCACCTCCTCCTTTCCTTTGCCTCCACAGGATGGGAAGGTACCTCATCCATTGGATATGGGACAAGACCACTCTGCAACCCTTGTGGATTCTCCTTCTTCTAGAGGGGAATTATAGTTGTGGATTTATTGTCCCGGTGCAGCACTTCCAGCAGCAGCAGCAACAGCAGCATCAGCTTTCTGACTCTCTTCGGTGACGGGTATTCTTGGGTGGATAATACGGATTACGTTGTTATTGCTTAAGAATACGCGTAGTCGAGGAGAGTACCGGCGGCGGGCAGGCAGCGCGACCGCCCCCGGCCCACAGCTGCCTCCTCACCTGCTCTAGTTGCCAAGGTAGCACCTTTTCCATCTTTTCCTATGCTTTGCACTGCTTCCCGCTGGCTGGGTCTGCCGGGCGGGATTGCTCGGACACCCTGTCCCTGCGGAGGGAGGGTGCGTGTGTGTGGGGGTGCGTGTGTGTGTGGGGGGGAGTGTGAGCGCAAGGTGTGTGGGGGAAAGCGGGGGGTGCAGAGCCCTGTGGGCACCGCGTGGGGCTCAGACCCCTCGAGGGGCGCTCAGGGCTGGGGCTGCGGGAAGGGGCAGCGGGGCCGCCGCAGGCTGAGCTCCCCCAGGCAGGGCAGGGCGGGGGCGCCCGTCAGGCTGCGGCACGGGGGTGCAGGGGCTCCTCCGGGCAGGGGTCCCTGGCGGCAGTGGGGGTGGCTGCAGCCTCGCACGGAGGGGTGACGATCCCTTGTCCTGCGCTGCCGTCGCCCCTTTGGACCCCCCTGGCCTCGGCAGCCACAGCCCCAGGCACAGGGGCTGAGCCAATGCCGGAGCTCAGGTGGCGGCCGCTTTGCCCCCACCCAAGGACTTGGGACTACCCCAAGGCTGCTGGGCAGTGGGACCATGGCCACGTGGCACTGCTTCTCATCCGTGCTCAAGCCAAGTCCCTGCTCCACAACGTGGCCAAACGTCTGCGTTCAGCCCTCTCGCCCATGCCGGCAACCAGGCAGGGGCTTTGCCTCAAAGCCGGCTCAGCCTTCTTGATGCTGAGCTCTGGGAAATCCAGGTGTAGCATCCATGCTTCTCATCTTCCTCTCCCAGCTCCTCAGCCTCCCATGCTGCTAAAGACAGGGAACAGGGAGTAATTCCTCCTACGTTTCCTTGTGTGAGCCCTCTCTGCGCACCCAGGTGTTTCCAGCTCCCCTGGCCACACAGTGCGGCAAGCCTGAGACCAGATTTCAGCCCTAAGTGAATGAGATCAGGAGCCATTTTAAAGCAAGACAAGGGCCAGGGTGATGAGAGCCTTTCTGAATGGCTCCTTCCCCAAGCTCAGCCTCGGTGGGGCTGAGATGATTTTTATCCCGCGCGAGCCGGGTTTGGGGTGATGATCGCCTTGCGAGCGAGGCGGGCTCACGGGGATGCCTTTCGCTCTGCATCTCGCTTAGCAATCAAGAGGCCATCTATGTTCTGCTTAATTATTTCAACCAACTGCCAAGCAGCCTCTCTCTGTTACCTTCAGTGGGGAGTGAGCGCTCGTTGCTCGCAGACGTGTGGATCTGTTATTCTTTAGACACATCTTTGATGCTGGCACTCTGATCCTCGTGTTTCTCTAATACCACTTGAAAGCAGATTTTTTTTCTCTTGTAGCTTAGTACATTCAACAGCAGCAGAAATAATGCTAATATGCTTAAAACAGACACGATCAGCTGTTAAATCATAGTCAGTTCAGTGCAGTAGCACATCCACATTCATAAGTGCTGCAGGAACAGCGATGGAAATGCTATTTTAAACATCCAGGTTTGTATTACAAACCTTCCTCTGATCTGAGCTTTTAGTTGGCATTTTCCCTTGAGTCGTGACTTAGAGTATTATCAGGAGTTCCCTTTTCATCATATAACGGATGTGGTTTTGTTTGCTCTGTGCTTGGTGGAGTATCTCATGCAGTGCAGATTGGACGGTTACCCATAGATATAAGCATAGCAAAATGTTTCTTTACACCTGGTTTCTTGTGGGCGATTAGCTGGTTTTGCTGAATAATGCCCTAATGAGGGGGCTGATGCATCTTTAATGCATGCGCTCTTTGTCATTGTCAACACAAATGTTTTGATGGTTGTAGGTTTCTTTTCTCTATAATCTTTTGGGGATCGCTATGTGTTTTGTGCCTTAAAAGAGTGAATCTATAAGGTCTGCTCAGAGAAATGCTTGCTAATGCACACCAAAATAATTATAAAATTCTGTTCAAATGCTCCGTGGCATAAGGGCTCTTAGAATTATGTTTTCCAGCAGCATGATCTCAGAGTCGCTCGCCTCAGGTTCATTAGCAGCTCTACCACATATGTATATTGAAGGACAGAAACATCCATTTCTGAGCGATGTATCTCTAAGAATAGACTGTTTATGCTGTGGGCCGGATCCCATGAATACAGGCTGCTTCAGGGATGGAGCTCCCATTAAATCACAAATATTTAGGGCTGGGTCCCACTATTCGGTCCAACAGCGAAGCCCCCACCAATTTCCCTACAGGAAGGATCAGACCCCCTAGTGAAAGGGCTTTTTCCAACACTACACTTTTTATCTTTTTGAGTTAAAAAATCCAGAATCTTGTGTGCCAAAAATTGAGTCTAACCACCCCACTCCTCTATCTTTTAGTCTAACAATATTTTATTGTGAGCAGGATATTTCCTAGAAGGCGATAGCACAACATAATAAGAAATTACTCTGTAAAAAAGGGGCTTTTAATTGTATAAGTAATTTCTAGGATGACATTTTAGGGTGAGGTTTGTGGTAGCGGCAGTCGTGTGCTGACAGCTGTTGGGGCGAGTGTGTCTTCCATTAAATTAGAATCATGACTACCTGTTCTAAAATTGTTTTTGTAATCTGCATACTGGTAGAAAATTAAATAAAGAATGCCCCCCCTCCCAATAATTACTTGAATTTAGCCTTTTTTTAAAGGCCATAATCCGTTGAAGATTTATATATGGCTGGGGCGTGTTGTCTGTGGGAGCAGCCGAGCCGGCTGCCGGTGCCGGTAAGTCCTCGCGGCACCGAGGGACGGGACGGGGTGCGCGGCCCTGGACGGGTGATGCGGGTGCTGGAGCGGGGCCATGTGGGGCACCCTCCCGCCTGGCTCCTGCGTGCGCTGCTCTCGCCGAGGCCCTCAGCTGCTCGCGGAGGCCTCGGGGCTCACCGCCCCGCTGCTGGGCGCGCGGCACTCGCGTGGAGCCGAGCGCGGCGGCGGGATGCCCTGCTCTCGCAGCGCCGAGCGCCGCGAACCTCCCACGCGCCGCGCCAGGGCCGTGACGTGGCAGCACGTATTTGTGGCCGCTGCTGTGGCTCCTCTCGCGGCCTGCAAATTTGCCTAAAATAAGTGCGTGCACCATTGCATAGAGACGCACAGAGTGATGCAGCGCCTTTCCTGGGGATCTGTTCTCACATGTAAGTTGCGTTTGAGGCTATACCTGACTTTGAAGGCAGCATTAGGTCTCTTCCCATAGCAGGTCCTTGCCTTTCATGTTGGTTTAATTAGGGGACTTCTAGTGGTCATAGGGTTTTCCTAATGAAACTGAAAACCAAATAATACCCAGGTGTACCCACAGCCATCTGCGCACATTGCAGCTGTAAGAATAAGCAAACCGGCCTTTTCTTCTGGATTTCCTCATCACACTAGGGTTAGCGTGGAGCTGTAGAGCTACACACTATAGTGACAGCTCTATTGTTTTTTTTAGTGTCTTTACCCGAACAAAAGGCTCTTATTGTCTTCCTTTTAAAAGATTACTATTTTTCTGGAAACAACCTCCCATTGCTTACCCTTACCTGCAATGACACCTCACCATTTAGTGGTATAAGAGTAAGTCCTAACATGCCTTCTTTTAATCATAAATGTTACCAGGCTCGGCAGCCATCTCCTGAAACATCAGCTATGGAAACTGCACCAGTCCTTGCCTGCTTTTTATCACTGCCGTTTAGCCAACCTGCACAAACATCAAAGGTCTTGATTACCACATACCTCCCGCGAGATGCTTCCTTGCCCGTCACCCGCTGCGTCTACAGTCCACGGAGACCATGTAAAGAAGGCAGAAAGTCTCTGACGAGGAGCTCTGGACTGGGAAAGACCAAAGGAGGTTGGCCCTTGGGCTGCAGGCAACAGTCACCTGCAATGGCAAGGAGCCCCTGCGCCTGCTGGGCTTGCAGAACAGGAACAGGTCTGACTTCCCTCTAGGAACTCGCACCCTTAGGAAGGAGGAGGCCGGGCCGTGAACTGCCTGAAGTTTCCCAGCCGCCCTCTCAGAGGGGCTCCAGTTCAGGGGCACAGAGCAAACTCAGCCATCTCTTTCCAGGTCAGCTGGCCCCACAATATTGTTGTGCACCAATTTATCTGGGTTTTGTGATGTACACCCCTTCCGTGATATTATATATATTAAGCATGAGATATTGAAATAATGTGGCAAGGTTTTCTTTAATATTAAAAATTGCTGATTCATAACCTTGCCTAGATTATTTGCAGTTCTCTTAGCAGAACAGGCAAATATCACAAAGTTCATTAATGTTCACAGGCCAAGGCAGTCTTTTAAATCACTGCAAATCAATGACAAAGTGATTGCTGTGAGATTGGTCTCCTTTAATTGGGGAAAGGGTGAATCCGGAATGAGAACTGTACAGTATTTAATCGTGCAGCCTGTTACCAAAAAAAGAAGCATCTGACTGCATCTTACGAAGACATTTACATAGGAAATGCGGATTTCATGTGGCTGCTTCCAGCCTATCTGCTGTGATATCTTTGTGAGCGCCCACAGTTTCCTAACAAGAAGCTGATGGAAAATTCAAGCAAAAACTGCATTGCTGCAATTACCACATTATAGGAGGTTCTTTTATTTTGTTAAGTCAGGTGGCAAATAACAAGAGCAGGAAGGCTTGAGGCATTAATGCTTTATCCCATCCGGAAAATAAACTTTTAACCATTCCTCTTTAAGAGAGAATTTACCTAGTGTTGTCAAGGAAATGTAGTGCGATATTACCTTTTCGTCGAAATGACAAAGATGTTTCTTCTGAAACTTCAAATTCTACAGTTCAACAGCTGCTGTTTTATTGAAGCAACAGCTATTAGTGTCTTGATGATACGGTTCTTAAAACTGACCACAGACGGAAAAAAGTTGTTTCTTGTTCCTCTGCTTTTTTCCCTCTACAGCTGGCTGCTGCTTTCCTTTTCATGGTAATCATGAAAGGGTTGAGAGCGTGGAAGAGCTTTCCCTTCTCGTGCTGCTTTGCTTTAGAAATGTCGGGATTGTTCAGTACCCTGGGCTTTGCTGAATGTTGTGAACACGTGATGGCTTAAAACCATTTCTGTTCGGCCTTTCCCACATGCCTCTGTGCAGACGGGCTCTGCCAGCGCAGCTTGGAGGCGCACACGCCAACCTGCTTGCCCTTCCTCGTGCGCCATGGCTTTTATGCCCGTGTAAATGCATTCTTAATGGCAAATAATGCGGGAAAGGTACTGGCCCGGGTTTGGGACTGAGAATAGGCGTGTTTAACTCCCATTTGCTAGTGCTGCGGTGAGTCAGTGCTGCTCATGCTGCCTCTGTGCAACACAGGGAGGCGGAAATCCAGCTACGGAAAGGAGGCCGAGCAGGGATGATGCAAAAGTCAAAGCAAGCAAAGCGCATGAACCCAGTCCTGCACAAAACCTTTGGCTGGAGCTTTTACATTTTAGCTTTTAGGAAGTGTCGTTATATTTGGAATATCTCATGTTTACTGGATGCAAAACTTAAGTATGTGCCCTGTAGGGAGGCTCCAAATAATAGCTCTGCTTTCTGTAATAAAAATCTCTCTCCCGAGATCCTCTCTGGAGCGAGCAGCAGGGTCAGTATTTCATTTCGTAGAAGTCAGCTCACGCTGACAGGGGTCTGGCCTTCTTAGTGCTGGGCCGCTTGCTGCTCACAAGTGTGAGCAATGGCTTCCTGAGGTACCGGTAGCCCTCCTTGCGCTCCGGTGTTGCCGTCAAATCTGACTCGCAGGTGTCCGCGAGCTACAGCGACGGGGCCGGGCGCCTGTGCCGCCCGCTAAGGACGGCCTTTTTAATCGAGGGGCCAACCCTGCCATTAATGTAGCCCAGTGGCTTATAATAAAGTCAGAGGAGATTGAGTAGCCCAGGCCACAGCCTGGCCTTGGGATTCAAAAGGGCCAAGGAAAACGAGGCTGGGAACGTCGTGGTCTTCGTTTATTTGCTGCTCGGGGCGCAGGTTGGGAGCGGTTCCAGCGGAGCCGGACCCCGGCGCTCTCCGCCAGGGCCCGTGATGACTGTGGGACCGGTGGGGCACGCAGCGCAGCGGCCGTAGCTGAGCGGGCCCTGTGGCGGGTCCGCAGCACAGCTCCATCTCCACAGCGATTCCGCTCCTTTTTGTCCTTTTCTCCTCCTTCTCTCCTCTGTAGTTCTCGTGTACTTTGCCCATATGCTCTAAAGCTATTTTGTTTCCAGTTTTATGTGTGTTTTATGTAAATTAGAAGAATCAAGCGCTTCTGCTCGCTAAATTATAAATTGAGTGGAAATTGGCTGACTCTCTGTAGCTTGTCTGCGAGTTGCACCAAGCACGAGCAAGCAGGCCGTGCCGGCAGGGCAGCAGCGCCGGGGCCGGGCACACGTGGGCCGGGCAGGTCGGCCCGCGCCGCCCTCGGGGCTCTGCAGAGGCTCTTGGATCCCTTCCCACCCAGTGTAGGCGCAAACGCGTGCCGGTCTTAGTGCCTCTCTCGCCCCTGCTCCCTTGTGGCTCCTGCTGCACCACTGGACCAGGTACTTAGGGAAGTGAGGCCTAAAGTGCAGCCTCTAAGTTTCTCCTTTGACATTTTGAGTAGCCTGAGGTTTGGGTGCGGGGTAATATCAGCCCCCACAGGCTGAGCGAGTCCTTGCCTTCCCCAGGGATTTTGGGATGTGGATTTGGAATCTTTTGGTCCGATTTCATAATGTATATATATGTACGTGTATATATATATATATATATATTTTCCCTCAAAGGCATAAGGTAAAGAAAAGGCAGGCAACCTACTGCCCAGGCAGTTTGATCAGTGGGAATGTGCTCAACTGCCTAGCCAGTGCTGGGGGAAAATTGGTAAAAAATCACCGGAGTGTCTTGTTAGAGCGGCTTATTTTATTTCAAAGGGAAGGCATTGCTTTTCATTTCCTGGCGTGATTTTTATTAAACCTCTGCCTATTTTATTGGACAGTTCACCTATACATCAACCACCATTTGCATTTCCAAGGGAAGTACATATAGTGGTTTCAAGCAACCTACAAACCAGGCTGCCATTTTTCTAAACAAATAAGAGGATCATTTTTAATCCATGAAATAGCTAATTAAAGCTGCTCCTCAATACACAAAAATTAAGTTAGCAGTAATTAATGTAGCCAGGCTGGAACCTTAGCGAGCTCCTGCCAGCGAGTGTCTTCTGGTGCACTCAAGAGGCTGCAGTTTGGCTGTTGGCACCAACAAACAGGTTGGGAATTGTAAACACGGTAATTAGCAGCAAGTTTCTGGATCTCAACTTGCCAGACTCGCGGTCTGATTCTTGGAGTAGTTGCCGCATGGGAGGAGGGAAAAACAAAGTAAGGGAATTAGAGCAACCTTGCATCGCTCCGCCAACATATGCCGCTGGACCAATGTTTTTCTTGGCAAAGATCGCCGATAAGGAGCTCTCGAGCAGCCTTGCAGCCCTCCTGCACGCGGCGAACCTCGCCGCCGGCGCCAGCTCTTCCGCTGCGGCTGCGGGGTTGCTCCGTGCAAGCCGATTGCACAGGTCTAGGACCCCTCTGCTACACCTCCACAGTGGGGCACAGTGTTGATAAGGTTATCCACAGTAATGGGATTAAAAGAGTTAAAATCCAGCTTTTGCAGTAATCCCGGAGTACTCTATTGTTGAGCTATCAAAGATTAAGGTTATAGTAACCTTATTAACCCTTGCTGTAGTGTAAATAAAAAGGAAATGTCAGCCTTAATTCCACCATGAAATTAAATCTTCACTTCTCTAAATGATGATTCAAACACAGCTTACTCCAGCCAATATGTTTTATGAAAATATTGAACCTCTATGAATGTAAGAAATCCCATCCGAGGGGGAGAGAGAAAGAGAGGATAAAAACATGATGCTGTTTATTATAAAATACAGAAATAATGCTCATCCAGCTCACATGTCTGCAAGAAATTTATCTGGAGATGACGGAGGGTGCAAGGAATAAAGTTGGTGCTCAGCGGGTGTACAGCCGGGTCACGCAGAGAGCCCGGTGGCCCAGGAGCTGCCTGATGGCGACACCAGCAGTGTTTGGGCCCAGGGCCATGAGGAGGGCAGCGGCAGCAGGAGCTTGGCTGGGCACAGCTGGCTCCTGCTGCAGGTGCCCTCATTTTCCACGTTACTGTTTTCTGCATTAAGTTGATTTACATGAGGTCACCTGTGCTGAGCCTGGCTGCCGGCAGGACAGAGATTGCTGTGGTCTGTTATAAGGCTTAGAGCAGCCTCTTTTTCCCCTTTCCTCTCTGTGTCCTGGGAATACTTTCCTGGCCAGCAGGGATGAGCTTTGCTCGGGGGTCTGCGGGATGTGGCCCACGTAATGTGCCCTCCCTTTGGGGACAGGAGGAGCAGGGAAGGGCAAGGGGCTGCTGCCCTCTAGGCTGCGTTGTTTGGGAAGAGGAAAAATAAAGCAGGGATAGAAGTGGGGAAAGGGATCTGGCCCTGCTGTCTTTCCTCTCTTCTCCAGGTGCTCCCCAGGCAGCATGACTGAGGCCCCAGCCCTGGGGCAGGGTTGTGCTGCCCATAGCCTGGAAGTGGCTTTTTGGAGGGTGTGATGGGGGGAGCAGTGGCTGCAGGGGGGCTGCTCCCAAGGAACAGGGCTCTGTCACCTCGGCAAACTCCTGCCCGCCCGCTGTCACCTGCAGCCTTGGGGAAATGGCACTGCTGTTGCTCGGTCACCTCTTCCCTGGCGTGAAGTGCCGCAGCTGGAGCACTCGCGCCAATCGCGCTGCTTCGGCCGTGCTGGCGGTGCCGGGCTGCGCCCGCGGCTGCTGCCACGTGCAACGCGTGGGCGGCTGCGCCCGCTCCTCGCGCCTCCCGGCCCTTCGCAGCGCCGCCGAGGGACAGGCAGTGGGCCCTAAGGGTTCTTCAGAAATATCACTGCTTTCCAGCGCTGGCAGAGTGCGCTCTTTGAGGCAATATCCCTTGTCTGGGCAATTTCCCAGTAAAATACTAAATTGCAACTGCAGAGCAGTAAAAGCAAGGGCATATTTGTTTGACTGACACGAAGAGCCTGCAGAAATGCAATTAGGCTCCAAGCGCTCTGCAGCTGCCTGTACTTGCTTTCCCACCCCAAAAAGCCATCTCTGGGTTCAGCTGATGCCCTGCTTAGTGTCCTGTCCCTCTGCAGCGGGTTTGTGGCGGGCAGGGGGCTGCGAGCGGGTGCTCATGTGGCTGCCGCTGGGTCCCCACGCTGCCGTGGTGGTGCTGGTGCTCGTGCACCCATCAGATCTCAGCGGGGCAGAGCCCTCGGGGGCATCCGTGGCCTCGTGCCAGGCACAAGCAAACAGGGATCCCGGCTGCCTCCGTCTGCGCTGGAGGCAAATGATGTTTTCTTTGGGGCTTTGTACAGTGACTAGTTGACATCACGCAAACAGTTGGATACATGGTTGGCATCAGAAGGAGGTGGAAAAAAAGGGGAGTAGCAGCTCAGCTTTGTTAGAAGGGAGTAATTGAGACCAAGCTGGCAGCAAGCAGCAGGGGCTGCGGTTAATTGTGGGGCAGCGCAATGGGTCGCCCACCTGGTGGGAAAGACTGCTGGAGAGCAGGCAGGGTCAAAGCTCTTCCTCTTGGTGGGGAAAGAGGGTCCTGGCTGTGTAAATTGGGTTTTCAGGGTTGATCTCTATTTATGGACCTTGACAGCCAGGCCCAGGCCCGGGGCACCGTCACGGTGGGCAGGGGGGCGATCCGCGAGGAGGATGGAGCCGTGGTGCGAGCCCTGCTGGGCGCGGGCCGGTGCCTCGGCCTCGCTGCGGGCGGGAGCACAGGGCAGAGCCGCCCCTGCTGCGCGTGGAAGCTCCTTCCAAACCACAAAAGCCATAGCGATGATTCAGGAAATGACAATAATGATGAGGAAGCTTTTCTAATTTCTACCAAATTGCACTTTCTCCAGATATTTACATTCAGAATCCCTGTGGGGTAGGAACATAAAAAAAAAAAAAGCTGCTTCCATTTCCTATAGCCAGCAGCAAATTCAGCGCGTCCTTCCCTGCGTCAGGTCCTGGCCCCTCCGCGCTGGCTTTGTGCTCAGGGAAACAAGCACAGGCGGGTGCTGCGCTGCCAGTGCTGCAGGGCAGAAAAGCCAGAACAAACTGTGGGCACGAAAGTTTCATTATTACTATTTTTTAAATCAAGTATAAATGCAGGGGAGCTAATGGAGCTGCTGGTGCTACATGGGTGAACAACAAAGGGGCCCGTTGCCTGTGAAGCACTGAAGGTTGGGCCGGATGGATCAGGGCCTGGATCCTAGTGCTCCATGAAGGGTGTTAGATTGGTGCATTCGCAGACTAAGACCTGTGTTAGCCACATTTTAATCTGAAATACTAGGAGAGTCATCTCCTGAATCTATAACTTGTGTCCTTTAATATTTCAGCATGCCCTGAATCATGTGCTGATTTGATTTAGTGTTTGATTTACTATAAAGGACATAGGCAATTTTTTCAAGCAAGGAGGCACTGTATTACTATTATGCAAACTCAACACGTTTGCCGCAAAGCAGGAACTGCTTTGAGTGAGTGAGTGTGAGTGTGAGCGCGGCAGCAGCCCGTGCAGCTGGCGGTGCCCTGGCCTGGCGGGACGAGCTGCGGGGCAGGAGTCTGCGCAAGGGGTGGAATGGTCTGAGTGGTGCCGGAGGGGAAGGTTTCATTTGGCTTTCTTAGCTAGATTTGCTGATTTTCAAACTGCCGCTTCACAAATGTGTTCTCCTCCTCTTTGCAATTAATATTTACCCGAAGGGGAGGGAGAAGAGCTGAAACAGCCCTCGCTCTCGGAACGGGGGGTCTCGGCAGGGTGGCAGCGCTGTGTGTCGCTGAGCGCTGGCTGCAGTGGAGACTGAGCCCAAGCCGTGTGCTGCGTCTGAGGTGTTTGCACGAGGGTCGCCCGCTGTGTCCTTGTTCCCCCGTCATAACCCCAGGGCCGGATGGGGTGTCCTTGGGCCAAGGCGCTGGGAGCAGAGGGAACCTCAGCCGTCAGTGATGGAGGGATGCAGCTCAGCAGCACGAATGGGGCTGCGTGCATGCACGTGAAGTGTATATTTAATGCAAGGCAGCTGAGGAAGCTGCTGAATCCATTTTGGGAACAAATGTTTACGCTTACGAAGCTGCTATGCACTTTTTTTTTCCAGAAATTTAATATCGTATTTAATGTCTGAGAGTGGAAAGTCACTGGAAATAGTAAATGCAGAGGCGCTGAGAGAAACTACAGCTGAGATCTCCTCTCCCACATCTCAGAGCATTTCTACTGATGGTTTCCAAATCTTGACTATTTTTAGAGGCTATATCAATGCAATTATTCAAGGTTAATATTCAGAAAACAAAATGTTGATCACATGAAATAATCCCTACAGTTCAGTCCCATCTCTCAGGTAACTCCCTACCTTAGTGAAGAGTTGGAGGATCCAGATTCTCCAGAGGGCGGAGAAAGATGGAGCTGGTCGGCACCACGAGATTCCTGCCTTTCCTCAGTCCTGGTCCCCCAGTGTAACCAGGCACCATCCTCCCTGCCCAGCGCTGTGTGTACAGGCAGGATCGAAGCCTCATGAGCATCTGAGTATCCTCCAACCATCCTCCCACCTCCATCCTACCAAAATGCGTGAAGCAACAACAGGAAAACTGCTTACGAGAGCAAGGTTCCCTTTCTAGATCCAAACAGATCGTACGTTGTGCACAATCTCCCTAATGTTTTAGTAAAGATTCTGCAAGCTGACTGACAGCTCTGAAAGCATTTCTGGAGATTATGTAAATCCCTAAAAAGATCTCTAACCCTAAACCTGGGTTTTGTAGCAGACCCGAATGCCGCTACCTTCCACGAATACCCGCAAGTCCTGGCGGTGCTGGTGCCATGAGAAGATCGGGTGCGTTTGGCATAAGCACAGGCAGGGCCGGGCTGCCCCATGAGAGAGGAGGCGCTGCCTTCCTCCACCCCCTGCAGTGCTGCTGCCCCAGAGCTGCCCCAGCCGGGTGGGGAAGTCCGGGTCCCTTCAGGTCTAGCCCGAACTGCGGCTCTCAGAGGCTGCACATGGAGCAGGGAAGCCACTTCCAGTTCTGATGCCCAGTAATGAGCAGAGAAGGTGCCGCCTTGTGCTTCAGCTTGCGAACGTGTTGCAGAAACTACTGTAAAACATATTGACAAGCTGCATGCATATCTTGCAGCCCTTCCTATGAATCCCAGGTCCAGCTGCATGGGCACCGCACTGCTGCTGACACCAAGTGTCTGGGGAGCAAAGAGCTCCTGCGCCTGAAGGAAGGATGTGCAAACCTGCCCGTGCACTCGTAGCTTCGGAGTGGTGCTATTCAAGCTCCATATTGTTATTTGTGTTTGCAGCCTTTCTGCTTGTACTAAATGTGCCATTTAAGGTACTGTCTGGTGTTAAAGATGCTATGGTGTGGATGGCTAGAGCGCATCCAATGTTTTTGTGAGAGCTCTTAGGAGAGCCCTTGTTAGCTCTTACTCCTGCCGCCCTGGTGTGAATTAAAGTAAAAAAAATGAGCTTATTGCATGATAAAATGTTCAGAAAGATGTGCTTCAGCAAACAAATGTCTTTATTTTCAGTGTCTGAATGACTATGGAAAGAGAAGATACTGAATAATAGTAAAATCCATGTAATTAAGAGCTGGTTAAGTAAGTTGTAACTATTTTTTCAGAATTATCCAGGAATCATTAACAAAATGTTTCCTGCATCCCATGAGCTTCTAGACCTGGTTGAGCTGTGCATTACTGCTCCCCTAGAATGGTACTTCCAAGTTTTGATTAAAAAAAAATTAAAAATTCGCTTTTTCTCATTTGTTTTGGTGATTTGTATCAGACCACTAAAGGATCTGGGTCATTTTTGTTTTTCCCAAAAAAGTACTTTCTATGTTTTTTTTTTTTTCTCTCTCTCTCTTTTTTTTTTTTAACTTATCCTAGGTTAGGTGAGAAATCTGTGCTAAATCACAGCACTGCCCACCTCTCCTCTCGGGAGAAAGAAGGGGAGAGGGTACCCGAGCAAAGGGAAAAGGTAGAGGAAGAAGGCTCAGAAGGAGCGAAATAGGAGAAAAACAGAAAAGAACCACATAGAGACGAAAGATTGAAAATAAGGGAGGAAAAATGAGCAAAGAAATGAAAATGAAAGGAAGAATGGGTGAATATGAGCAAGCTCAGTAATTAATTCTCAGTAATAATCTGAGCCCCCTTTGTAGGCAGGAGTGAAATGTGATTTGGAGCTTATTTTGAAATAAAAATATTCCTCCCTGACCTTCCCCGCTTCCAGTGCTTCCTCCCCGCTCCGCAAGTTAAAATGGGAGACTCGCACGGTTATTGCGTCCCCGGCCGAGCCGCCCCGCGAGGCCCCGGGCGTTTGCTTGGTCCATGTTCAGCCCCGTCCCCCGGCCCGGGATGCGGCAGGGAGGCGGGAAGGCAGCAGCCGGGGCCGGCGCTCGAGTTTGCGGTTCACGGCACCGTGATGGGGGGCGCGGGGCTCCCGCTGCTGCCTGCTGCGCCGCGGGGCCTCCCTTCCCCTTCATTCGTTCCCTCTTTTCTCTCCTCTACATGGAAACCTATCTGATGTGTCTTGATACCGTTAAAACAATAAAAGCTCATCTAAATCACAATAGCTGATATTTTTTTAGCTAAGCATTTAAAATACATTCAGTGCTCTCATGCAAAGATTGTGATTAAAAACGTATTAGTTTGAGTAGCCTGAATATCAAAGTCCAAAGATTCTGGTTTCTTATTTTATTTTTTAAGGTTTTTCTGGAATATCTTTGCTTTCCTTGTACCTTTTTACAGCTGCAGATAGAAATGCTGAAAGCAAATGTCCCATATTGCTACTTGCTACCTTGTAAAAAGCTGAAGCCTAAATGAACTTCTAAAGAGAGTGAATTAATGGTGTTCTTGCGAAAGGGTGAACTGAAGGGTTTACCCTTCTACAAAAAGTAAAAGCAAATTTCAGTCAATAGAGACTAAGCGTGACTTGAAAAGACAGGTTGGAGGTGGGATGTGGAGGCGTTTGGCTTGGCATTGCCAGGCCCTGTGAGTCTGGTGAGTTTGGATCCGGCCTGGACGAGAGTGAAGAGCGCCCGTACCGTGAACCTTGTGTTGGGGTGAGGCTCCCTCCCGGCGCCCCGCAGCCCCAGCGCCCTCCCGCCAGCAGCAGGGCTCTGCGGAACTCGCGCACCCCGGTTTGTGCATCACTTCCTCAGCCATCAAAGCAATTTTGAAATCAATGTTATGTTTAACAGGGAGGCCGCGCGGCTCTCCGGGCGGCAGCGCCGTATCGAGCGCTCCGCGGGGGAGTTGACGTTCTCGGTGCAGCTCTTTGTGCAAAACAGGGAATATAAAGATTTTTCCAGGAAGGCCATGATGCGGTAGCGAGTTCTGGGATGTTAAAAATAGTTATGCAGGAGCTGCGCTGTGAGTACGAATGCAGAGTCTGAATTTGGGTGATAGAGGGTGCGTGGCAGAAGTGACAATTAGTCACAGATGCCAGAACTGCAGGGTCCTAGGCAAGTCCTGCAGTTTTAATGTGCAGAAAGGCCAGAAGGCAGCTTGGTGCAGAAATAATAATTTAATGCAACTAATATATATAAAGCCGTCTGTGAGGGCAAAGACAGGTCTGTCGGGAGCGCTCTGCTGGTCACGCAGCGCCCGGGCGATCAGTCTGCGCTGGGGCTGTCGGTGCGAGTACGAGGCGGCGGGATTGAGGCACTCGTTTCTAATGGGTTTGAGCCCTTCTTAAATAAACCTTCATTAGGGAGGTGGCACCACTAAGTCTGCTTCCTGCTGAACCGCGGGAAGACAGAAGGAGTGTCATCCACGGCAGCGAGAGTTTAACGCAAATTGATTTAAAGCTTGGAATAATGGGAAGCTTGGAGAGCTCTGATGAGAAATGAAGGAGCTGAGCAGAAGGAGATGGAAACAATGAGAGGAACAGGAGCCATGGGCTGAGGACGGAGCAGGAATGTTTTCCTCTTCCATTTTCTGCAGGCTGGAGCACCACCCTCTCAAACAAGGCACGAATTTGGGCAACGCGTCTGTAAAACCAATTTGGGGAGAATTTTGTGGCTGGTGTCTAGTGCCGCTTGAAGAGCGCCAAGCCAACCCAATTCGAGGTCTGTTTTACTGAGTGGTCTATCAAGGTGTTCACGTGTGTCCCTCTATTTTCTGAGATTTTTAATCTGTCCAAACATCTTATGGGTGAAGGATCTTAGACCTGTCCACATCTTTATCTGCTGGATATATAGTCTGGCCTTAATGAGGTTTCTGTATACAGGGTTTTGTAGGTTGGATTGCTTTTATATATTTATACTGAAAGTAACAGCTCCTTAAAAATTTGATTATTGATCCTGAAGAGACAGTAGATACTTTTAATCTTCGGAATTACAAATAAATCGTTGAGTGAGGTTATATAAAGCGTTTTATTTAGAGGCATTGTATTTTATTAAAGGCATTAGATACAGGGTTTTCAGGATTTTATTTCTTCACATGGGCATCCACAGAAAAATATGGACTTAGTCCTTCTCGCTCAGTAATTCCACCCATGTTAATAAGCTGGAATTAACTCTTCCCAAATTGCATAAACCACTGAAAGATTCAAAAGCAGGGATTTAGAGAGTTGTAAAACACCTGTTTCGGCTGATAAGCTGCCTGCACAGGTTGTGATCTGCTTGCAAAGACACGAAGGTGCCTCCCGGTTTTACTGCGAATTTGAAGCCATCTACACGGCTGCGTGTGCCCGGCGCCGCATCCTCCCGCCCCCGGGGCAGCGCGCGGCGCGGGAGCCGGCCCTGCAGCTCCGACGGCGCTGGCCTCCGCGGCTGGACACCGGGAATTAATTAAAAAGGCAAGAAAAGATAAAGAAAAAGCTGGGAAATGAGGATGTAACAAATCTAGACAAAAGCGCTGCTAACAAGCCTCATTGGTGGCAGCGTGATTTGTGTGTTTTAAAAAGTAGGTGAAATAAGCTGCTTCCTCCACCCCATCTGCCTTTGCCCTGGCTTCATCCTGGTTGGGAAACAGCAGCTGTGGTGGGTAAAGGATTTGGGAAGGAAGCAGGTGCAGTTCCCAGCAGGATGGCGCTGGCGCAGGCGCAGGCACTGGCACTGCCGTGGAGCAGGACAGGACAGGACAGGACACGTCCCGGCCAGGCCAGGCCAGGCCAGGGTAGGTCTCGCTGGGGCTTGGGTGGGCTTGGGAGTGCGGGCAGGCGTTACACTCAGGGCCACGCTCTGCTTCTGTGCGATTTCTGATGTGTGTTTTGATATTTAAATAAGCCCGTGTTCTTGCTGTCTGTGGAGGGTTTGACCCAAGTAAGGATTTAACTAGTTCATTTTTCTGTACATCCACGAGCACGAGCCCCTGATGTGTTTTTCCTGCCGCTGGGATCTCGGTGCTGTTTGCTTTGGCCAGGCTTCCCTCTCCAAGCAGCTTGCCCGTTAGTGCTGCTGGGCAGGAGCGTCCGTCCGGCTTTGCTTCCTGGCATCCGTGTGCTGCGACGGCATGTCAGGGTATCCACAGCTCGGAAGGCCCCTCCTGGTTTGCCCCGGTGGGGCAGGGGCGCCTGCAGTCCGTGTCTGGTGTCCTGGGCCTCTAGGAGGGCTGGAAGCCACCAGTGCGGCGACTGGTGGGCCTTCAGCCTCGGCGAGTCGCATGTCTCTGTGCCGCGGCGCGGGTGGGCGCTGAACAGCGTGTGATCAGCACGAGGCTCTGCGGGCTCTGCCGGAGTCTGCCCGGCTCACGGTAAGTGTTGCTATAGGCTGTGGCACTAGGAGTATAAAACATCGAATGGCAGGAATAATTCATGCATCCTGGGACGTATAAAACCAACAGCGTGTCAATAGCTGTGGCAGGCTCTGCAGAAAATATGCAGGATTTGGGTGTCGCAGGAGTCTGTGTTTTACTTTAAACCACACTTTCCTTGGTAAAATATAGACTTTTCCTATTTGCTAAAAACATTTATTTTCAGTTTTATGTCACTACTTTTCTGTTAAGATTCTAAAAGATGTGCAGCTCAAAAGGGGCCCAGAGATTCAGAAAGCAAAATATATGTATTTATTGAAGGAAAACACATAAAAGATTTATAAAACATAGGGTGCAATAGTATTTGAGATTCATGGACCCTTTCAGCATTCATAAAAGCATACATGGCTCTCGCATTGACTTCCCTGGGAGTCAGATGCTGCTTGACGGATTACCCAGGAGGTATCTGGCGTTTCCTTAAACCACATTCATTACTATCGCTTTGCATTTTACTTGGAAAGTGAAATACCCTGTGAAATAAGTATCAGCTCTTTTTTCAGTATTCATCCTTTTAAAAATACCTCAGGATAATTAATATTTCCCGTCCGTTGTGCAAAGCTGCAGGAGACGGTGAGTTGCTGCGCGGCGCATTGCTGCGGCAGGCGCGAGGAGGAGGACGGTGCCGTCTTATGCATATTCTGCCGTGCGCCGCTCCGGCAGGGCCTGCGAGTCACCCGTGCTGCTCGCCCGGCGCCGGCTCCCACAAAAACCCTTCAGATGAAACTTTAATGAGAGGAGCGGGGGAGGAAAGAGACGTTGGAGCCGGCCCGTTCCCGTGCACGCGGCTGTGCGCTCCCGCACGCCGCGGCCGCTGCTCCTCAAACCCGCCTGGAACTAGAAAGGCGAGATGGAAGCGTCGTGTGTCACTCGTGATTATATGAATATGGGCCTTAACGTGCAGGTAGCACTTCTGAAAGAATGTAAAATACTCGCAAAAAAAAAAAAGGGAAGGCAGCACAAAGGAACTCGCCATACATTATTTAAATCTTCCCCTGTGAGAGGCTGAGGTCTCAAGCGCACGCGGATCATCTGCTCGCCGACGTGACAGCCGTCCCTCCACCGCAGCTGTAAGGCACCGCTCCACTCTGGCATTCTTTCAGGTGCATATTCAAGTAATAATTCAGCCTTAGAAGCAATTTCTGTTTTTTGAGGACGATAAAGTGATTTTAATGCAAGAGACGGCTACTATATAAACAAGCGCCTGTAGATATTTCAGTGCATCCTGCTGAAGCTAGAGTGAGGCAGAGGTGGTAAAACAACACGAAATTAAGCCCACTGGTCTCAGTGACCCAAGAAGGGAGGGTTTTGTTCCAGGCAGAGCATCTTGGCTCCTCTGTGTCCCTTGGCTCGGCTTGGCTTGGAGAGGGTGGATTTTATAGCCCTCTTCTGACACTCAGCAATTTTAAAGCTGTTGTTGTTGATCCTGTTTCTGTTTGTATTAAAAGGATGTTTGTAGTGTTTATATTATGGAGAGGAAAAATTGCTATTTCTACTTATTGTATTTTCCTTGTCTCTTTTCTTATGACTTTGCTGTTTGCCAGCAGCCAAGGGGCCACTTTGATGCTTGCTTTGATGTCATGGTTTATTGTGTGGCGCAGCTAAGCCTACAGTTTTCCTTTCTAATCAGACGCAGCATACTGGGTAAAAAATAAATTGTTTCTTTAATTATGGTTATCTCATAGTGTTTGCATTTGCTACGGCTGCCGGGGGGCTCAAGAGCCGTGTTTGTAAATACCTGTGTGCGCTCCGTGCCGCTCTTGAGACGCTCGTGCCTCTTGCTCTCCGCGGCCGCGTGTGCCCGGCCTGCGCCGCGGCCCCGTCTCGGGCAGGTACCAGCCTGCGCGCGCCGCACGGAGCA
The DNA here is from genome assembly GCA_013389825.1 of Crypturellus undulatus. Classification (NCBI taxonomy): domain Eukaryota; kingdom Metazoa; phylum Chordata; class Aves; order Tinamiformes; family Tinamidae; genus Crypturellus; species Crypturellus undulatus. The sequence continues at coordinate 453,219 of VWPW01026079.1, forward strand.
CAGGGCCGCGACAGCCTCCCCTGCGCCCAGCCTCAGCGCATCCCGCCCAGCAAACCGCGTGCGCCAGTGCTGCCTGGGTTGACATGGGAGCCAACAGCCGGGATAACCAGAGCGTCAATCCCGGCTGCACCCGTGGACTCCCCGCTCACCCCCATTCCTTGCCCGCGTGGCAGTGCCAGGCACGGATTAATGGCACTGGTTATGTCCGTTCCTTCTCCCTCTGTGCCTCTCGGCTGTTTGCAGGCTGATGAGAAACCATTTTGTTTCCATTTTGCAGATGGAAAAGGGAGACCTTGAGAGGCTGTATCATCCAGGATGATACAGCAAATCGATGGAAGGAAAAAGGATCAGGCCACTCCATGCAGTTCAGGAGGGCCTTTAATTTCCCCATGGGCTTTCAGGGAAAGGCTCTTTGGTCCCCGAGGACCAGTGTCCATTGCCAGCATTCCTCCCTCACTGCCGCCGGGCGATTGCTTGAGCGGTGGAGAAATGCAAGATGTATTATTCATTGCTCCTACTCATCAAATCAATACCTATCAAAATACAAATACAATTTAAATCAAAGGGCACTTGTTGGGTGCAGATCCTACTAATTAGGTATGATTTCCCAACAATTTCTTAAATTATTTATCCAAGGGATGGGCACCAGGCACTTTATGTGCCTCAGAGTGAATATTATAAGCCTCTTGTCATGATGCAGCAAATGTGAAATGTAGTGCAATGGAGTATGATTTGTAACCTTGATGAACTAATGTAATATCAATACATATCACTCTCCACAAAAAATAAAAGTCTTGTTATAACATCTAACGAGATACATTGAAAGCCAATCACCTCATGAAATGGACATGTCTTGATGAAGGATACAGAGTGTGCTGCTAGAAATCAATTAAAAATGCAGTATCAACCTGCAGTGGAAGTCCCTAAGCCAGCAGCGCCAAACCAGAGCTTTGCATCGCGTGGACATCCATCACGAGAGCGGCTCCCTCCAGGCTGCCTGTCGGCTCTGTAAGCAACTGCACCGCGGATTTTAAGCCCCTTTTCTCCTGCTGGTATTGCTTAGTCTAGTCTGATAGTCAACAACTAATCAATATTTCTCCCATATCTACTTAAATACACTTACTAAAAATCAGAAGAGGAGGATTGATGGTTTTGAAAATTTTTGCATAAAAATCGGAGAGCAGCTCTTTGGTAAAATGCAGGGTTTACAGTTGCCAGTCAATGCTGTAGATCAATGCCTTCAATAATGGAAATCAATGTCTTTCAATTTTTAGTCATAAGGATTTCTCTTATGCAGCCTCTTCGGGTAGTAATTTTCAAATGTTAACTCCCCTTCACACAGCAGATCTTAACAGCCTATTGAGCCAGCCAGGCATGAACTGCAAATCTTTGGTTGCGTTATACAGGTATGATACCTCCTCACTGACTTGTTTCATATCAAGGATTTAAAAGAACAGCATTATTTATTAAGGTGCATTTTTTGGACCAATTTTTAAAACACCTTGCTTGAAAGTCAGACATCTTATGTTTGTAGCATTTTTCTTTCATCACCTGGCAGCACTTTCTTTTAAATGTGACTTTTAAGACTTAAACTAAATACTTTACCGTGGAGCTGCTGTAACGTAAAAGGCAACAGTACGTGAGAGACTGAAGTAAAATCATCCGAGTAATTCAGAGCTTAAACTTCTCAGTCAGTGCCTTGCTCTATAGCCTTAATGGTGCCCAATCTCCCAAGAAAGCCAAGCGGAGTTGAAGGAGAAGCCCCGGTGATCCACAGCCCTGCTCACTGCTGCCGGCAGCCTCTGATCTTGCTGCTCCTTCAGCAGCTCTTAGCACAGTTGTGCAAGCCGGGGATGCAAGGCAGAGCTCTAACTCTGAATTTCATGGCATTTTAAAGTAGGAGTCCAAATTTTAATGGTATTTAAGCCTTTCTTATTAGTAGTACAATAAGTGCCTTTCAAATAGTGTTCTGCAAAAGCCTTCCTAACAGGCTGCAAAAGACACATTGTGAAAGTTGGAAAGCTGGAGATTTAATGCTGCCTCAGGGATGGGTCTCTGTATTCGAAGGGATGGGAGGAATAAGGCAGTTTGGAGAAGTGCTACATTAAGAAATCGTGAGCCCTTAAGGGCGGTAGCACAGAATATACTTAAGCACGGGAGGAATATACTGATTAATTCACAGTTTGCTGTTCAACTCCCCTTGTGTTGTTACTGTTCTAATCAAGGGAGATTGGAAAGCATTTGTCTGGCAGGTATAAAAGCAAGGTTCAAGCCCAGAGTGCCTATGCTATAAATCCTAGCCACATCAAGTTAAACCAGACTGTCCTACATCTAATGTGCTTTGTGTTTTCTCGTCCCATTCTTATTTAAATGAGAACAGGCTATCTGGAAGGAACATCCAAAGTATTCCTCCTGTAACTGCTGCTTAGTGTTATTTTCATTTTCTTCTGCCTAATTCCTTTCAGACATGTTAAATCACAGACATGGGTGATTGTGTATTAGTGACTGCAAAGGTTACCTAAATTATCACTGTGGGCTAATTTTATTTTAAATGGAGGGTGGGAGCACGTCTTTTTCAGAGAGCTTTCAAATTGCCTGCTGTAATGACCACTTCAGGGAGCTGCTACATGCACTCATTCGCAGTAGTATCAACCACTGCAGCTGTACAACGGCGTGCTTGGGCTCATGGCAATGGGCTCCTCCTCGTCGCTGCCTTTGACGCTTCCGCCCGATGCTGCTGTTGAGCGGGTGGCAGAGCAGCTCATCCCCCCGTAGCACCTGTGTTCACAGGACTGGGATGTCGGAATCTTCTCCGTTTTGCTTGTGGCTCCCTCAGAGAGAGGCATGGCATCGTCTGCAGGCACAATGAACATCGTTCTTCAGGAATTGTTATATATAATTATATAGCATTATAAATGTAATTGAGGTAATAAAAGTAAAGCAAGCTCTCTCATTTGTACCAGTGGATAAAAGTGCACGGTTTTTGCTGTTCCTCACGTCAGTTTAGGAAATGGTTTGGAAACGATCACCTTACCTTACCAGCTAAGATAAACGCAGCTGCCATAGGAGCCCCAGGTCACCCGACTGACTGACCCGGAGAAATGTGCCCTTTTCCACAGGTGTCCTTCTCCAGACGAAGGTGGGTGCAACCTGCAGATACCTTCATGGGGCAATTGAAAGGGAACAAGTAGGCAGACGTTCAGCTGACACCTTCCTCATGTAAGTGGTTTTGCCTTAAAACATGGGAGAGCAGCAGCGCTTTGCAGGGCAGCTCTGCCTGCTCAGACGGGTGGTGCCTTCATCCTCACGGTCTGTGACATCTCCATCCGATGATACGGGAAACAGCTGGGATCTCGGAAAAACAGAGAGAACTGAGATGGGATCTTGGAAAAATAGAGAGAACTGAGATGTGGACAGAAACTAAGAGCCCTGTCCGCAGACGTAAGGGAATCCTGCACAAAATAAGGGGTTGTTGAAAGCTGTGTGGATGCCTTGGCTAGCACCCTAAACCATTAGACCATCCTTACTAAATCTGTGTTGCCAAGTCTGTTGCCATTGAAATCTGAAAGCAAACATTAGCAGCCAAGAGCATCATGCTAATTAATTGCCTCAGGAGGATACAATTTCCAGGATCTAATGAAAGATGGAATCCAGCTCCCATATGTCCCACTCGATGGACCAAGGAAATGTGCCCATATTTTTCATAGAGACAGTGAGAAATGTCCAGCTACTTGTCTTGCCGTTGAACAAAACTAATCAGCAGGCCCAGAGACGACTGTGCCCATGAAAAGCCAAATGAGGCTGTGTCTGAGGAGCTGTCTGCATTTGCCGCATGCGCGGCACGTTCGCAGTGGTAACTAGCATGAGCATCAGGACGTCGCTCTGTGCTGCTGCATTAGCGATCAGAACAGCAATACCCAATACCTTGCGTGTAGCCACTCGGTACCTTTGGCAGGGCATGGGAAAAACAAGGTGAGTCCATCATATTCTTGACAGAAAATGGAAAGGACAGACAGAGGTATGGGTATAAATCCAGACCTGCCTCGCCACGCCGTAGCCCTGGCATCCTGTTCACGCGAGGCTCCTGCCAGCAGGGTGCTGCGGGCGGCAGCGAGGGCCGGACCCGCGGGTCTCGGCGGAAGGTGCCTGGCAGGAGAATCCTGTCGGGCTGCGAGGGGCTGTCGTATCCCTGCGCGCCCTCCCGCCAAGGCCTGGCCCCCGGACGCACGGCAGGGCTTATCCTCTGTTCTTCCGTTTGCTTGTCTGTATAATGTTCCTTTTAAAATGTATTATTTGAAGGTTGTGTCTTGTTGTCAAGCTCCTTCTTCCCTGCACGTGGGAGGAACCCTCATACTACAGAAAAGACGGGCACGCTGCTGTGCACGTGTTGTTATTGTACCGATAATCCGCCGCGCGTGACACAGGCTTCCTCTCCGTGCGTAGCAAAGCGGTGTTGTTTTCCCAATGAAAAGCTTCGGACGCGATTCCCAGTTCTGAATAAAGGTGCCTGGTGACGCGCTGAACTGTGTGCTGGTTTGTACGGGCAGGCGCAGCCGCGGGCGGCTCCGGGACCGCGCTCGCCCTGCTGCCCGCGGCGCGGCGGAGCGTCCCGGGGCGCTGAAGGCAGCGGGAGGCTGCGGCACGGAGCGGGAGGCGGCAGGGGTGGCACACAGGCCCGTGGCAGGGTTACGTGTACAAGCCACAGTCCTCGGAATGCCGCTTCATCCACCAAAGCACCACTGGTGTTTGTGGAATGGTCAATCCTGGATGCACTCACCTTCACGTGTCATCTTTAAACAAGATACATGCAAAACTGCTAATGGAGTGTCTCGAAGATATGCTCAGTGAAAATGGGCATAGTAAAAACAAGTACAAATTGCGTGGCACATTTTGCCTTAAGTATGGAGGAAAATATATTTTATTCCCTGTGTCCTGAGGTTAAGAAGTAAAAGAAAAAAAAAAAAGGAAAGCCGAGGTAAGTAATTGCACGGCGCCAGCCATGGTGCATCTCCTCAGGATCTCTCAGGTTCATGGAGAAAAATGACATGGTCGAACTCCAATAACTTGCACGCGGAGCAGCTCATCACTGCGGCAGGGCTCCCTAAATCATGTAACAGCACGAGGGCTGCCGTGGTGCAGCCTGTGGGATGAGGACAGACACTGGCTATTTTATGCGACTGGGCTTCAATTTCACTCTAGATTTTAGGTGACAGAAAGCTCAAAAAGAGCTTCTGGTAGCACTCTGAGAGATGAGATCAACCACTTAGGAGCGTGTGTTTTGATGACACAGCCTGGGAAATTGAAGTGATTATTATTACGGAAGCACCAAAGTGATAAGTACCATGTAATGTATGAGCAACCATCAGTCAGACAAGCCAAGAAAGGTCATAATCCATTACATGAATGTCGTAAATGTTATCATAAACTGACATCAGGATGCTGAGCTGGAATGCTCGAGCTTTCTTTTTTTTTTCTTTTTTTTTTAATATTGCTGCTCTTAAACTTCTCTCTGCCCTGGAAATACAAGTTTTATATTAGTTTGTCTCTCAAAATGGAATATTTCCAAAATCTTGAGGATAGCATAAGTAGTTTTTCTAACATTTGTATCTTTAATTTTTTTTTTTAAAGATCAGGGCTGATGTGTCACAGTAGAATCCAGGACACCATGGGCGGTGTCAAAGTAATTCCTGAATATTTGTTTCTTTATTCCTTTTTTATAAAGTAATATAGTTGCCGGCAGCCTGGGGCAGCCCCCTCGGCCACCGCTCCGCGCCCCGCAGCGCCCAGGGCCACCGGCAGCAGCACTTGGCCCTGCAAACCCAGCGCCGGCACCGGCCGGGGGACAGGATCGTGGCGCCGGCAGAGCCCGTGGGTCCCGGCACGGCTCCCTCAAGCCGAGGCGCTTGCTGAAGGCATCCCACACCGTTACAGCTTGTTTAGAAAAATTACTGATCTCTAGCTTGGAAAGGCTACAAATAAGCCATGTGCATACTAGGCAGGTAAATGTGCAAGAGGAAGCCAATATGGGTCAACATGACTTGTTTAAGGTACTGCAAATCATTGCCTCAGCTTAGACCTGAGTGTGTGGAAGCACAGGCAGGAAAGTACATTTCCAGACTATCAAATTATCTTGGGCTAATAGTGTAATGCTTCTCACTGCTGTACCACGTGTCCCGATGACTGAGCAGATAATGCCACAACTGGAAAAGGATCGGAATTTCCAGAAGATGTCGGTAAGCCGAGCACTTTCACAAGAATGGCTGCTTTTTTTTCTGTTATTTTACGGGAAAACAAATTTACTTATTCTTTATTATTCATCTATATGTAGTAACGTTCTATGATAAACAAAACTTCTAAATCACTCATCTGTTTTGCATCTTACCCTGCAAAGTGCTTCCTCATTCATATGAATTTCCTTCTTTCTGTGATAACTACAATATTCTTCCAATGTGTTTCCAGAACTGGCATGAGCAAACCAGGTAGCAAAGCAATTAGAACAGGTTGTACCCAGAAGTGCTGTTTTAATATAGACTCTTTTGAGCACATACTTAGAGCAAACAGAAAATGCTGGGCCAGAGATATAAACATTAGCACTGCTTATGATCTCTGTGGAAGGCCACGACACCAAAAGTGCTTTTAGGATGCTCCAAGGTATCTCAAAGGGCATTAACTTCAGCACAGCTGGGCATATCTCCAGATTCACTTATGAATACATATTTCTTACATCCTATATGTTAACTACAGTTAACACAGCCTTAGTCACTAAGAATAAACCGTAGAGTAAGCCTATTAGGGGAGATTTAGCATCTACACTTTTCTGCTAACATCTGCTTGGCTGACACATGTAATCTGCCTAGATGTCACAGTTTACGTCCTATTTTCATTGGAGAATAATGAAACTTGATCGGTGCCTTCATCTCCTCCTCTGGCTCACTGGGAAATATTTCTTCTTGTCAGCTCCTCCCTACCAGCGCTCACGATCCGGAGCGGGGCCCTTTCCAGAGGGCCTTGCACGGGACCGACCCCAGCGCGCCGGGCGTGCAGGGAGGGCGCCCAGCGGGACTGTGGACACTGAGACGATAAAGGTGCTCTGGTGACCCCCTAACCTGCCTTGCCTGCGCCTAGGCATGACACCGAGCCCTGGCATGTCACTGTTTTAACAGCAGCCAAACAGCAGCAGCTTTCTGACATTTCTAGTTTCCTTTTAGTCCTTACAGGCCCCAAGGGTAGGCGTTGCAGTAGTTCCAGAACAGTGTAGTCCAAGGGGTAACTCAAAATTAGGGAAAATTAGACCATTTCTAATGAGATAGTTATTACACTGAATAATGATGATTATTGGTTCTGCTTAATAAAGCTGTCAGCCAAGGCAAAATATATATTAAGTTAAATTACATTACATTACATTTCTATCAACTCCAGTATTCAGCGCGGGCACACACCGTGGGCACAGGGAGATGTTATGAAGTGCCGCTTTTCCCAAGTAGCATAAAATGTGAAGTTTTTTTTTTAAAAGCACCCCTTTAAAGGCCTGATTTAAATCCCATTAAATCCAACGTGGGAAGATTCGCACTGCCGTCATTGCCCGCAGAGCAGGAGTGCTCTCTCATGTTCGCTGTGCTAGATGTCTAACTGCTGCTGCTCGCGGGACAGTGCTCTCGGCCTGCCCGAGAGAGGAGCTTCCCGTCACCACGAGTGATGTGCTGAGGCGCGGCGAGCTCCCTGAGGCCACCGGAGGGACAGGCTGTGTGCCGGGGGGTCGAGCCGCAGGAATCGTCGGCTGCAGCAGCCCAGACCCCACCGAGCGCCAAGGGAACCCGCTGCCTCCTGCCCTCCTGCCCACTGCTGCCCCCGCGCCTCCTCCTGCCTACCGGAGAATGGGAAATGGACTACGGAGTGTACATGACACTGCTGATTGCCAAGGAGAAAACAGACACATATTATCTATGAGCTAAAACAGAGATGTCTGCCAGGCCAGACGCAGGCAGGCGCTCAGTGGTGCGGTGACTCACCAGGGGCCTGTTGGCACCATGGGCCAGGCCGGGGCATTCCCTTCTCCAGGGAAATCTGACTGCTCAGTGTGTTTTTGTCCGGAACAGGACAAAACCTCAAACTCAGGAGGTCTCGGAGCACCGAGGGCTGACGAGGGTCCCTCGGCACGGCGACACTGTGCCAGGAGGCACCCGGCGGTCAGCGGAAGGAGAAGCCACTAGCGCGTTGCTGCTACCCCACCTCCTCTACGCAGGTTTCACCTAAAGGGATGTTTCTTCAGGATATTTTGATATAAGCTAGACCGTACTTTTCTTACAGAAAAGGTGCTCATCGCAGCAGCCATCTCGTACCTTTTATAGCTTCTGAGAGCGATTAAGCAAGCAGCGACGAGAGATGATGGGCTGTGCAGAGCTGTCCATGGACGTCGTGAGCCGGGGCCCTGCAAGGCCCATGTGGTGCACCCTGAACCCGGGGAGCGCAGGTTCTCCTCTGTAATTCTGTGTCTTGGGGAGCGCTAGTGCTCTCACGAGCAACAACGCATTACCTCAGACGAGGAGGGTGATGTGGTTGGTAAGCCGCAGCACACGCCGTTAGAAGATTTTTGTCATGCCTTGAAACATCCAGTAATCAGCGCGGTTCCTCCCGTCCTGCAGCCCGTTCTGCAGTCCCACAAACAGGGTTCGGCAGTCGCCGTTTCATTAGCATTATGTGGTTGCCATGGCAACGCAGCACCAATGCAATCGAGGGGCTTTTCATCCCGGGCTTATTATAGAAGTGCTCTTCCCGTCTAAGATACATCAATACGGCAACGGCAAACAGACCTCATCATCGGAATATTAGCGCAGAACCTCATCCTGTGCTAGCGTGGGTAGGAACGTATCATACTGCTGGCATCAGACCAGAAATGAGCAGAGATGGAAGTTACCGAACGCCGGACGCGTCTCCCTGCCAAACCGGGGTGATTTCTCCCGTTGCTCCCTGCAGCGTCCGAATTTGCTCTCAGAAAAGCAGCCGCTCCGCCGTGACCACCGTGCGCAGCGGCTGGGAGCCCACGGAGCTGCAGGTGGCCACATCAAAGGGAGAAGCGGCCCTGGGTGCTGAGCAGTAAACCCGGAGCCGGAGAGGCCTCGGCGCCCGACTGCTCCGCATGGATTGCGGCTCACGCTGGGGAATCGCTGCCAAATGCAGCGTCTCGGCTTCCCCGCCTGCAAAATGGGGATGCTGACCCAGTGCCCTGTGTGTGAAGCACCCCGTGTATAACTGGGGGAAAATGATATATAGTACGGCTAAATATTGTTATTAAGTAAAGTAGCAATGTTTTTAGCAGTTCCAGGAAAATACACAGCACAGAGCTACAATTTGAGGAACGTCGCTGGGAGGATCTGGGCTCCCCCCGCGATGCACAGAAGAGCGGGCAGCCCAAGCGCACGGCACAACGTACGCGCTTGTGGAGGAGAAGAGAGATAGGCACGTCCTTAAAAAATCATGACAGTTTGTACTTTTTTAAAAATAAAAATATTGTAGGCTACAAGAGCAGTTGCTCCTGCAATCTGAGCAAGCAGAGCAACAATTTAATATCAGGCAGCAGCAGGGTGGCTTGTTTATTGTATGCCGCAACATTTTTGTGTAGATTTTCATTGTTTTGTTGATGATCATTTCCTACTTAGATAGGAAATATCTTTCTCCATCTCAACACATAATGTTCAGTCTATCATTTCTCAGCTTAATCATGTTGTGTCCTTTACAGCAGCAAGGGTAAATTATAGACAAGATAGTATTCAGTATAATCAAAGATGTGTTCCATTTTATATGATAAGTTTTGTCTGATTTACAAAGGCAGTTTCTTCTCCAGCTGAGCACAGAAAGAGAAAACTCCACCAGCAGATGAAAAAGGACCTCAGCAGAGGGGCCTCTCCTCCATTAGGATCCTATTGTTCGCACACAAAACTAACCATTGCTGCTGCTATTATCTATTAATTTTTCTCTCTTTTTTTTTTCTTTTGCCGTAATACGCCCAGAGGACCAGCCGAAACCAGGACCCACTGGTGCTAAGCAGCCTCCCAAGAATCTGAAGAACGCGTACGATGTTCAGGGCGAAGAAGGCTCTGCCTTGGAGTCTTGCTTCCTTGGTTGCTTTCCCTCTGCCTCTCTCTCTCTCCTGAAAATCCCTGTAATGTAAAATGGTTAAACTCGGGGGGAAGAAACATTCGTCTTCTGATCAGTAAATACTTCCTTGTGCTGAATGGTGCCTGCTGACTTCACTGCTACCGCTGCAACCTTTTAAAATGCTTCCAGGAAATCTCATTAGATTTTAACTATTTTTATTATTATTATTAAGGAATCTGAAGAGAGTTTGTAATAATCCCAATTTAACTTTTTAATAAAATCTGCACATAATATGCCAGCATGTATTTGATCTCATATACATATCTGATAAGAATGCTGATTTGTAGTAAAATTTGCAGACATGGGTCTGTTGTCATCGCATTAATGAATATAAACGCTGGCAGCTTTATGCTGGCAATATTACGGTAAGCCTATATTTTTATAGTGGTTCTGAGCACTGCCTTCAGCACTGGTGAAGATTAAGATTTAGCATGCAGAAGTAATGCCCATTATGATGAGATTGTCCACCGTGAATTGAGAAGGACATTTGCTTAATTAAAAGTATTTATCTTAGATGATTTAAGAACTATGTCCTACTGCCAAACTGAGTATGTAAATATATTCCCTACAATCAGTTCAGTACCAATGGCTCTACTGAAGAGGAGAAGAAAAATGTAAAAGGAAAATGACAGACCGGACGCGAGAACTTCGAGGGGCCCCACGGACGTGACCCTGGTGCCCGGGTGGGAAGGTGCCACGGGGGGCGCGCGGCGGGGTCCCCACAGCTCTGCTCCCGCAGCTCCCGCATCCCGCGTCCTGCCCGGCCGGCAGCAGCGGGACATGGGGGCACCGCGCGGCTCCGCGGCTGAGGCTGCTGCACGGAGCCAGGGAGGCCCAGTCAAGAGCAGGGGCAAGGCCCCCGGCTCCGCACGCGCTCCTCGTTTACTCATGATTTCTTCTCTCCATTTATATTCCAGACCATTTTTTTTCTTTCTCCATAAGCTAATAGGAAAAATACTGCCCCCTCTTCCCCCCTCCCAGTCATTTAATTCAAGTAATTTGTTTTGATGCTTGCTTGGAGCATTCAAATAGCAGCTGACAGCAGCTGATATGTGCTACGTTCCTGGAGCGCTGGAGAAAACGATCTGCCCAAGCGCCCGCTGGTGCCGGCCGAGGTTCCCCGCGGGGGCCGTGTGGTGCCGGGGCTGTGCGGGCCCCTGGGCCCCAGCTCTGCTGCCAACAGCAGCTTCAGCGAAGTAAAACCTGGTGCAAACCTCTGCCCTGCACCTGCGCAGCATTAACGAGACCCAGAGCGTGCCGCATCCCATCTAGGTACTGGGGAAACGCAGGGAGAGGAGAGGGAGAACTAAGCAAAATATACAACAATGTACGAGGTGCCTGCTGTTAACTTCAAAGCCCAGTAGAAAAGCTCAACTGCTAGAGTTTCTGAGTGTGGAATTTAGACACGGGTAAATAGAGCAACACATTAAGCGTGTTTTTTCCTCCAGAGCAAAATTAAATAGGCATACAGAGCAAATTATAATATTTAGAACTTCCAGGGCACATTCCAGTTGAGGATCACAAAATAATTTGAAAATATTAATGAATTAGCCTCACAGCTTGCTTTCAGGTAGATAATAATAATAATTACCACAAACAATAATAATAATAATCATTATTATTATTATAGCTCCAAAGAAATGAAAATTGAGGCACAGAGATTGCATACATTTGTCCAAAGTCTGTTTTACTGCTCTAAGCATCCTTCTCTAGAGTTATTATGTATCACATTTATCCTTTTCCAAATTCTGCATGCAACATATTTCTCAGTTTGAGTTCTAAAAACCAATCAGCTGAGCATCCTTATGAAGCTGTTCCTGTGAATATCTCCATTTGCATTTGAATTCTCCAGCAGCAACAGTCCTGCTTAAAAAAAAAAAAGAAAAGGAATAAAGAAAATAAATAAAAATCTGTCAAGGGGCCATCTGTGACTTGGTATCAGAACACTGCCAAGAAGTTCTGAGGAGCAAAGATCATTTTAAGTCTAATGCATGATGCTTTTTGGTCTAGGGAATTAATTCAATCCCATGATTTATTGCTCGATGCAAAACAGCATCTCTGTGCTGTGTATGTGTGATCCTGCATTTAGTACATGTACCCATGCTTAAATGCCAAATGTCTTGCATGGTAAAAAATTCCTCTTGATGGCCCAGGATATTTGCCGCTTTTCCAAGGCATGTTAGGAAATGAGGGATCTCTGATCCTTGCAAGATGAGGACTAGGATTATATGTTCTGAATGGAAATATATAAAAGTTAGGAATACTCATCTGCAGGCTTTTTATTATCTCCTCTTCCAAAGGTGCCAAAGTCCGATGAGTCTCAGCTCTAGCTCTTTACTTTCACACATGCAATATTTGGAATTAACTCCAGGAAATAGGAAACATAGCATTAACATCATTCTAATGCACCACATTATTTTCCTTTCCTTTTTTTTAACCATTAGGGTATGCAAATGTTCAGTTAACTGGTCCTCAAGTTTTCTCTTTATTGAATTGCTTTCACTATGGCAAAATAAATATTCATAAAGAAATGTGGACAATAAATCATTTCAAATTGTTCAAAGTCATTTTCTTTGCAGACTGCATATATATTCAGCTGTAACTCGCCTTTAATATTTCATTCAAAAGGAAGACTTGTAGAAGGACAATAGAGATAATGTGTCAAGTAGTAATTAAAATAGGGGGTAATGATTAAAACCATTTCAATCTACACTGTGCTCTGTCAAATTCATAATCTCCCATATTGGTTAAGATGACTTTCCACTTGCTTTATATAGAACCTGAAACTCAACTTCTGCTGAAAGACACTGCACAGAGCAAAACACTTCAGCCCTGGGGCTGTGGGCTGCAGAGCCCCGCGCACCTCTGGGACCCGGGCGCATGCGCTGCCCATGCGCAGGTGCCGACAGCCTGCCTGAGCGCTCAGATTTAATCTATAAACTCCAAAATAAATGGAATAAATAATATTTGGAGATCTTGGTTCAAATCCAGGTAACAATGATGTTTCGTGCCTCTTTATATGTGTTTAGGTGACCTAAATACAGCCCCATATTTGGCCCAAACTCATTATCTTTTCTGATTTGTTGCTTGTTTTAGGCTCTGTTTCAAAAGAGCACTTACATACAAACTCAAAGAAATTGATTTAGGAAAGCATTTCTCGTTGTGTTAAATCTTGGGCAGACATTCAACTTGGAAATCAATTGGACTTATGAGCAGTCCTGACCTTGGGGTCTAAATGGTTGCTGAATCAGTGCATCGACAGAAAGATACTGGAAAAGATAATATCCATGTCTAATCAGAATTATAGTCTCTATTTTCATGGGAAATTACCCATAGATAACACATTATTCTGCTTAAGAAATCCATTTTATGGCATTTATTAGAAAGCCCCAACTCACATTTTCTGTATATGCTAAAGATGCCAGATGAACGGTGTCGTTCCTTGATAGTGTATCAAATATTCTTTAAATGAAAAAATAAAACACAGGACAAGCACAGGCACGAGGGATCATTTGTAATTATGTACCGAGACCCTCTCAATTGCCTGGTGTGCAGCAGCCTCTTGAAGGATGGGTGGATGGGGCAAGCGTGGCTCTGCATTCCCGGGGACTTAATGACGATTGCATTTGAAATATCCTCCTGCAGAGCATCTAGAAATGAAACCCTCACCTAAGAGGGATCACATTTGCATGGGAGGTCTGTTCAGTTTACACATGAAATTGTCAGGGATCACACTCTTTTACACGCTGAGAGCAAGAGTTAAAAACCTGCATGTTTCCGCTATTGTGGTCTGCTGTGTACACAAGCACAAGCATGACTAAATCTATGAGCTTATAAGAAGCAGTTGGTGAAAATATTGCTGCTATATGTGAAATAAAAAGGTCTTCTTGCCATCCTTCAAAACGTTTTAGCTTACGTTTAGTCATTTGCCTAAAATGACCATAGCATAAAGACAGCAAAAAGAAGCTCTTAGGCACTGTTTATGGAGTCAAACACAAAGACAGAAGGGGTAATAAATTATGGTGGGCTCCTCGCGGTATTTACTGTGACGCATGATGAATAAGAAGACCTTAATGAGAGGCAGGAGGAGGACCCGGGTGCCACCTCACCGCACAGTCACGGGGGCACAGCGTGACCACGTAAACCCACTGGCTTCTGAGCAAGGATTAGGAATAAAACAAGGGGCAGCTGCACCACATCCCTCGGACTCTCGGTGCTAGGGACGCCCCTGGGTACTTGTGCCTGGCCCAGCACTGCCCAGGCTTCCTCGCTGAATACGGAACACACACTGCTGTGTTGCGCACGCGTCGCACACAGCCTCAGAGCCCAGACCTCCCGGCTCAAAGGGGAAAGCACAGGGTCAGGACATATCTGCTCCTGTTGTATAATTTTTAAACAGCCAAGAAAGAAAAATGGAGCTCCTGCCATTCTGAGTCATATCCCCTACTCCACCTCAGCAGAGAGTGAGGCCAGAGTAAATCTGCAAGCCGCTACGTTGCTGTTTTGGATCGGTATTGCCACACCTGGTCTCAATTGGAGCTGGATTTGCCTAATTAGGATCACCTGTTCTCAATTAAATCAGCTGGTGCCTCGCAGGGGCAGAAGGTTTATATTGCTTCTGGGAAGGTGGAATAATTCTTTGCTGGATCTACATTCCCTTGTGCTGGGAAGAGTTACTTAAAGGGAGATCCTGCTCTGTGGAGCTGGGACCACCTTGAGCAGCTCTTTAGCTTCTGTTTAAATCTCACTGATCTGGAGTCCTTAATTACAGAGATGAGTTTTGTCACTGATTTCAATGGCCTGGGTTTCACGCTTCTCATATACCTTCGATCAGTGCTGCTTCTGCAGCACTACTTCTTGTAGTACCTGCAACAAGAAACTCCTAGAGAAAAAGCTTAGGGTTTCCCCCAACACAGTTGAGAAGTATTTGTGATGATAAGTATTTTTTTAGGAAATGGAAGAAAGTGACCTACTCCTTCTGTGTTCATTTTTTTCTTGTGTGCCCAAGCACATTTGTCACAGTTATTCTCCTGTTTAATTTAGTGAGATTATCATTTGTTCCTGCAAATCTCTTTGGTCAGTCTTTTTTGGTTTTATTTCTGGCTCTGTCTGATAGTGTTGGGTCAAATTCTTGGCCAGCGTTGATTTGCACTGATTTCAGCAGAGCAATGCTGACTTGCAGCCGCTGAGGCGCTGGCCTGTTAATGTCCCATCCTAATCACCTTAGCTCCCTCAAAGGACTTGTTCACTGCTTCCTGAACAGGCAGTGCTAAGGAGGATGTTAAGCTATCCAAATTATAAGAAAGGAAGCCAGAGATATGCCCAGTGTTTGTGAGCTTTAACAACACTTTAGTACATGCTGTTGTACTTTCCCGGGGGGAAGAATATATATTAAAAAAAAAAAAGGCTCAGCATGGTGTGTTACCTTATAGCAACTTTGCACCCTGCTGCAGCATACAAGCTAATGTGAGGTGAAATGTAAGAGCAGGATAGCTAGATATGAAAGCAAAACTTTTTAAAGCTCATTCACTGAAGGCTGTGGTAGAGGATAAAGAAAAAAATACTCCCCCCTGCTAGCATGCTTGCTTTTTTCCATAATTATCTGGAAACTGTGAAGGCACCTAAGATAGACTGGGTGGAGGGAACCATTAATCTATTCAGCACTGTAATATGATTAATTTTGTTACATCCAAAGCATCTTTATCAGAAGGATATTTGGTCCTGAGGCTTTTATTTCCCCCCGCCCCTCTCTCAGTGCTCTGGCTTTTCTCCAAGCAGAAGGATAATTCCAGCTTGTAGCAGATGTAGACCATCTCCTAAGACTTGGGATCAATCAGACAGAAGGTGACTGTTCTCCTTAACATCTTAAGATTCACTTTGGTTTTAAAGTCTGCTTTGTGTCCTGCAGGCTGTTATTTACTATAAGCTCTACAAAAGCAGTCATTGTATGCTTGAAAAATAACGAAACTAGATTGAGTTTATGCTCAAAAGTAAGCAATTTATCAGAGGAATAAGAATGAATGAGGCTGCTAATACTGTGACAGAGTCAAATGGGAAAAAACTCCACATGGTAAAATGGCAAGTGAGAAGAGGGGATGAAGAACGGGTGGTAGAGGGAGGACAAGGGCAGAGAACAAGAAAACAAGGGAAAAGAGTATTAAAGGCAAGCTGGGAAGGCATAAGCATGCACAGCCCCAGGGGTTTGCCTGTGGCACTTCAAAAAAGGTCTGAGCAACTTTCAGAAATAGTAAAAATGGAATGAAAAGAGGAAGGGGAAGTGTGACAGCATGTAGCAAAGACTTGGAAGAAAATTAAGAAGCAGCATAAGGCATGTTCTGGTTATTTATATGTCCTCCCATGGTGCTTTCTTTGCAAAACATCCTCTGGCTCTGCTAATGTGGAGGTAGGAAGAAAAAAAAGCAGGTATAATAGGTTAATGCTGCTGTTGTGTCTTGGGGCTAACTTGTTTAATTTAGGATATCTGTGCCCTGAACAGAGGTAGAGCCTGTTTGAGAAAGCATAACAACAACAAAAAAATTACTGGGAGTAGAAGTGATTTTTTTATAGGAACTTCAGATACTCAACTCCTTAGGTAAGCATCAAGGTGTTGCATATTAAAACTGTCCAATTTCTCATCTTCTGAGTACCTTTTTTCACTTCCCATACTCAGTTTCACTGTTGTCTTCTGTGGAAGAAATGCAAATACCTCAAGTTTACATATGATGAATTTTAAATAAATATTGAACTACTGTATATAACCAAAACCAGGAAACATACTTGATTCTGCTGGTGGAATCATCAGTAATAAAAATGGGTCTGCGGTCTGTGATGATTTCAAAGCTCTGTTTTGAGAGGGTGTTGATGAGGGTTTAGCTCCTGCCATGGCTGCAGCTCTGCCCTGTGGGGTGCCTTGGGCTCCCTGGCAGCTTTTGCTTGCTGAGAAAGTCTGAGCTTGTTGGTAAAACTGAGCCTGGGCTAAGCTCCATTTAGCTTGGTTAATCTTTAATCTAGATGTTTCCTTCCTTCTGGCTGCTTCAGTGGCTATTTGACAGCAACTTCTGGAGACTTTTTAATGTAATACTGATACTATATGTGATGTAGCAGTGGTCACTGTTATGTTCTGGAGTCTTTGCTCACACAGCACAGCCCTCTAAATCCTTGAGGTTGGTTGTCCCAGCTGCTTGTGGTGACAGTGGAGTCTTCCAGAGTCCTCCAGAAAAGCTGATGAAATAAAAACCTTAATGTAAGTGAGTGTTTCAGTGGACTCCTGCCATAAGCAGCAGCTTCCTCATGTGTCATCTGATGAGAAAATATTTTCACCCTTTCTTGAGATGGTTTAAGGCTTCCTTCGCTGCAAGATATGCATGCTTAATGCTGCTAGAGAGGAATGACTGGAAAAGTTAACCACTCGATGCATTTTTTGGTTTATGAGCATGCACCCTGTTTTGATTTTGCAACTCCAGACATGATGGATAACGAGCAAATGATAATGTTGACAAGCCTACAGAATTCTGCAATAAGTTAAATATTTTCTGCCTTAGATATTTAAGCTGAAGAGTGTGAAGCACATGCTGTAGGGATATTCAAAGGAAGTTTTAGTACTTAGTCCTGAGCTTGCTGTGTGTCCCTGTTCCCCCTTGCCTCCTTTTTTCCTGCTATGAACAGGGCAAAGTGCAGCCGCAAATCTGAGCATGGGAAATGGGAAATCCCACCCTTGCTTTGAGGCTTGCGGGCCAGGAGCAGCCCTTAGCCCAGAGTTAGCTGCTGCTCTCAGCTGCTGTGGAGCAGCACAAATGATTCCTAGGACAGATGAGAATGTGGCCTCTAAATGTTCTCTTTAAATAGCAGGCACATGAATGATCTGGTTTACCTTTTAAGCTGGAAAAAGTTAATTGAGAAAGACTTTAATCAATACTTTATGTAATTTAAACCTGATGCAACTGAGTAGGCTGCCTCTGAGAAACTTTCCAATGGAGGCTTGCAAGCTTCCCAGGACTTGATGGTATTTTGATGAATAACATTCTTAGTCCAATTTTCTAGCTAATTATCATCAAACATCTAGACAGACTTTCTGCAATATTAGATATGCCTTGAAAAAGTCTCTTCAACTGTGGGCACAAGGGAATTACAAATTCACTGGTATATACAGATTTTCAAATTTTGAACTATAGTTAATTATGATATCTTAGTTGTAAAATACTACATTGTATAGTTGGAAGATAGCACAATAACTTATTTTGAAATTAAAAATAATCCACAGACAGCTTAAAATAATGTATTATAAATTAAAGCTATAGATTTTTAGTTGTATACCACATTTTTTTTTAACTATGATTTGGACAAGTTTCCATACATGTTTGGTGTTCCAGAATGTTCTATTTCAGCTTAACAAAAATTGCAAATCTCTGTAGAATTTACCATGGTCATAACTTGAAGTGCATTAGTCCTGTTCCAGAAACACTTTGAAGCTATGCTTGTTTATAAATTTCTAGTCCATCAGGTCCTTCTTCATTTTGTTCTGTGCAGGTAGTGTGAGATGGAGATCCAGACTCGGAAGGAAAAAGCAAGGCCACCTGCATCTTGCCCTGGCAGAGCCTGTGGCCTCTTGAAGGTATCTGGCCACTGTTCAGGCTTGCCCTTCACAGTCACAACTGGCATCTGCGTGGAGCTGCCCTTGCTCAGTGTCGTATTACTCAAGCAATGCAAGATCAGACCCAAAGCAAACTGTGCTCCTATGGCTTTAGTAGGAGCCTTCATCTTTAAATGGCTGATATGTACTTGCAAAGCATATAACCCAAAACTAGATGCGACAGTTTAAATATATGATGGAAGAATAACAAATAAGCATAGCAAACAGATGGGACAGCCAGGCTGTTGCAATGTGGTTCAACTGCAGGGCTGGCAGTGGGGAGCAGGAGCTCCTTAGCTGATGTTAATTGTCACAGCTCTGTTCACTTTGGTGTTTACAATAGCTTTATTTATAGGATTTTCATTAATTTCTTTTGTGATTTGGAAAAAGAATGAAAAATAACAAGTCTTTAAAGTCCTGCGATACGATTCCTCCAGACGTATTGGGAGTGTATCCAGTGACAATGATATAGGCTCTCTGCAATAAGTGTGAAATGGCAAATGTGCATATATGTACAATCTCATTATCAGTAGTTGACAAGCTTTTAAAAATGTTTTGGCTATAGATGATATCAAAGTGTTTTGAAGCATGTGGGAGGGATCCTTCAGCTTTTTGGAAGGACTGAAGAAGGCATTTGCTGTGTGCACCAGGATGATTGTGTCCCTTCCCTTCCTCCACGAGTCCCATTTCTGCTGTCGTCGCCCGTTTTTGCTGTCGTTCTCATCCACCTGAGGCATTTCTGCTGGAAGCCGGGATGCAGCTTAGCAAGACACTGTCACAGCATGAGATTATGCTGCTTGAAAAAGTAACATCTTGGACTTCTAGGAGCTGCTGTAAGAAAAGTAATAATCATAATTTTGGGAAGAAGCTCTGCTGAACATTATTTTAAGGACAAACTTGGGGTGGGGGTGAGGGCAATAGCAAGCACACTCTTCAGTGCCTGTTTGCATAAGGGGTTGAATGGACACCTCCAGAAATGCCTAACAGCTGCAGCCTGGCTAAGATCTAGTCTTGCATGAGGTAAACTGCACCCAGCAAAACCCAGTATTTTTGTGGTGGGTATGTGTTTCAGACCCTTCTGTGAAAGTGTTCCTTTTTGACAGACCTTTAAGTAAAACATATGAAAAAAACATGGATAAAAGACCAGATGACAAGATAAGGACATGGTATCTGCAAGCGATCTGTGTGTAAAAGCTGCCAGGTGGATTGGTATTATGGTAGATAGAAAGCTAGAAAGGTAGCAAACATGATTTTTGAAGAAACAAAAGCAAGACTCTTTGGATCAAATCCTAGAAAATTAAGCATGAGATTGTCTAGATTTATTTTATTTGATAGGAGAAGATTTATTTCTGAAAGCATGGTGTGTCTCATTGCATGTAGCATATTCAGTGGCAATAGGTCTGTGTTGATGGATAAGGCTTGTAATAAAGGGTTAATTTCCAGAAAGAAACTGGTTTAACTTGGAAAGATTTTTTAATCAAATTGACTCTGCTTGGTTTGAAGTAGTGATCTAATATGATCTCGATTAACTTACTGAAAATGATGATGCAGGCTGTTTGTCCTATTGACCATTGCTATCATAGGCTAAGGTGACAGTAAATTAGTCTTGCCCGTATTTCGCAGGGATCTCAACTAGGAATTAATTTCTATTCCATCTTGCCAAGAAAGCAATAATTGATGATTGTGAAGTTAGATGTTTCTGAAATGGTGAAATAGGCCTCTGGAATGAGCTCAAAACAGGTCGAGACAGATGTTCAGCTTGCCACCAGCCTAAGAGTTTAGCAAGGATGCAGGGATGCACTCAAATGTCATTTATATACCTGAGCATCAGTTCTCTGGTTGGGTAGTGAGAATGTGGCTACTCTTCCATCCTCTCATATAACAGTTTATTGCAACAGGCACATCCAAGACTTCCAAGTGGAAAAAGTCAGCTCTTCCAAGCAGGTCCTAGATAGAAGAATCAGGAATTTTCTGATTCCTTGAAACTAGGTAACTTAAGATTGTGTCCTTCCCCTATTTGCTGAAAGCTACAGAGAAAAGTGTATTGATTTGAAATGTAGAGTCAAGTCAGAATGCATCTGAGGACAAAGTAATGTAATGATGGTTATTTTGATTTCTGCTTTCATCTACCTTGGTTGAAAGGGTAGGCGGCTTCTGCAGATGCCTTCTTGTTTGGAGTTGGAATGAAACCATCAGCTTGTCTGTTGACCAGAATTCCCGTCAATCTGGACTTGAACTGGTGTAGTAGTGAAAAGTTGCAGTCTTTTTGCTAATGCTGAGAAAACATTTTGTTTATAAATATATAAACCTTTACTAGCAAAAAATGAAGTGACGCAACTTAGTGCAATCAGCCCTATCTGTACTCAGGCTTGTTAAAGAGTTAATATTAGACTGATTAACTAGGGGGTGATGTTTCAAGTGATGGAAGAGAAAGATTTGACTGTTCATGTCAAAGATTAAGGTATTTAATTTTTTTTTTCTGCTCATTTTCACACCAAAATTGAACCTTAACTAGTTCTAGGGAATGGTATAAAGTTGCAGTCAAAAAAGGCTTTTTTGGTGTAAGAATTCTAGATTCAAATTCATTAGAAGAATTTTTCAATTGAAGAGAATGGTGTACTAGAAAATTGTTTATGTGAATTTACATTAGCAGAAATAATGTCCAATATCTAGAAATAACTGTTAAGGTATAGCGTGTTTTCACGTGTCTGCCAAACTCTGCCTCTTACATTAGAGTGCCATATGTGCACATCAGCGTGTAACCTTGTACTTTTTGCATTTAACATTTTTCAGTGGATCCAGTTACAAGAACTTCTGTGAACTGTAATTAAATACTGTCAGCCAAGTGAAATGTGCATTTGCAGCATGTAGAGGTACAAAGTACTCTAACACATGGAGTAAGTTCCTCTTATTAACTTTGGCAAGGAGCTAATGTTTTTTGACACCAAAGTTGGGGTAGAGCTTTGGCAGAGACTCTCAGGCCCCACCACTACCTGACTACAACCTTCCCTAGCTAATGCTGGCGGGTTGGGTTTCTACTTCATGTTTCTATGCCAAGCACCACTTTACCTCCAACTACTGTTAATTCAGTGTTAAGCACCACAGAATAGTTCTTGTCTAAAGTGTTTTCCATACAATATTTCATTGTATGACCGGGTTTTAAATGAAATATGGAAGCTACTTAGCTGTGCTGGTTATTGTAGCTGGGTTTTATAACTGTGTTCAACAGCCCAGTCATACCTGGGGTCTGTTATAGTGAGTGCTGCAAAGACCTTGAGAAAAGTATAGCCTCTGCTCCAGAAGTAATTTTCAACTTCCAATCTTTTAACTTAAGTCCTACAGTAGCAGCAATAGGTTTCATTGTGTATATGGCCACAACTGCTGCAGTCGCAGGGCAGTGTAAATGGATCATTTGCAAGTTAATGGCATCTTCTATATGGAACTAATTTGCAGGCATACAAAGGGTTAGGTGAAAAATGTGCAGAGTCCTGTATACTATTTGTATTGAGCACTGGTGAAGGGAGAAAGCTTCAGTATTTTAGTGACAATCCAGTATATATTTAGGTAACAAAAAGTGTAATTTTTGTGTACTATAATATCTCTAAGTGGGAAGATATCTTTTTAATATAAAGCTATTATATGCCCTGACATGGGGATAGATAGAAGGAAAATGTTCACATTACAAAATCAGATGAGGTGGCTTTTTAGCCTGGCTTTGTCTTTTCTGTTAAAACTAAGATTTCTTTAGTAAACCTGTCTACCAAGTTGACTTACAGTGCACTAGTGTCTAATACCTACTAGTTGCATGTTTTTCTTTCATAATACTTATAGTACTTTAATAATAATTAGTATTTTAATAAGAGATTCTGTGATACTGTCAGATTTCTCTCTGGGCACAGGACATAGCTGAGGGCTTTAAAAAGATATTAACCTAGCTTAAAACTACTGTTGCTGGTCACTAAATATAGCTGGGATTGCATCCGTGGGAATGGATGTAATGAGGTGAAAGATGAGTTGTAATTATTTACGGGGACATTGAGCTTCCATCTATTATTTCCTTTAGGAAAAAAAAAATGAACCTGGTCTTTTTCTAGCTCCTATGTAACAAAAAAAACCACAAGTGGTCCATTTTGCACAGTTTTAAGTAAGGCAGTAAGTCAGCCTTTAATATTTACCTGAACAGAGAAATGTGGGCTGTTGCTAAAAGCTGGGTATGTAGAAAACCCTTTTTTAATAGTTCTTGAGTCTGACTTCTTGGAGACTTGGAAACTTCCTCTGCCTAGAAGGAAGAGAGGATTAGAAGGGCATTTAGCTCAGGAGCAAGCTAGCTGACATCTGCAGGCATTCTAAACTTGGGTGAACACATGATTTTGTCCTGTTTCTGCTGTCCAGTGAAATGGCTCTGGGCCAAGTCTCCTTCAAGAGGGAAACCTGACCCTTGTCAGATACTTGTTGGCACAGGAAATGCAGCAGACCCAGATAGTACTGGGCCTCCATGTGTGCAAAGGGTCTCATCCTTCAGAAACCCTTATTTTTCTCCATGATCACCCCAGAGACCTGCATGCCTGGCAGGTGCCACCTTTTGCTTCTAGCACCTAGTGCTGAAGGGGATGAATGTGACTCCCCTCCCACTACCCTGGGCTGTGTCAGTGGAGACTACACTGACTTACACCCACTAATTCTGCACTGCCTTGGGGCTTCCTTTTGTTTTGCCCAGAAAAGCTAATTTGGTCCGATATAGCCAAGTAGCTCTTCAGGATGTCTAAAATGAAGTACAAGATACTCGTATCAAGCAGGCTGGAACTGAGGGAGAGGAGGCTGAACACCTACAAATCACATTTTAAACTATGGCATATGCAAGGGCTTTTATCTGGGGTAGAGTGTATGAATGTGTGAGACTATAAACACTCAGACTTACCAACTATTCTGCCTCCCTGAGGTCCAGCAACATGAGAAGCACAACAGGCAACAACAACAAGAGGCATCTACAGAGAAGTCTCAAACCAGTGCAAACCCAGGATATTTACTTAGCAGTCAGTCTTCAAGTTTTGTAATAAATATAGGATTTGTATACAGATGTCATTACTGGGGACTGAGAGTGGGGGGAAAGCGAGCCAGACTTTTTTTTTCCATCCCCCAAAATATCCAAAGAAACATTTGGTGGCATTTAAATAGGAAAACATAGTGCTGTGCCAGAAACAAGTTTTACTTTTTATTATTTCGTAGAATTGTGTGATAAGTGATTATCAAAAGATATTTGTGGTGTGAAAATATGTGGGGGGTTCTTGCTTATTTTTTTCTCCCAAGATGATCATGTTAAAACTTCTGGTCTGCGCTACATCTAAAAAATTATAAAGCAGTTTAGGGACAAGCTTTTGTTTATACTGCCACAGATGGCTGGAATAAATTAGTGGACTTGCTAAAGAGCAGTTCATTTTAGTTTAAAATGCATTTGGATGCTTATCAAAGCTCACATGGTGACCATTTTGTTATTTATTCATCTATATGTGCTTTACAATTTCAGGCCCAAAGGCTATGTCAAATTAAGGGTCATGGGTTTGTCTATTTTTTTTTGCTCTCCTACTTCTCTAACAGAATTTAATTCTATATATTATTTATATTTTATATATTCACCTTCAAGCCCATTTTGAACTCTGGTACTGTGGCCTGCTATGTGGTCTCTTCTAGGTGGCTGCTCCTGAAGAGCACTGCAAATCCAATTGTAAAGCAACAGATTAGCAAGACTTAGCATTTAAGTTCATTAATATGAGTGTTTAAGTATTTTCACTCAATTGGTGAAGAAATGCATGAAGTTGTAACTCTGCATTCCCTCTTTCAAATCAACACCACTGAAAGAAGCAGTGAGAGCAAGACTTTTCAAATTTTGAAGTGAGATCCCTGTGGGCTAGGTTAGCGTGAGGGTGGCAGGGCTGTGCTGTGGCCATTTGCCTCTGCAGCCACACATCCCAAGGCACCTTTCGGAGAGAGGGTGGTGACGCCTCCCTCGTGCACCTACCCTTGCTTTTTCCGTGACACCAGCGCAGTGCAGACGCCCTGCACAGAGCTCCTCAAGGTCAGGACCCAGCGGTGGCAGCAGTGCAGCCGTGTCTTCGGGCTCTGCTCTCGCTGGCCCTATGCTGGGGAAATCCTCACTGCTCTACTGCTACTTGCGGTGCTTGAGCTGCTATTACCGTGGTTTTGAGTGGGGGTATGGAAGGAGTGGAAAGTTGCTTGCATTATATGCCCATGTACTGAGTCCTCTAAGCCCTCTAATGCATCACTGTCAGCATTTGAATGCTGAACTTTCAGAGCTCTAGCGTACCCTTTAGACTCCCGCATTAGCTGCTGCAATGGCTGCAGGAGGAATCCGTGGTTTTGGACTGCGGGTTGTGTTCCTGGAAGCACGCGGTGAATGGGAAGGGCACGGCCTCCTTGCGGCTGCCGCCCTGCCCTCGCCTGCCCTCCCCGCACGGCAGCGGGTCCAACGTGCGTCTGCTGCCGCTGCGGTGGCAGCGAGTGCCTGGAGCTTTCATAGAAAGTTCACAGGCAATTATTGTGTTGGCATGTGAGCAAATTTTACCTGAGCTACACAAGGCACTAAAGGTTAATGGCAGTTTTCAAAAGCCTGTAACTCAGCTAAGCCTCAACAATGTTTCATGCCAGAAATGAAAGTTAGGTCTTTAGCATCAGTGTTTTTTCTGCTGTTTTCAAAACCCTGCTGAGGAAAAGTTATAGGCTTGGCATTTCTCTCTGAGGAAAAAGTATATGTTTAGGCTGCAAAGTGATACTACTTAATATTCTGACACATGTTGTACATGATATTTGGTTGCTCTTTCCTATGTTTCCTGAAATATAATTCAGGAAATTCAGTTTGATGGACTTGCTTCTCTTGCCATGTGCTGCTGGAGCTCCACCAGGACTGGTCCTGGAAAGGCAGCCCTTCTCGACCTGCCCGGGGAGCTGGCCGCCGCAGTGGGTGGTGCGGGCTGGCTGGCTGCCATGGTGCACAGGCAGAAGTTGATTCCCAGGAGGCTGCTAATAAGGGATATCCTCCCTATGAAGAAAGGCACATTGAGTTGAGGCAGAGCACTGTCCGTGAATCCCATTCTCTGGACTTCTGCTTACTGGCTGAATAAGCTCTGCTTCATTTGGAGGGAGAAGCTACTGTGACATCTAAGTGTTGTTACTGGTTCCACAGGGCAAAAAGTTGGTGTCAGGTCCTTTTTGCTTGGTGGGCACAGGTTGTATTGAAGGACCTATAACAAAGATGTGGTGTGACACTTCTCACCAAGTTGAGGTTCTTGAGTGGTGTAATCCATAACAGGAAAACCAGATGAGACAGATGACTGAATCCAGTGGTTGCTGCTAAGTTTGTCTAAGGTAAGGACTTCTCTAGAATGCAAGCTATATGGTTTTGTAGCCTTTTAAATTTATTTGGCATACATGAAAATATTTTTCAGAAGTTACTTATGGGGCTAATGTGCTCTTCCAATGAATATACTGCTGTAGGTCAGGAGCAAGTTACCAAAACGAGGAGTTTTGCTTATGTTTGGGACGGATGCCGGGGGGCCTGCTCTCCTGACCTCCCTGCCGTCCCCTCTGTGCACGGGTGGCTGTGACCAACCTGTCGTGTGGCTGTGCTGAGGCTTGAGGAAACTCTGCCTGTGCTGGAGGACAAGGGTCATAACCTTGTTTTCCCATATATTACACCGGGAAGACAGGAATGAGGAGTGGACGGGACAGTTGGTGCTGGAAGCAGAGCTGAGGCCTGTGGCCCCTCAGAGCGGTGCAGGGAGCGCCCGGGGCTGCGGGTGACCGCGATGGCTCCGCGCTCGCAGCCGGCGGGAAGGGCTGCCCCGGCCCGGCCCGGCCCGTCCCGCCGGCGGCG
>VWPW01026079.1:480122-793243 GCA_013389825.1 Crypturellus undulatus
TGCCCGGGGCGGCGCTGCCCCGGGACCGCCAGGGCGCCGCTCTGCGCCCCCGGCCGCAGGGAGACCCGCCGGGGCTGCCCCTCGGGCGAGCCGGGGCTGCTGGTGGTGGCAGCCCAGGTGCTGCTGGTGGTGCTGCCCCCCGTGGCTCAGGTGCTGCTGGTGGTGGCCCAGGAGCCCTCCCAGGGCTGTCCCCGTGCGGACCAGGCGAAGCAGCCGTCACAGCTGGCTGCACCTCCCGGGCCCAAAGCAGTGCCGCCCGGCAGGGCAATGGCCGTGGCTGCTCGGCCCGACCACAGGCCACGTCCTGCGTGACTCCTGTGGGCCCAGGACGTGGGGCCTCAGGCCCTGGTGCCAGAGGCACCTGGATGGGACCACACTGCTTGGAGCTTATCCCATGACCGAGGTCTGGAAACAGTTTTGGATCCCTCTTGGGAGTGAGATGTGGAATGGGCGGGAAGAGCAAACCGGCCCGTCCGCAGAGGTGGCTCTGGAAATTATGGAGGCACTTTGGTGTGAGATGGGTACTCTTGCTGTTTTAGCAGTTTGGTGTTTTGAGGGCAGCAAATTCTGGATTTTTTTTGAAGTTGTCTGTAGTCTTTTTTAAGTTGTCAAAAGTTGAGAAAAGTTTGATTTTTAGAGCTACAGACTTTTGTGCACTTACCTTTAATTTATCTAGGAAAAGTATTTCTGATGTTAGAATTCCTAGATTCCTAGTTGTTAGAATACCTAGATAAGTATGACTCAGAATTGAGTAATGTATTATAGTAGTATCAAGTTTTGGCCATCGTATGTGGCGCCATGTAGTTTTGGAGACTAGTGCTTGTTTCTCTTTCACTTTGAAAATATGATCTTTGGTCAGTGTTTTCTTGTGTTTGTGTTTTTATTTGGGTGCTCTTAAGTTAGCAAGGAAGTGGAAGTGTTCTACTTTTAACCGCATGTATTGTCTCTTGCCCAGCGGGTTGACTAGCCAACGTATGATTGCCTCACAGATTAATATGTCAGTAATTACTGATAGTCTGATTGCAATTCTTTTTTTCTTTTGCTTTCTTGGGTCTCTTTTGGTAAGAGACCTAAGATTTTTTTGTAAAAGTATAGGCTTTTTTTCCTTTGAAGTAGAGAAAATGCATGTTAGCTAAGCCTGTATTATTGCAGATGATCTTTTTAACAGTCTGGTTGTTGAGCAGAGAAGGTCATCAATGGCACTGGCAGCATAGCTTGCCTATTGATCAGATGATTTCATGACAGCATATTTATCTCAATGATCTGCCTTTCACGTGACGTAGTCCATATAGTTAAAACTAAAATCAAAGCAATTTTTAAAACAAGTTGTTTAAAAAAATCCAGAAAGTTTTCTCTGAATTGTGCTCACGTTGGCTGCCTTAGCCAGTAACATCCCTTCCTGGGCATGTGACCCCTGAAATCTTTTGCATGTGGCACTAACGTAGAAGGAAAGGAATTGCAAAGGTTCTAAGAGTTGTTCTAAGAGTTTGCTTTCTGAATTGTGGAAAACTAGGAATATTGTGATTAAAAGAGTTTCTAGAAAATGCTACTTAAAAAACTTTTTATATGAGGGAGGTGACATCTAGTCCAACCTTACAAAATGTGTTGGGAATATTCCTTGGGTTCAGAAATGCAAGTCAAAAGAAAGAAACATTCATTACAAAAGAGCCTGGAGTGGAAGTACCTACTTTAGATGTGCCATGCAAGGACTTAACTTGGATTTTTATTTGTCTGTATCTCTAGATTTTCATGTGATAGTATGAAAGCTTCGGGGTTTGTATCTATGCACAAGCTGGCTATTTCTATCACAGAATCTAAAGTATGGGGAAAACATTGCTTGTAATAGCTTGTAATATGAAACTATATGTTAAATGGACACACAACCTCCAGAGGATTGTTTACGTACTTGATGCATACCTTTTTCAAGAATACTTGGAGGAAAAAGGCCTCTCCATTTTTTATTTTTCTTCTAATTCCTCACTATAGTTGCTTGTCAGCTAAAATTTTTTTAAAAATTAAAGTTGTCAGGTAAGTATTCTGACATTAGCAAACAGTAAAACTGTGCTGCTGAATAGTCATAAATCAGCTTTAGATCATGCAGGGTGACAGCAACTCAATGACATTACTTAATACTATGCTATATTAAGTACAGCAAAAAACTTGTTGTTTTTGTCTCCTGAACTTCCCTGTTTTCCTGCCGAAGTTGAGTGACCGATTGCAGATAAATACCAGCCAGCTTTTCCTCGTTCCAGGCCTTTGGAGCAGAGCGTGCACAAACATCTGCCTGGGCAATAAGTCACCTGCTGTGCTTGGCAATCCGCTTACGCTGCAATATAGCCAGCAAACCTGGGCTTGGTCCTCGTCCTTGTAGTCCTGTCTCTTGGTGGCGGGCGGGCAGCAGGTCCTCCCTTGCTTCTCAACACCCAACCTTCCTTGCTGAGGGCTTCCCCAGTGAGGAGGTACTTTGCTCAACAGTTGCTGCAAGAACAATAAGTGGAAATAAGCCAAATAACCACACAGCCCCAACCATGCCTTTCTCCATAGCATGCCATAGTGTGGTCAGTCAAACGGGAGGGCAGCAGGCTGGCGATGCACAGAGCTGACCTTCCCCGGGTCAGATGTGGTCACTTCTGACGGGGTAAAGAAGTGTGAAGGGTTGCAGCTGTGCTCTGAAATAGTCTGGGAATTAGCATGGTAAATTTGTGGTACCTTCATATGTCATATAATGAGCACTGCCATCATTGAAACTGCCTGAAGCTTTATTTTCACTTAGCTTTAGAATGCATAGGTGGCTCTTGTGACATATTTGTTTCTTTTGTGACATATTTTTCAAAAAACACATTCTATCCACATAGCTTTATTTTTTAACTTTATCAAGCTGCTGTTTGCTGCGCTGCTCTTTGCCCTGTGCTCTTAGTTCTGTGCTTGCCTAATCCGTGTGTGCAGATAAGCTGCCACTGCCTGCTGTGGACAGAGGCTGCAAGCACTGTGTTACTCCAAGGTGAGAGGGAGGGTTTCGCGGGGCCTGACTGCGCCCCGGGCGCTGACCTCCAGCGGGACGCGGCAGCGGTGGCTACTCCGTGGCACATGAGCGCCCGTTCCTCCTGGGCTTGCTTGGCAGCTAGGAGCAGGCTGCTCTGCAGCTGCCAACGGTGGTGAGNAGGCGCTGACCTCCAGCGGGACGCGGTGGCTGCTCCACGGCACGTGAGCGCCCGTTCCTCCTGGGCGCGCTTGGCAGCTAGAAGCAGACTGCTCTGCAGCTGCCAACGGTGGTGAGCAAGATTGTGGCTTGTCTGAGGACTTGTGCTGCCCAAAAAGTGTCCCGAGCCCAAGGGAAACAGTATTTTGCAACCGTATCCACCCTCTGAAGATCGTCAGGAAGCTACTTTGTTATTCCCCAAGCTTTATTTCAGAATGCTACAGCTGCTACAATCTCTTTCTCCACTTCAGATGCCTGATGTTAGTTGCCCTGTAATGAAGCTTTAATACGTAATCCTATTTTCAAGTTACTGCTTTGTCTTAATGATCAACTGAATAATCCAACTTGGTAGCTGTGTCTGGTGGCATCATTTGATGAGTGATCCTGGAGGAAGCAAATCTTTTTGTTTGGCTATTTTTGCTTAGATTTCTCTCTGGTGTTTTTGTTGTTAAAGTAGTTTTATTGTAGTAAACTCTTAGCTGAGTAGAACAATTATAGCATGATTAGCAAAACCGTGTGGAAGATTATAGACCAAAATTAGCATGTCCATCTTGGGTGAGCTAAAACACTTCTGGCAACAAATTCTGCTTGGCTGCTTTATGCATAAGGTGTTTGTTGGCAGAACGGCACCATGGCCCATGAGCACCTCGATCCACCTAAATGCAGCTGCTGCCTGTAGGAGTGAGCGGTGCAGCTGTGCATGGCTGTCACCCCTGCCCAGCGAGGCCCGATGGCACCTGTGGGGAGGCGTTTAGGGCTGGTGGGTGCCTGGGGGCTCCCGGCTGGGTGGCAGGTGGTGGGTGTGTGGTGCAGCCGGGTCGGGACGCTCTGTTCGCAGCCGCCTGCGCGGTGCAGCGGGGCGGGTGCTGTGCGGCGGGACGCGGCTGTGGGCAGCGGGCATGAGGGGCGTCTCTGCGCCGGGCGCTGCCAGCCCCCAGCAGCTGCTGTGCTCCCGCTGGTTGCCTGGCAACCTCCTGCTCTGAGCATCCCGCTCCTCCTCAGCATCGGAGCGGCGCGCTCGGCTCCGGCCCCGCTGCTGCGCGGGGCTGCGGCGGGTGCGCGGTTGGGCACGGGCTGCCCCGGGCAGCCGATGGCTGCCAGTGCCAAAGCAGAGCGCAGTGAGCGGCTCTCGCGTGGGCACGGTGCCCAGCGTGCTGCTTCGCCGTGGGGCTCGGCTGTCCCACTGCGTGCGGAGCTGCAGCTCGCAAAAGGGGCCCACAAAGGTTGGCCATGTGGAGCTTGGGGGATGTCTTGCATCCTGGTGCTTGGTTTCACTGCAATGCCAATACAGTGTGTGAATATACAGAAATTAAATATATGGCTGTCGGGATCTGGGGAGAAGGGTTGATGAAGAAGGAAGTGGAAGCCACACACAAGATGGTCTCGTTTCCAGTTCCAGTCTTCATTAGGAATTGGTAAAAGCATTTTGACTTCATTGGGCAGGTTTATTTTTATGGAAAGAAGAGGTGATGCAGACTTCAACTTTAAATTCTCGTTTTTTATGCTCATAGACTGTTGCAAGTATAAAAAAAAGCTTAAATTGTTTTGTTGTTGTTGCAGATGAAGTGTAATTCAAGTGGGCAATTTTCTTGGGAAACAGAAACCAAAGAAGAACCACCACAAAGTTTCAAGAGACACTGAGAGTTAAACTGGGCAATTTTCTTTAAAAACAAGACCTCAAAAGTTTCAAGACATGCTCTGAGGGTTAAATGCCAGAGCAAGTACTGGCTCTTCAGATCAAGATATATATAGAGAAAATGGTGGTATATTTACTAACTTTCCGAAGTTAGTGCCTGCTTAAAATATGGCCTGGCTTGCACTGTAGATATCTGCTGTTTCTTGTTTGCAAGAAGAATGCAGAAATTTCTTGTGTTCGGGTATGTACTCTGTCCAAGACAGTTCGGGTATGTACTCTGTCCAAGACAGCCCCAAAACTGNTTCTTGTTTACGAGAAGAATGCAGAAATTTCTTGTGTGAAACAGTTCGGGTATGTACTCTGTCCAAGACAGCCCCAAAACTGCTCCATAACCTTCCCCCAGCACTCTTATTCCTATGGATATGTGTGCTCTGGATGAATGTCTGCCTTTATCAAGCTGATCAGCGTGTTTGTGAAGGCTTTGGTGCGAACGGATGCTGCATGTTCTACAGAGGCAGCTCTTGGCCAAAGCCACGCGTTGCTGTGGGCACCAGCAGCACCTGGGCTGTGCAGGCAGGGTACAGGTAGAGGCGACCACCTCACTGTGCCCCACGGCCCAGTGTGAAGACCTGAGGCAGCAGAGATATTTCCATGCTGCCGAGGCACAGCCTGGGAACAGGCCAGGTATCCCGTGTCCTTCAGCATCCTGGTTATCTTAACGCTGGCTGTAAATGGAGTTGGGCAACTGCACTTCTGCCCTCTGTCAAAACTCAGACTCGCTTATGAAACATCGAGTCTCTTATCCTGGCTGGAGAAAGGGGCCTGCCCGAGCTACTCTGTGGTGCCCAGGGTTTTTAAGTCTCATAATGTTTCACTGTAGGTTAAGCCACTTTTTATTTGTGTTTTAAAATGTTTCTGGTGTGTGTGTGTTTACTTGCATGTGCGTAACAAACACTCATATATATATATGCATGTATTCTGATATGTGGGTGTATGCACGTACAGCTCAGAAAGCTGCCATAAAGTATTAATGTATGTGGTTGCAGTGTTTTATTTGTAAATTTTAAGTGATAAACATAATGAAGCCCTTGAAATGCCAAACCTTTCATCTGTGCTCAAGCTAAGGTTCAGTTTTATTTTCAGCATGACATTTGCTGCCTGAAGTGTTACAAGTGACTTGACCTTAAAATTACGTTTACTTTAGTTCATTGAAATGGTTGGCCTTTCCAGTTCAGCTTGACACCAATAGTGCAAATGGGACAAGGCAGACATGCTTGCCTGTGATTTCATTTGAAAGCTAATTAAAAAACATCTAGGTGCTGAATCTAAATATTTCCATTTAGGTAGGATGGTAGTCATTAGTTAAAGGCAATCACGATGCTTTTAATTTCAAATTTAATTCCAGGTTCAGAAACTATTATATATGCAATTAAGGATGGAAGTGTCCAGGCAGCTGAACTGCCACCTTGGGCCCATTGCTGATTGTGAGGCTTGCGCTTAGGCGCGCGGCCTCGGTGGCGGTTTGGGAAGATGCTGGCTGTGGTGCTGAGCCCCGGGCTGGCACAGGGTGTGCGAGGCCGGGGCGCCGGGCTGCCCGGCCACGCTGCTGCGGAACGGGAATGCTGGGCTCCGCGGGCACGGCCTGGCGGGAGAGCAGCAGCGGGCTGACCAGTGCCCCCGGCATCCACAGGGCAGGAGAAATAGAACAGGCTCCAACGGGCAGGGCGGTGTGTGAGCTATTGCTGAGTCTCTCAATTGCAGCGTTTTGCTTTCCAGCCGCTGCACTGTTAGCATCTCTGCTGGCATCTAGCTCATTACCAAGGGCTTGTTTCTGCCTTGATTACGAGCATGTCGCATGAAGCCAGGTCCTATTTTGTTCCAATAATAATTCTTCCCCTCCCATCCGGGCATGACGAGCATATGTGGAAAACTCCAGAATATGTGTGTAAAAGTAGGCAGAAGTGCTAGAATACGTTATTAAAAATGTAGAGCCATAATGTGAGTAAAGAAGATTGGAAGTATAAAAAGAGGTTTTACACCTGGAAGTTATTATAGTTATTTAGATTGCGGGAGAATAATAACCAATTGTTTTCTAAGATGTATGACACATTTATGAAAAACCTTGAAGGATAAATGGATCTTTTTAGTATGCTACTTCCACAAAGGACTCTATGAATAAAATAATAGTGAGCGAACTCTCAGTGGATGCTGAATACTGCTAATTGATGAAATTATTACTTATTACGCTGTGACTGAACTCTGCTTAGAAACACTATTTTCAGTATGATTTTTTGAAAATGACAGCTGAAATGTAAGAGGCTTTGTATTGAAAATGAATAGTGATAATTTCTTGATATCTTTGAAATGAAGGATATTTCAATGACAGTTAAAACTGAGGAAAGTTATTTTTTAAATGCTGAGATCATGAAATATTGCTGTGGAAATAAAATGAACTTTTCTGAAATCAATAAAGTTGACTTCAAATATGGATTTATGAGGCATTTTAAAAATAATTTTTAGTCCTCTTATAGTAAAGCAGTCAATTATTTGTGCCAGCAGTTTTCATATTATGTCAGATGTTAAGGTGAGAAATGTGATTTGTGAGATAGGGTGTAGCTGTTGCATTCAGGAAAACTCTAATTGTAAATTAAATCAGTGTTGGAGAAGCGCTCCATCACGGATTGCTCAGGGCAAGAATGGGAATGAGTACAAAATTTGGCTTTGATTTGGTACTAACAAATTAAAGACAGCTGTCCTTTCTTGACAGGCTATTTTAGGTCTATGTGCTGGCTCTCCAGTTTTGTTATCGGTAATTGGTGTGAGGGCCTGTGCAGAGCCTTGTGTGCAGGGTGGACACAAGGGATGGAGCTGGAGGTGAATGCGAGATGTGGTTTCAGCCTTAGCGTGTTTATTCATCAATATTCGAAGCTTACCTACCTCCTGGTGCTCGGAGTCCAAGGGGCACGATAAACCCGTGCAGGTTCGTGTGTGTGCCCACGTGTGGGCACCTTGAATGGGCACATTAGAGGTGCTGTCTTAGTGCCAATTGAAAACTCAAATCCTTAAAGGTTTTAATAAGCCTGTACAAAAAAATCTTCAAAACAGATGGAGGAGTGACAAAAGAGTTAGAGGAAAATAATCAACCAAGCCAACCACAACAGAAGCTGTTCTAGAGTGCTGGGGATAAAATGCAGAAATGAAATGAATAGTGAAGAGCAGAAATTAAAGTATTTCCTCTTAAAATAAACAAAAAAGAAACCCTCCAAAAATAGCTAAATGTTATCAGATCAGTGTGCCAGCAGTAACCAATATTACTGCCTGGTGAAGGGCCAACTTCTGTGTGTGACTATGATGAGAAATATTTTTCAGAAGAGTGAAATAGTTGTTCTTACAACTATAAAGCTATGAAAGCAGGGGATGTGCACACTGCAAGACCTTGGCACCAGGCAAGGAGATGAGCCCATTTAGGAACTCCACGAGCTGAGTCACACAAGGGCTATTGGCTCATGTTTAACTCGGAGCGTGGAGTTCTCTGGGTGCTTTCTTGGTGCACCCTTGTTGAAAACTCACTAAGCCACTTTGAACGCAGGGGCAAAGCCCCTGGAAGTGCCGGGGAAGTGCCCTTGTCACTGCTTGTCCTCTCGGAGAAACACCTCTGCAAGGCTGCTGGCTTTTGGGCAGGTCTGGGAGACGGCTGTAGTCTGCACCTGGTCTGGGGCAGAGTCCTGCCCAGCCCAGAGCTGCGGGACCTGCTGGGGTGGCTCATCCCCTGGGCGTTGCGGGGGAAGCTGACCCGGGCACGCGGCTTCTGCTGTTGCCCCCTGCTCCCAGCAAGACTGGAGTGTCTCCGGCGGGGTAGAACCTTCGCAAGCAACAAAATACCCAAAATGTAAAGGGCAGACCTGAAGTTGAACTGAGGGTGGTAAAGATCGAATCCACACTGGCTGGTTGGTTCTTGTGGGATGTTTCTAAAGCTCTCAGATGAAAATGAGCAGGAAGGTCCCTAGAGCATTTCTGATAGTTATTTGGGTAGATTTCATCTCTCGTGGGATTTTTTTTCTTCCTAGTGTACTAAATAATTCACTCTTGTTGCAGCTGTTCAGGTTACTCTATAGTTTTTGCTCCTGCCTGTACCAGGTAGCACATAAAGTGGTGCTGGTCTGAAGTGTGCCGGTTGATACCCCTATCCTAAATGAAGGGCCACTTTGTCATCCTGTATCTCGGAGTAGAGGAAAAAGTTTTGTCTTGTTAGCAAGTTGGAAATGTTGTTTTTGCAATAAAAAATGAAGCTTAATCCATAGCTTTCTGCAGCTTGAAATCCAATGCTTTAGAATCATAATGTGTTTATAAAAGTACTATTTAAATATATTTTTAGAAACCCTTAAAAGTGAAAATCACAATTTTCCCTTCAGAGGTCTCATAGCAGAATTACAATTTGGCTTAAGTAAGGGCTGGAAAATAGTACTGTGACACAGAACACCCTCTTTAACATTTTTAAACTAATTTTTCTGTAAAAATGACAATGACATTAAAAACAAAATATGAAAATTCAAAGCAGTTTTGCCCTCCTTAAATGGTCAAATTTTATTCCTTGAATATTAGCTATTAATTTTCAATTATCAGATATTTGATAATGCTTTCATATGTAGTACAAACATCAAACCCTTATTCTTTATAATGTATGAATATTTACAAAGCCTTCACATTTCAGTTTTTCTACATGCTGCTTTTTCCTTTTTGATTAGGATACTCGTGCATAGACGAAATTACTAGAAAATCAGTAATTTCATTAGCGATTTTGTATCTTTCCATTCTGTTAAGCAGATGACATGATGAAATTTTTTTTTACAGCTTTGCTTATTGGTCACATATAGGTAAGTTTACTTGTTGCTGCTTGCTGCTGCTTGCAACAGATTTAGAAATCTGTGCTGGGGTAGTTGGCATGTTCTTGGAGCAAATACAAATTGTTGCATAATGTGTTTCAAGCACTAAATGTACAAGATCTCTCTTGGTGTGTATTCTCATCCTTGTCTTTCAGGTTCATTTATTGGACTTTGAAAATCACCTTTTAACAAAGTTTTCATAACACTGCTTTGCTCAGCTAAAATTAGTTCTGCTGATTTTGCCAATGATTAAACTTAAAGCAGTAATAACTTTAATGCTAATTTTTCTCCTGTGATCAAAAGTCAGTAGAGCATTCACTTTTCATTAACTGGCATGTCTCTAATGCAAGTTTGCTTTTTGCTTAAGCAAACACCCATAATCTCAGGAAAGTGCAGGTTTAGTCTAAAGGATTCAGTTATTGGGATACAATGACCTGTTTTTCATTTTGGCACTGCGTTTATTTTCAATGACAATCCAACTTGCTTTCTCTTTCAGTCCATCTGTCCTCTTGCAGAAATAGTGAAGTGAGATGTAAATGTACGACTGATAATGATCCTTTTCCCAGTGAGTGAGATATTCATGAAATGGTTCCCCATGTGAGGGAGTGATTACAAATGTTATTTAGTATTCCTCATGTAACAGAGCAATTGTACAAGTTGATGTGCAAGTGGTTGAAGTGTAGATAAACATGATAGGAAGAAAATCAAAGAAAATCTATTATACATAGGATGTAAGCCAGTATTTTTTGAAACTTTTAAGTTTTGGTTTATATCAAAGGAAGTTAACTTTAATTGGAAGTTGAAGCAGGTGATTGACTGTAGTTGGTTTCATAAACTGTAAAGATAGTCTATATGCTTGGGTAAAATCATGGCAATTGAGAAACCAAGAGTTAAGGCTGTGTATTAAGAGCTGATTTAGCTGATCAGTTGGATCACTAAAGACTTTCTAGTGTGACAGCGATTAAGGATATTAAATGTAGGTGTTGAAGTATAACCAAAATTGAAAGTCTTCTGGTTTTAAAGGCTCAGTAGATTTTTGTAGTTGCTAAGAGGAACGTGTGGTGCCACGTTCAGCTTTGAGTAAATCCATGAGGCCTATGCTCAGTTCTGCCTTCTCCAAATTTGGTGTTTTGGGAAGGTGAGACATAGGGCAGGGTGTCCTGAAAGAAGCCTCGCACACGGGAGCTTCACCTTAGGGTACAGTGGCTGCTATAAGCTGAGTAGAGCTGCTGCTTTTTAATGTCAACATGCTCGTGTTGCATGTAGGAAAACTGCAGTAGAGATGAGTTATGGGAAAGTGGCAGCATGCAGGGTTCCAGCAGAGGCATTTTACCCCCAAGATCTCTTCTGGTGGTGAACAGTGTATGTTATCTATGGGAGGCAAATGGCTTCAATTTTTTTCCGTTTAAATAAACCTTTCAGAATTTACAGTAAATACCTAGCATAAAACCAGGGCTGAGATTTCAACAGAAAAATCAGGCTCTTAGGCCAACAGTTAACACTGGATTAACAAAACTAGGTAAATAGTGCTTACAGTTGTTTAATTTTGCTTTTTTGTTAATCTCTGGTGCAATATAACTTGGTTTGTATAACAGTACATTCAAGGTGCATCATTTTTGTTAATATTGTGGACATTTATAATGAAAAATTCTTGAATTTTATGGGAGTGATTTTTGAAAACTTCTCATTGTTGGGACAGTATTTTCATAATGCAAAGAAGTTTGAGATTTGTGAATCTGCATTGGCAAAACTGACTTGAAGAAGCTGTTTTCTAAATATTTAAGTGTAATGAATATAGGGCTAAAACTCTAAGATAATATGCTATGATATTATTACAGGATAAATAGCTGTACTTTGGCTGAGTAGAGGCTGTGGAAGGGATGCAAGAAGCCAGAAAATTGTTTATTCTGATTATATGCATGGCAACACAATATACAAATATGTGCAATCACGCATATGTGCATGATAGTGACAAATGGGGAATCTAAAACTACTTGAAAAATCTAAGAATCAAAATTTAATACTTAAGTGTTGTCTTAAAAACAGTGACCTGCCAATGCACAGTTGAAATACACTTAGCACAAGATAATCCATCAGCCTTCAAATTCTTGCTCTTTTTAAGACTGAGCCTGTGTAGTTGCGAGGGGAAACCAGTTTTGAGAGTCAAGTTTGGGTCTTCTCCCGTGGTGGTTGAGCCTCTCCTGCCTGAACTTGCTGGGGTTCTGCCTCAGGGGGGCTCCAGTGCTGCCACTTTTCTGGCATGTTCCTGAGCCCCAGTTTTTTCTGTACAAGTGTGGAGCACTGGCTTCAAACTTGCTGGACTTTTAGAACTCAGATTCACAGAAATTACAACTGAATCATGGATTCCCAAGCATGGACACAGAGGGTCATGTAGGGGAGAAGCTTATCCAGCTTCTGAAAGATGAGAGGATTGCAAATCATTGCACTGCAAAATACCCTACTGTAAACAGGATTGCAGTCCACTTGTGCCCATGTAGCCATTTCCTGTAGTAATGGAAAACATGCACAGTATGCAAAAACCTGAGGATCTCCCTCCTTGCTTCCATGTTCCCCTGGATCACCTTTGATTCTGGATTTGGGGTTCTCTGGGGGTTAGTCATTTTCCGTGTAGTTTGTGGCTACTCGAATGTTGGTTGTCTATTTCATCCTGCTTCCTCTGGCCTTTGAGATTCCCACAACTAAATCAGGTCTGACTACTGCAAAAGCCCATGTTCTTCTCCTGTTGGTAATTTTTGAATGAGTTCCTGTGATAAAGTATCAGCCAGATAATAACCTCGTTCATAAAAATTTCTTCAGCAGTTTAGCTCTTCTGTAAGGAAATATTGTACATGACATGAGTATCACTTTGAGATACTCATAGTAGCAGGATAAAGAAATATGAAATATTTTCCCATATTCCTTGATTAATGAAAAGAGCATGGACCTTGTTTCTGGAAGAGGTGACCTCACAGCTACTCATTTTTTGCAATCTCAAGGGATCTGTTTTCTCATTTGGTAGAGAAACTTCCACTTGTAGTCGGTAGGGTTTTGACATGGGAGGCAAAACACTTAACTGTTGAGTTTTGAGTGCAAATCTAGAAGTGAAAGGGAAAATGTGAATGAAGAAATTTGAAGCGAGATATTCATAGAAAGAGTTTATTCGTTAATCATCTTTTTTATAAACTGCAACTTTTTAAAAAATACTCATTATTCTAGGTCATAATCTGTCTAAAACCAGTACTTCTGAGTTTCCAATATTTCATAATAACATTAGTTTTGTGTTCAGATATGCAGGGGGAAAACTCCAGGTACTCGCTTCTCTTGCTGAACTGACACTTGCACAGCTCTGAAATTTAGTGTGCTCGTTACTCTTTGGAAAAATAGCTGTGTTCTCATTATGTTCACTTGGTGAACATATGCACCTTGCGATATGCTCAATGCTACTTGCTGTGAGGGAGATTACAACTCTTTTTAAGGAAATTGGGTAGATTAATGGAATGGGGTGGGTTAAGTTGCTCTCCATATGCATTGCCTTGCATGCCTACCTTTTCCATGTTAATTTTTATGCGTATGCATATGTGCGCACACACACACATATATATATAAAAACAGCTTAGCTAAGGATGCTCTGTGAACCAGTTGGAGTAAAACAGGGTATACTCTGTGTACTGTGGGTGTGTTCTGTGCTCAGAGTAAGCCATGGGACCATATTTTGTCCCTACTAGTAACTGGTCCCTGTGCGACGGGTTGCATTTTCAGTGGCTGTTTACACTTTGATTTGTGTTGAACTTGAGACATTTTGGGGCTGTTAAAAAGAACCTCCCAAAATCTAGGGAAAAGCTAGAAGAAGAAAATACTACTTTTTTTTTCTCATGAAGAAGCCTGTGCAGTTTCAGTATTGGAAGATTTGGTGGAACCTGAAGAAGGTTTCTCTAATTCTAGGGTCTTAATTTCAGTAGTCCTTAGCAGTGCTCACCTTGCTTTGTTCTTGGCAGTTCAAGGATTGACTAAGGGCTGAATATTGCTAGTGCAAGGCACTGGTTTCTGCAGGACTTGCTCCAGAAGCAGGGTCTAATACTAAATATGAATTATTAACATTTTTTTCTTTTGAATGAGAGCTGAAGTGCAAGAAACTAGGACATTTTGCTGAAATTGTTACTTTGAAAATATGTTGAAGACTTTCCAAAGCCTCACTTTCAAAAAGCTTTCAAAATTGAGAGCAATTCTGTGTTTTTTACAAAGACCCTGCTAGGCTGGCAGGACTTATTCTAAGAGATATTGAAAGTACTATAGTCCCATCTAAGATGTAAATTGTATTTTTGTGTTTATTAACACACTGTTGTCTGTATTTGTTCTCTTGAGCAGGCCAAAAATACGAGTTAAAGATTTTTGGAAATTTGACAGCCTTGTCTGAAGTGCCAATGTGAAAGAAACAAAGGACAGTGGAGCGCAGTGCGGTACAAAGGAAAAATATTTGTCTTAGAAGTGGTTTCCTTTTAAGAGACTCGAACCTATTATGAAAGCAAGAGGTTAAAAAAGGCAATATTACAG
Organism: Crypturellus undulatus; assembly: GCA_013389825.1. Lineage (NCBI taxonomy): Eukaryota > Metazoa > Chordata > Aves > Tinamiformes > Tinamidae > Crypturellus > Crypturellus undulatus. The sequence continues at coordinate 494,392 of VWPW01026079.1, forward strand.
CAATTACTAGGATCTCCTGCTATGACAGCATGAAAGGGGATTTTTGTCTTTGGTGATACACACGGTATTTGCTCTTGGTGGATCTTGGTGTGTCCTTCCCAGGTGAGAAATTTGGACCTCACCAAGAGCATCTGTCCTCACCATGAACTTGTCTGCTTCATTAGGGCCTACTCTACACAGCTCATCCATTGCTGACACTTTATTTGGAACATTTCTCCTGTTCTTCAGCTGTGAAGGTTTGTGACCAGAAAAACATTGTCTGTTTTCTCTTACCATTTTTATCCCACTGAACAAAACTCTTCAGACAAATCTGTTGCCTGCCCCTTGTTGGTATTACAATGATCCTAACAAACATAACGCTTCAATAGCTTTATATTTTATTATGCAAAGAATGCATTTAATTAAAATCAAATGTAATTTCAATCACTGTTTCAACTAAAAGAATATTTTTATAAGATACAAATAAAATATGGCATTTTAGAAGAAATTAATGGCATTGCCAACATGAGGAGCTTATGCTGTCTTACCACAGAGCAGATGTAAAACTGTTATTTTGATCTGCCCGAAGATGCGACATCCCAAATGGGACTCGTGGACTGCCTTTAAGTCACGCGCTGTTCTGGATACCTGTTAAATCAAGGTCTTAGTAATTGCTCACTGTAATAGAACATGCTGTTTTAACAGTTTTTACAGTCTTTCCACTGATAGATGATAGTGGAAGATTAGCCCCACTAATTTTTGTGTGTATACTTCTTAATCATAGCATTTAAAGGGGAAGCTGTACTATGAATATCTAATGAATAGCTTAAGGCAAGTTTATTCTCAAAAGTTATGTTACTGTGTTGGCACAGATCAATATAACCATTTATCACAATTGTTGACATTTAAAAGCTGTAGCCATCCCTTATGGACATCACTCATTTCCAATGTACATTACATATGAGTAGGTTGTAACATTTTAGGATATTTGCAGCTTAAATCAAAAAAATATTATTCATAATAAATACATTCCATTCTAGAAGGGAATATATTAGGAATAAAACAAATATTTTTAAGATCATAATCTTTGTGTTGTAAAGGAATGAGTTTGCATAACATGGAAAAAAAATCATTGTCATGGATTCTTGTTAAAGAAATTCTTTGAAGAATTGGTTTCTAAGGGAGTCGTGCAATACAGATTGAGTTGTATTCTGTGGAGATAGACCATTTGGCTTCCTGCCCAAAGTGAAGCTTTCAAATTAATCAATGCATGGAAATAATTAAAGAATGTATAATGCTTTGGTGCCTGTAATTGTTGTTGCTGTGCAGAACGGTAAGTTGGGCTCTGCTATGGATGTTGTGCAGCTCTGACAAACCTGTCTACGCAACTCAGGCTGGCTTTTCTTTGGCATTTGCTCCTGTTAATCTCATGATATATGATGTTTGTGCATACTTACTTGTAGCCTTGTTTGTTTCCATCAAAACAGTATCTAACTAGACTTCCATAAAAATAGAGTATTTAGATTTACAACCATGGGATATATGGAATTATCCCTAGATTTTTCTCCCCTGTAACAAATATGATCGTTTATGTAAACACTAAGCGTATACTTGATAGTCTCTCAGTTAGTTTGCAGCTAGCATGTTAATGTGAAGCCCCAAGCTCACAGCGTGGTAGGAGGGGGTGCTTCATGTCCCTCCTCCGTCGTGCCGTGGGGCAGCCTGGGCTCCCCACTCAGCCCTACCCCTTGGGCAGGGCTGAGTGCGGCGCCGTGGAGCCCTGAGATTCCCTGAGATTTGTCGGGCAGCCTGTGAGAGAAAAGGGGTGCTCAGGATGCCCTGCTAGCCAAGCCAAGGTTGCTTGGTTCTGTTTATCTGGAGGTGTATAGTAACATATAGCTCGTTGTCACAGACCTGCCAGAACTTTCCTCGCTGTAATTTTCTGCATATTGGCTGACCTATCTGAAATTGTTAGATTTATTAAATGTCTGACTAGCCATAAGCTGCAGAAAACTAACCAGGGAACCAAAATGAATGGGAAGAAAGCCCCCTTACTGATTTTTCCTTTCTGACATTTGAACAGATCCAATAGCATTTATATTACTTTCCCATTTATACATTTAACTTTAAGATTTTTAAATGCCAGATTGTTCTAGCTGCAAGGGTCACCAAGGTCAGCACTCCAAGATTTGGACATAGGCAGCGATATTTAGGTGGTAGTAACATCGTTTTTTTTAATTGTATGAGATTCACTATGTTCTATGCCAGTTTTGTTTCAGATTTAATTCGAGGACATACTGCACTGTGTAGTCCTTTTGGATTTCTGCAACTGTTGCATTTGGAGCCATCCTACTAGTGCAGAATTCCAGCAGGAGTAAACATATGGGGATTCTTCCGTTGTTGGTTTACCCCACCATTTGTTCCTAGGTTTAAACCAACTGGTGCTGTACCCAGTGGAGTACATCTGTTACAGTTTATTACTAGAAATTTGCAATTCATTTCAGAGCTTACTAAATAATTATAATATTCATGGCCAAGAGTACTGTGTTAAGCAATTATGAAAGATGGGCAAAATTTTGCTGAAGTGCTGTGTGATTCGGGAGCTAATGTCCGGCTTGCACAGGCGTTTTGGGCGCTCGGCAGCCTGTCAGCAGCGAGATGTGTTCTGACAAGTGGGCTTGATCAGCTGGAGAAATTAAGGTAGTAACTGAGATGCTGTAAGTGACATCCCTTATGTGAGTGACGCTGCTCTCTTTTAATTAAGAAGGAAACAAATTAGCATAAGCCACTGCTGAATGTAGTTGGTTGCCATGCCTTGCTGCAGTACTTGGCTAAAGAGCAGCCAGAATGGAGAAGGGCTTTTGCTGTTGGATTTGTAGGGGCGGATCTATCTCCCTACTCTGGCCCATAGTGAAGGTCAATGTATGGAGCCTGTTAAATGATCTGTGGTGTTGGAATACTGGGCTCTGTTCTCCTCTCCCTGCTTCACATTAGATGGAAATTGATATATATATATATATATATATATGTATATGTATATGCAGGGATTGTGTGTGTGCTTTTTTTGTTATTTGCTGATAAGATTTTCAAGTATGTGAAATTCCTCTTGTGCTTGTGCTTTACAGGAGGAATGCATTACTGATTAGCCTTGAGTAAGCATTAAATAGTTAATTAGCACATGAACCTTTTGCATTTAAATAAGTCTACGTAAGTGTCCTCGAAAAAATCTGTACGTACAGTGGACTACTTTTTCATTATCACCCGCTCGAGCAGACTTTTAAAATAAGGAAACACCCTGACATATTCATAACCCCATCATATTCATGATTTGCAGTGTCTGTAAGTCAGTCTCGCACATCTTTGACATACATAGTAACAGTGTAAACACACCCTGTGCATGACAGTGGGGAAGTATGGTGCTGAAGTCAAGATTTTTAAAGGAAAACTTGTAAAACCAGTTCTGGGCGCTACAGTTAGCAAAACTGCATTTTGGGTCTCTAGGAGAGACTTGAGCCTGGAGCTTAAATGGGGTCAATTTTGGTGCTAGGAACTTGCCATATGATTACTCTGCAGAGGTGGTGTTTGAAAAGGCCATTTTTTAACTCGCATTGCACTAGTCCAATGAAAGATGCTGTGGACTCCATCCTGGTTGTGTCTTTAGCCTGTTGCTGTCGGTTAAGAATACTGCTATATTCCATGTTTGTGTACTTTACTATGTGTACTTGCGAATAAAAGCATGGTAAGAGAAGTCAAATTAGTTCAGTGAACTTAACTTACTATTTCACTGGATATAGAAATGTGACCCTGTGAAGGGGAAGCTGTAATTTTTTTTTTGCTGTTTTAAAATTTTCTCTGCCTTACTTTACAAATTTTGCTTGGAGCAATTTAATGAAATAGGTTTCCATATACTGTATGTGCTAAACAGCTGGGATGGAAACCATTATCATGGAGCCAAGACTGGCTGCCAGCTGTAAAATGTTTTCTAGCAGTCCTAGAAGTGCTTTTAAATATTCAGAGGTTAAATGGTTTGCATAATGCAAATCCAAACAAATTCATATGAGTTTAGCCTATAGTCTTGAGTTGTCTTATTTTTGCTTAGTACAGTAAATAACTGAGAGGGCTTAGATGGTTTAAGAAATTTGAACTCATATTTTTTTGGAACTCTTTATATTTTAACATTCTCTTTTCTTTCTGCAGAACATTCTGGCTTTAAATCCTCGCATACAGACTCATGCAGCCCTCCATTCAACTGCATCAAAGAAACAAGTTAAGAAGCAATGGAAAAGGAATTCTGATAAAAGCTGTTCAGTAAGTACACATTTACTAAGGTTGAAACCTCTGTTGTGTAAGATGCTTAGACTTGAGTTTCTTGGCTTGTTCAGTAGCTAAGTTTGGCTTGTAGTTCTGTTTCTGTGGGTGTAAAGGTACTTTGTCATCGGTGATGGACACTTCAGAATCTGAACATGCCACACCTTGACCTTTTGGCAAGTTGGAAGGTCTTTGATGCAGCAGTTCCTCCTGTTGTTACAGAGGCTCTTCAGTCTTAAGCGCACAGTGAACTCGCCGCCTTTGCTGAGGCTCGCGGAGGCAGCCATCCTCACGGGGTAGAGGGCATCAGCTACCTCTGCTCTGCCTTCAAGTGTTTCTGACCAATTGCACATGTTTCTGATTTCCAAGAGTAACTCTGAGGAACGCTTCATTTTCCTGAGACATTAAAAAGAATGGGGGAGCCCACTGTAAAAATATACATATATGTGTGTGTATATATATATGTATATATGTAGGGCGAAACAGAGTTGAGATTAGATTTAGATTTTAGATCTTACTCATTGCATTTTTCAGGGAATAGTGTTTTAGAATAAATATTTTTCATCATAAACTGGCTAATTTTTTCAGTATTCCTGCTGTTAGATATCATCTTTTTATCTCTAAGTACTTAGGTTCCTGGTCTCAGTATGATATTTGACTAATCCTATCAGAATTTGTTGTCTCTTTGATCTTTCAGCTGATTAGAAAGCCTCTAGTATATTTCTGCTGTCTTCCTACCAAATCTGCTGGATAATCCTCTAAATTCAGAGGACTTTTACTACTAGAGTACTACTTCATCTCTGTAAGCTATTTCCCTCATGGGTGAAATGTTATGGTGTGTTTTCATAGTGTTGCCAAAACACTTTCTCTTGCTAAATAAGAGAATAAAAGTTTCACAGTTGACACTGATTCATTATTAAAATTCCCTGAAGTTTCTCAAAATCAAAGGGATCCAGTTTTTCCTTTCTGTGAAGACAAAACATATCAACATTATCTGCTGGGAGAAGAGACCTAGGGTATCCTTAGTATTTCAACCTTACTCTAACTTATTTTCCTCCTTTCTACCATTGTTTACCGTAATGTCTGTCTTATCAAATCCTAGCCCATATTTCTTTTATTTTATTAGATTATATAATGCTATGTTAATTGGAAAGTAGCATAGATGCAAGGTTTCAATTTGTGAACAGAGATGATGGTTTTGGGATGTCTGATGCAGTTAGTACCCGCAGCATTTGCCTGTGCTGTACACGTAGCTGAGCAAGTGGCTCCTGAACAGCTGTGCTTTACAGCCTTGTGTTTTCAGGTGACCTGAAGTAAGTACTGGGTTGTAAACTGATGTGTTTCAGAAAGTGTGTGCTGGGAAGTGCAGGTATCCGTGCAGCCAGGCAGACAGATACGTATGTGCAATAACCTCATCAGATATTCCAACACAAATTGTCCTGGTTAGCTCAAGCTTAATCTATAACATATTTAGGCATTTATACAGTATCAGTGGATGTGTTGCACAGGTACACACTCCCACCGTTTTCTAAAGCTGATAACCTTTAAGATTGCTCTTGGTTATCTTTAAGCTTTCCCTCATATCAGCCATTTCCTTGTTTGGTTTTCATGTTCTGTTTATTCATAAAATGTCTGCTATTTCAAGATTTTGCTGTTAATCATGAGAATACTTTTTCAAAACTGTCTTTCCTCCTGCTCTCTTCCTCTTAGCCCAGTGTACCTTATTGTGTCTTAAAAGTTCTTGGAGCCCTAAAACCCAAACTGCTTGGTCTATGCAAAAAGCTCTGGTTTCAGGTTCGTTGCTAGTTTGTGCACTTACAAATTTTCATTTGAGATTCTGATGCTGTAGGATGATTCCTTTGCCCAGATTTACAACTTATTTAGTAGCTTGATCTTGGAGTTCTATGTTATTGCGTAGAATTAAAACCTTGTGCTGACATAGGTCTGTTCATGTCTTGCACCTATATATATCTTACAGTTTTAAAGATTAAAGGTAGCAGAATATGTGTATCCGTACATCTGAATATGTACACGGCTTGATCCCAGATGACTCTTGCACTGTATGTTGTGAATTACCTGTTAGAAATGTCTTAGTGGTAAAGATAAGAAAGTAATATCCTAGAATTTAAGACGGTCAATATTTTTAGGCCAGTAATGATCCTTGTTTTTAGGACCATCAAACTGTTCTTTGCTTGTTCTTCAGCGGAAAAGCTCTACAGAATCAAAATCAAGCCTAAACATTTGTTTGGTATCCTATTGCATAAAGATTTCTAGCAGAACCTAGGACTCTTTTACATTCTCTAGATCACCATTGAGGAGTGGATGCATTAGACAAAATGATATAATTCTTTCCTAGCCATTTTTAATTAAGGAATCTAATTCAGGAAAGCATATGTTGAGCATATTTTTGTTACAGTCTATAAAGCCACTGGCAGTAATAGGGGCCTACTGATGAACAGGGTCAAACTATTTGGAGTCCATAGGAAGTGAACGTGTCTGCCTTTCCTTAAGGTCTGAAGTTGGCTTCTAGCTCTGGGTTCTTTTGAAGCTCTACTGCTGCCTGTGTAGAATTACTGTTGGAGGGAGGGTGGGAGTATGAAAATACAAAACTAATTAAATTAACAGCCCTCAACTCTGAACAAAAGCTGCATCTGCCGAGGCATACACACAGTGACTTTGTAATGTCTAATACACTTCCAGATGGCAGACTTACATATTTCCTTGGAATAATTACACAAGTGAAATTTTAACTCCTAGCCTTCTCGGAGACACTGTTGCCCATTAAATGAGCTCCAAAGTAGAAACTAGGTGTCAAGCCGTTCTTCAACGTGGGAAAAGCCTTCTCAAGGGAAGGTTCACATATGCTTTCAAGGAGAATTACTGTGTAAGCATCTGGATTTTGGTTCACTTTATGGCAGTAGATGCAGGATCAGTCAGCTTTCCTTTGGAAATCGTAATTCCAATTTATATTAGAGTCTGTAAACTCCTTGTTGCTGAGTCATCCCAGGCTAATGCTAGGTGGTAGTGCTGGGAGGGGGTGGAGGATTTCTGTTGGTCAGGAGAAATTAACTGTAGCCATTTTGCAGCTTTTCTACACTAAATCTTGGAGGTGGCAATGTTTTTGTTATGCTGTGTGGAACTGTATGGCTACTGTAAGACTGCTGGGTTTCAAAATTATCCTGGATAATTCAGAATTTTTAAGCTTTTTTGGACAAGATCTTCTCATTTTTGCATAGTGATTACATCAGACTATATTGAAAATACATGTTTGTGTATATATAGTCTTGGTGGCTGTCTTTATTTTATAATTTTTTATTGCTGACCTTTAAATCATGAGTTTTTGGTGCATTCTGTGTGCTAGCATTAATCCTGGCATAGTAAAGTACCTATGAATCATGTTTTAAGGTACTGTGGGCCAAGTTCTGCTTTTATTTGTATAGGTACAGGCTTGCTGCATTAATGGATACCGATTCAGTCTATTTCTTTATGTGTGTGTGTGTGTGTATATATATATATACACACATACACATATAAAAAAATTCACTGGTCATTGGAGAATTTGGGATACCCTATTCCAGCCCTATTTGCTAAAGAAATATCGGAAGCATCTACCAATCTACCTGTGTATTCAGACTTCCTTCAGCTTCTGTACTCAGGAGTAGTTGCTCCAGATGGAAGAGTTGGAAGAATTTCAACAAGACAAAGGCAGAGAGGAAATGGGGTTTAAATTAGTTTGTAGTTAATTGCCATAGCCTGTAACAGTATTGATTTTCTGGCAGTAATAGCGTTGTTCTTTGTCCTTACATTTGCTAAGCCTGATCAGTGTTAGGCAATACCAGCCTCTCTTCCTTGAACAAAATAATTAAGCTCAGCTACTTCTTGCAGGGATATCACTTTTGGGCAAGATTTTTTAGGTTTTCTATGGGTCTTTTCAGCCATCGATGGGAGAACCAAATTCTTCACCTTGTCTTTTTCTGTAGAACTTCTGTAGAAGTGCAACCACCAGATTGCTGTGTGCTAATGGTAGAGCCAGGCATGTAATATACTGTAAGGTACAGCAGATCATTGCTCTTGAAATTCAGAGCAAGATTTCCTGTCTTAAAATGGTAGTAATGAACATTTCCTAAAGCTTCAAACCGCTTTTCACTCTGATAGCATCTCTCTGCTGCTCTAATTGCTATATATGAACATGTGTAATAAGGAATTCTTATTAGCAAGTAGGTTTGTAATGACCTGTTTTCATTGAAATATCCATATTTGTGTACAAAAGCCTATAAGTAAGATGATTTTCAGCTATAATCAGCTTGTTATTCTTTAAAGTACTGTCATACAGTCAGATAGAGGGAAGAAATGTTATGCCCCATCACATTGCATGAGTACACCAGTAACTGCAGAAATAGAGCACCTTGCAAGTAAATGCAACCTAAAAACTGAAATCAGGAAACTTTAATGAATAAAAGCTTTTTCAGTGAATAAATTGATCAATTCTGGAAACATATTGATGAAAGCTTATATATTTATAAATAAAAAGAATCTCAAATGTTGTAAATAGAGAACATTCATTAAAGGAAATCAACTCAATTATCTCTATAATCTAAATGTATAGTTTACCTTTGCAAAATATTTATTTTTGTCTTCATTGCAGATGAATATGCAAGTTTAGCTCTTGTCTGAATGGATATACAATGGCAGATGTCTCTCTAATCGCTGCTCCATTCAAACATTAATTGGTAGAACATATGTAGAATTCTACTAGTCTGAATAGGTATAGGATAGCAGCAGTCTTTTTAATCACATCACTATTCAACCACTAATTGGTGTGATGATTAAGGGACATTAGAGGGAGCACTTTGACATCTGATTCTTTGAACTGATATCTGCTCAGGCTGCACTGTATTCATCATGGCCAGACTGATTTCTTAAATAAAATGCTCTGATTCCCAAATGTGGAAAATATTGCATTAGGATCTATTGAGGTGATTAGGGAATTGGAGAATGATTCTCTTATTTAACTAGTGATTGATTGTATATGCACAAACTATTCGTATGAATAATAGATGGGTTACTTTGAGTATCAGAAAGAGTGGAGAAGTAACATCAAGAGAATTTCTTTTTTCTCAGTGTCAATAATTAAATATTAATACAGATTTTAAAATGTACCAGTTTAATCATTTAGCAGTCAAATTTCTACTCATGCATTTTTTAGATTAACTAATTACTGTGCATTATGTTGTATCGATACCATATGCTGGCATTTATAATGAATTTTACCATTTTACTGAAATAGTGGCTTATGTGCTTATATATATCACTTATCACTGCTTTAAGAAATGCATATAGTATTTGAGTTTTCTATATTATTTTTGTGTGAATGTCAGAAGAGCCACAAACTTGCAGGATTGCTATAGTTTAGTGCTTTTATAGATATTTTCTGCTTATCAAATTGCAAGAATTAGCTATTGCAAACTGTTCCAAGTCTTTTCTAGTTATTTGCAAAAGGTTCTTTTTTTGTGTTTCCCCAAGTGCTGTGCAAAGCCCCCTCTGACTTCATTTCCTCTGTCAGTCAGTATTCAAGTTTGTGGGAGTTTTCCATTCTTGCAGAGCTCAACACTGATTTACTTTCAGATGTATTTCTCATCTTTCCCACTTCCTAAACTGAAGTGGCTCAAATCTGCTGTTGTTTGGTTTTGCATGTACGTACAAACCAATATACAAAATGTTCAGTTGTTGCAAATGCCGAGTTCCAGGTAGGTCTCATCAACTCAATTCTCCTCCGTTAAAGCTGACCAGATCAAAGGATACGACAGAACCAAAAACAATCTCCTGTCTTAACTTTCAGTCTCTTTGTTGTACCTGCCTAGACTTGTATGTTTTAGGTGTTGTTTTCTATAACTGCACCTCCTTGTAGTTGCTAGCTGGAGATAAAGGTGTCACCTTCATGTATTGGTGTTATCAGAAAATAAAATAGCAGCAGAAAGGATGGGGCTGCTCCCCCTGCCTCCTGTTCCTTTACTCTTAGTTCTTTTCTTTTGTTAACCTTTACCTGTGCTGGAACCTGAACTACTCCTCTGTTCTTCTCTTTCTTCTTCTGGACTTCCTTATCATATATTGAAAGCCCCACCTTCCTTCTCTTTAAAAGTCTGTCAAAAATGATTGCAAGCTTCAGGTTGAGCGTTTGAACATCATCTCTTGGAGAATCTTGAGCCTTTGTAGTTAATCACTAGTAATTAATCACTTGAGTTTTATTTGTATTGCTTGTCCTGGAAGACGTCTGCTCACAAGATTGGACAGGAAAGGTAAGGCCAATTTTAGCCTGAATGAAACAGTAGCTTGCTGAATGCCCTGTTTGAAGCAGGGCTGGTAGCACTCAGTTACCAAGCTGCTTTGCAGGGTTCTTTACAAGATCCTGTTTGTAGCTTGTCTGCAACTTCACCATATATTTGGATTAAAACTTCTCAGTACTAGCCCAGTATTTTCTTTATTCATGTTAAAAATTAATATGATTCAAGTGTGCATGAGCAAGGCTGACAGAAAAGCTTCGTTTTGACCTTTAAGCCAATTATGACAGCATTATATTTGAAAATGCTTGTGTCCATATACATTGAAGCAAAGACTTGTCACAGGCTGAAGATAAAGTATGTAGTTGTGCAGCAGACTGTCCAGAGCTTTGAAAGTCTTTGAAAATTACAATTTGTCCATGGTCAGTGTGGTTTTTGTTTAAGGGCAGAGGAATTTCCTTAAGACTCTAACTGTGCTGTGGACCTGTTAATTAGGAGGAGACACTGTGGGTCTATAGTGCTTCTTGAAGATACTTGGGCAAAAGCTTGTGACTGGAAATTCTCTCCCCAGACTTACTCAGTGTGGTTAATGGAAAAAATTCCCACTGTACACAATGATGGACATTGCATTACCTTTCCAGGAGTGATGCCCCTAAACAAAAGTACTGCTGACCAGAGTCACATCAGTCTGTCAGTCCCTCAGACATAACATTAAGGGCATAAGCTGATTTTTACTGTTAATGAAATGGTTTGTGTGGCAGGAAAAAGTACAAAAAGCTTTTTCTATAGGGCATACTTTCTGCATATATAACCTAATTTAAATAGGCTAATTCCCTTAAATGCTTACATACTGTCCTTCTCTCACAATTTAAAAAAAAAAAAAAAAAAAAAACACTATTTACCTGGCTTTCATAGCTGGCAGCATGCCCTTAGCCCATGACCCTTAATTTGTCAAGTCTCCTGACAAATTTCTACTCACTTATCCCACCGGGAGCTTCCTAAAAATTCATGGACCTGAATGTTTCAGTATGATGTCTGCTTTAACACTTTCTCTACGGCTTATTGACTTCTGTGTGTTGTCTAACAATTGGCATAGATCCTGTTTTTTGGACAAGACTTTTGGATACTTCTAGAAAGGCCCTGTTATTCTTGGAGGAGTTTCGTTGTGCTTTGACATTTTGCTACATCAGATCTGTCATAGATCTTAAATCACAAATCAAACACTATTGCAAATGTAGTGATTTTTTTCTTTCAAACCCACTACTGCCTTATGAAGAATTGCTAATGAGGCAAAATTGGCTTCCAGTGTTTTGTCCATTATGAATATCAATTTGGACAAACACAAGGTTTACTTATATAACCACACATTATGGCAGAGTTCCACTAAACCTTTCACTTAAATCTTCTCTTTCCAGACTTTGAAGCATAGATGTCATTTACTGTACTCCACATAATATTGAAAAGTGCATTTTGAAATGACATAAAATTATTGTACTTCAACAGAATTTGCTGTGAGAAAACCAGCCTGTTGATTTTGGAGATTATTGTGTTTTCACTGTTTTTCATTCTCCATATGATATAAAGTAATTTTTTTGGATATCTTATAGCAAAGTCAAGTATCATCACTGTGGGTTATCCTGCTCGACCTCACTGTATCTTTGCTCTTATGCTAGAGATGGATTAACTTTGCATTCCTTGTGATTATGACCTGCCTTAGCAGCGCAAGCTTTGAGGTTTATTTAGGGGCACATGTAAATTTTAGGATGATATATTTTTCTTTAATTTTTGGCTTAAGGGAAGGAGTGAATTTAAACCCTTTCGGATTTGCTTGTTCCCTCCTTTTCTTGAAAGACTGTTTGCTTTGTATACCTTCTCTTCCTGGGCTTCCCATTCAGGCAGATTTTACCTAATTATTGAAGCTTTCTTGTGGTGCTTGGCCCATTTCTGTTTCATTTTTAATCACAAACTATGTGCCACCTCAGGTGGAAGAACAGCTAGCTGCTTTCTTGCTCATGTTATGCATCGCTCTTGCTTACAGTATTCCATGTTCTTTTGTTTACAGCAGTCTCCTCATTACAGAAGTAACTTGAAACTTCCATAATGATTCCTTTGCTGTTTTATAATCTGATTCATTGTTTGAATAAAGTATTGAAAATCCGATTTATTGAGTAAACTGTTATCAGAAGTAATGTTTCTGGGCTTCTTCAGTTGCAGTCTTTGAACAGTTACATTATTTCAGAAGATGTTAGGTGGTCAATAGAAGAACCTTCCTACTGTGCGTGCACTTCATGCCTGTGGAGTGGAACCGGCTCGTCCAGTGCGTGGACCTGCGGGTTGTCTTGCTGGGGCACATTCCCTCTTAGTCTTCCTGACTGTGTTCCCATTGCGGAAGGCCCAGCTCTCCTCAGCAGTCTCTAGCTACAGGCTGTTTGCAGTCATGGTTCCATCTCCAGCCAGTCTTATTTTGTCAGCTAGTATCTGCCACAACCCCCTGGTAAAATGTTTCATTCCCATCTAAGACTGAAAACAGAACAGCAGCCAACTGTTGCTTAATTGTTAGCAAAAGTAGAACAGATTTCCTTCCTTAGAATTAAGGATCCTACTGTGTGCATTTCACTTAAAAACTTTGAAATTGTAATTCATGTCTTTTGTGTCATTTTAACTCTGAATATTACTTGCTAAGTCAAGCGCTCAGAAATTCACAGGCAACCAAAGAAATAGTTCTGTTTGCGTGGAAGGACATGCACTGCTCAGGAAAGACAGGACAAAAGTAAAGCGATAGTGATGTAACAGACTTTTTTTAAAGCGGGAATAAAGCTGAACCTTTATGAATCAAAATCACTTTAGAGAAGGGTAATAAACGAGTTTCTAGTGTGTTGGGAATATGCTATAGTGTCTCCACACCCCTGGATTAGATTTGACAATGGCTGTAAATAGAAATCAATCTAATCATAGAATCATAAAAATGTAGGTTTGGGAGGGATGTTGAGAGAATTTCTTGATTGGGACAGGATGAAACATAGCTAGATCTTTCATGACAGATACTTACATAACTCATTTCTGAAGGCATGTGATGTTGGTGACTTCTCATTCTTGTTTGTGTTTAATCAATGCAGTACAAGTTTATTCTAAATTATACTGTATTTTATTTGATGAAGATCAAATTGTTTTCTTGTCCTTCTCTGTTGTGCTTCAAAACAATTGATGATTTTTCCTTTGTTATGAAATCTGTTAGAAAACTGTTAAATATCTTTGCTGTTTCTTTCAACTCTACCTTACCGGTTCTTTCTTTCTAAAATTTCCTAAACATAGGATAACTTGTATTCAGTTAATGGCTTAAATTCTGACCCTTCATTTGGGTTCAGTTAAATTTTCTTGTCCTTTGTCCTTGTCCTGTCTCTTCCTTTCCTATTTCACTAAAGATACCAAACAAACTATGCTATTAAATATCAGTATATTCTGCTTTCCCAGCTGTCCAAGTCACTGGGATTCTGGGTAGATCTTGAAATATCTTGTTTCAGATCTCTTCTTGGTGATTGAGCCTCCTTAGGGGTCACTTGTTTTCAGTAAGTGCTTGGATATAGGTTGTATCTAGATCACACTTTTCAACTTATTTGTGAAAATGTGATCTGAATACTTATAAAATTTTACCCTAGTTTAATAAAACTAGACATTGACACATTTAGTCCCACCAGGATAGAAAATTGACTTAATTTAGTCTGTTCTTGACCTGTTTATGTTGACTCTTTTATATCATATGTTCTTTTTAAAGTAAATGTGTTTTATTATTTTTAGGGGGTGTGGTTGTCTTGTTCCCATTTCTGCAAAGCTAAGCAGTGTGTTAGCTGAGGACACTGTTTACGGTCTTCTGTAACCCCCACCATTTTTTGTTGCAGTTACTGATAGCTTATGGGCTGCTTGATGTATTTTTCATGATTGAATAATATATCAAATTAATCTATTTGATCTCAATATTCTTTAAGCTCAAAGTGAAAATAGTACCAACCTTCACTAATTCAGGAATGAAGCTGAATATACTTTAGACTTGACTGTAGTAAGAGGGAAGTTGTGGAATAGATACTAACAGAAAAAGTGAATTATATAGAAGAATAACCAAAATATCTCTAAAGATATTTTATAAGATAACTGAGAAGTAAAGAAAACTAGAACAGGGAAATGAACTAAACATCTTAAATATTTGAATTTAGGGAAGATTGCTACTCATTCAGATATGCAAAAATTATTTGAAATTTGTATCCCAATTTATAAAGATTTTCAGACTAAACTAGAGAACAACTTAAAATAGGATAAGACTCTGTGAATAACCACAAAGGAATTAAAAAAGGGGATTGATAAATAAAGCAGGAAGTACAGAGGAAAAAGTGAGAATTTTCAAAAGTCAAGTTGAGTCACACCTAGCAAAAGAAATTAAAACAAATATTAAAAGGTTATTTGGCTATCTAAAACAAATATTAAAGGGTTCTTAAGCTATCTAAATCAAAAGAAATAAAAGAACGAGGAAAGCCAGTGTGAATATAGGATTAGACATCCCAGGTATTGTCTAAAATCTTGGTAAATCTTTGTCCTTATTTCAATAAAATTGAAGTAAAAGTAGAGATGGCTAATGGGCAAACAATGCAGAAATGAAAATCACCATTGTCAGGCCAAGGGAAAGCTTGGAAAGCCTTTATCTGCTCAAGCCATGGGAATGAGAAAATTCTGACAGAATATCATAAAAATTGACATTTGAAATTACAGGTGTAAGAAAGAGTGAATCTTTTCCATAGTGGTATCTGTTAGTGTTAAAGAAGAGCAAATGCATCCTATGTACTTAAGAAGATGGAGAATTAATGAGCAGCTATAGCTCCTGGAGCCTAGCGTCAGGAACATGCAAAATTTTGAAAACTGCTCTGGAAGGAAAGATTTACTAAAACTATTATGATAAATATAAAATGGAGTTAAATGGATTGAGGGTATTGATAGAGGTAGATCATGACACACGGGTAAGAAAGGAAATGATAGTGTTGAAAAAGCTTCTGGGCTTTTTGCAGAACTTGAAGGATCAGTCTTCAGATTGATACTGTCTAATATTTTCATTAATGAGTTTGACATAAATATTAGGAGCATGTTACATGAGTCGACAGGCATTGTCAATACAGAAGGAAGTAGAAGATCACAGAGACAGAACTGTGTGACACTGAAGCTTAGAATATAAAAAGAATGAATTTAATAGTGCAATTAGGCTGTATAGCCCAAGGCTGAGAATAAGAATGACTGGAGTGAAGAGAGAACAGGATAGTTTAGAAATAGCAGCTGATCACAGAGTGGTTGTCCCATCAGCTGGATGACATCATGAAAAGGCAAGAGTGGTGCCTGGGTGATCAGACCTGCCACTTTTGCTGGAGATGTATTGATAAGTATTTAATGATGTATTTTTATTTCCAGTCTGTTTAATTGCTAAAATTATCAAGGGAATGGAAGTTTTGTTTTATGAGACAAGTGTGATTAGTCAAGCAAAATAAAAAGGGGATACTGTTGTTGTTATGAATACTCAGGAAAATAAAAGCAGACTTCAGAGGATCAGAGGATTGTGGGGTTTTTTGTTGTTTTGCTTTTGTATGTTTGCTTTAATTTAAAGGCAATCCTAGCCTAATATTTTAGTTACACTTCAACTATCAATACATAAAGTATGAAAATAGACTTCTAATGATCAGAGCAATGAAATACTGTGCTATGGTCTTTCAGTAGGAGTAGTGGGGACAAAGTAGCTCCCAAAAGTTTATATGACATGGCTGAATATGTAATCCAGGGAGTAAATCTGATCATTCAAGTTGTCACTTCCTGTCTCATATACTTTAATATATTGGACCATGGGCATCTGAAATAGAATGCTTGGAGTTAGCGGTTAGTCTTTCTGTGCTGATTGCTGACTGTTAAAAGGAGATGTTCAAGGTATGTAGAGGAATAAATTGCTTTTAAATCACTTCAAATACTGTCGTGATGAGTGCCATTGAAATGTTCATGGGAAAAATAGTTCTGCCTTCAAGTAAGGTTTTGAATAGTGTGCAGTAAATAAGGCTACACATGAAGCACAAATGTTGAAAGGCTATTGATTAGGTGAGCACCATTCATTCTGTTTTCTGAGTGAGGCGGCAATTTTGTGTAAAGTAGCATATGGTCATATCATTAAAATTAGTATTCAGGTTCACAAGATTGAAGCTGAATCAAGTTTTGAAAGAGCGACTTTAATTTCTTTTTTTAGGCATTTTTGAGCTAAGTGCTTGACTTGGCAATGCCAGTTTTTATTTTAGGTTGGCCTCTGTCATATAAGAATTCTACTGTATTCTTCTACCAACTACATGTACCCTTCCTTCAAGCTTTAATTTTTACAACTACTACTGTGGGAATTAGTTTAATAAACAGGATTATATAACTAATTTTTATTCTAAGTTTGCCTACTCCTATGAATAATTTCCAGTTTCTCCTTACTACATAACCATTTTGTGCTCGTTGACAGGTGCAGATTGATGTTGTTAAATGTATTTTTAAAGCATTTGCATGATATATGTTCTTTTTCCCTTCCTACTGGGTACTCTGCCATGCAGACATCAAGCTGCTTCAAGGCTGATTTAACCATATGAAAAAATGCCCAAGCAATAACACTGTTTTTGATGCATTCCAGAAAGGTATGTTTAAGCACTTTTTCCATTCTGTCAGGCTTCATACCAGCTTGGTCCTTGGCTAGGTCATACAGTTATCCTTTTCTGTTTTTTACTACTTGACTCTTTGGCCCTAGTTGTAATATTTTGAAGGCTTCCTAATGCTTTTGAAGTTCTAGCCCCTTGGAAAAGCATAGTTTTTATCCCCAAATTAAAACGATTGTTTTCTCTCTCTCTGAAGCTACTGTTGAGTTCTGGAAGGAGTCTTCCCTATTGCTGTTGACTGAATAAGGGCTGTCTAGGGCTTCGTGTCTGTCCTCGTGAAGCCCAGGGTATAGTTCTGAATGAGTCGCTGTATTTTTGGTGCTTCCTAATCCTTGGGCCATTTCCCCCATTATATATTAAGCTGGAGGCTGCTCACTATCTTCCCTTTAGGGTAAAGCTTTCAGAAATAATTTTGCAGGAATGAAAGAAGGCAAGTAAACTTAGTCAATAACGCATTCAAAATAAGTTTGGAAGAGTCGGAGAGGATTTAAGACACTTAAATTGCATGAGAAATATTTACGTTTGATTTTTGAGACACGGTAAATACTGGTTGTATCTGCGTGTAGCACTGATGTGAGCTGCAGGGTGCTCTGCTCGTGGGCTGCACGGGCAGCCTTGTCCTCGCCTCTTTGCAGAGGCCCTTTCTCATTTATATTTGCAGCAGATTTACTTGTTGGTGAGGAGACAAACAACATGCGAAGGATCTCGTATACATTTGTAGTGAGAAATCTGAAAAGCTCCGTCGCTACCAGGACTCCAGAAAAAACGGGAAGTGGTACGGAGCGTTGCTAGGCAACGCCACATGTCCACAGATATTTTTCTTTTAATTTATTTATTCTTCAGTTTGAGTGTGTCCTGCTTGGAGCCATTTGGGTAATAGTTAAGCAAGCACATAGAAATCAGAGAGCTGCAGGAGCAGAATAAAGGAATGCAATATAAAAAATAAAAAGGAAAAGTCACGACACATTATGAAACAGAACCGAGAGACATGAAATAATTAGGGAGGACTAAGGAGAAAAGATAAACAAGTGAGGGGGAACAGAACAGGAGAGGAAAAACTCAAATAATGAAGGAAAAAGGAAAGATATGGCACTACTGGAGAAAAATTAAAAATTGGAAGCTCAAACAGCATATTCGCAAGGGAAACAGAAACTGTCGCATAAGAATAAGAATTAAAATATGCAGATAAAAATGTCTTCCAAAAGAAAAAGGAGAAATTTAGCAAACATGTCAAAAAAAATGTTTGTTTGCGTTGTAGCTGCCCTGCTCTTTCCCATTGCTCTCCTTGTGCATCTGCAGTAGTGGTAGCTCAGGAGCAGCGACTAAAGTGTGGTATGTTTTGTAGAGAGTAAAGACTGCGTAGTAAGACATTTAGCACTTAGAATGTTGCTATTAAAGTGCAGGTGAATGTTAGACATGAATTTAAGCTCTTGTTGCAGGGAATGTGTTCCTGTTCTCCAGGGACAGGATTAAAACCATAGGCATGTCTGTCCTGCCCAGTGCTCTGGGGCCCAAACCCCTTGGCTTGCAATAGTCAGAGGCGTTTCTAGATGAGACCTGCGTGGTGAGGGCTGCCATGTGCCCTGCTCTCAGGCAGTAAATGGCTGAGGTTCTCTGGGCGTTTATCTGGGACCTCATGTTCAATCTGCATGTGTATAAACAGTGTCACAGTAGCAGTCCTCTAAAATTCTTTCCAACATTGACTGTGAGAAGAGCTTTCAGGTACCCAGCTTACACACGGGGCTCCATAAAACCCTCTTCTGTGTACAGGAAAGTTCTCGTTCACCTTATTTCTTACTGAAGAGAAATACCTACAGTTTATTCCTTTAAGTTTTACTGAGTTATCAGGAGTTAAATTTATTACAGATATGTAGTATCTTATTAAAGAAAATTACCTGATTTGAGAAATCTTCATTTTCAGTTATACCTAGGTAATTAAATAGGTGACAAAACAGATGGTAAGAATGTAACCAAAGTAATATCTCTATACCTCTGATTTTTATGAATATTTCTGGAGAAAAATGTTTTACAGTGCCAGTGTGTATACTGTTACACTTTGCTTTTTCTTACCTAAGACTTGTTTTTCATCTCTTTAACAATGAATTAAAGGTTTAAAAACTAACCTACCTTGATGCACAATACTTAAGGATATGTAATATGATTACATTGGTGGTTGAATAGTTTTGGTGCATAGTGAAATAATTTGGGGATGATTCTTCATTTTCACAGATGCTTTGTGGTTTCATAGCTTTTTTTTCTCTTGTGCTTTGACTGTGGGTTTTTTGAGGATATTGGTGAGCTTGAGGTCACATTTTTTCTGCATGCTGATTTGGTAGTGTTGTAATAAGATCTTGCATCCCAGTCAGTGATGAGCATGGTAAGAATGCATACAACTACGTTGATCTTAATTTTTTATTTCTGGTACTTTTAAAAATACAGCTTTTTTCTCTTATTAGCCATTTTAGACTGAAATTAATATGAAATGCATTTTAAAGCTCTCATGTTGCTGAACATCTCTCTTCAAAGACCTGTCTCTTGAATTTCAAAGAAAAGGAAAAGGGATGAATTTCAGTCTGGATTTTTTCCAGATGTGTATATTGTAGACCCATTTATACATCTTGAGATATATCCTGCTATCTTCTCAGGTTACCTCAAATTTAATGTGTAGATAGCCCATGCTGCCTCCACACTGATATTTCTATGAGGTACGTCTTTGCATATGGAGCTCATAGAGCACCAGGTTACTAAAAGCCAAACAATTCTTCAGTTTCTTGTGGGAAATGACAGTGATGGAAAATCTGATAGAAAAGAACAGCATAGACTGTTTAACTGCACCAGGATTGTGGCACTCTCCTGCAAGGTTTGTACTCTCCTGCAACCTTTTTCCTAAATCTTGCACGTTTGGCTCTGCTAGATGGTTCTCAAGTAAACTTAATATTACCAGTGATTCCTCTGGGGAAATCTAGTCTCAGTTTCATGTTTGGCTTTGCCTGTGGTAAGTACCCTCAATTGTCACATGAGGACATTTGTTTCATTGCTATCTAAGTCATCTTTTATGCTGTGAGCCTGCTTTTCAGATAGCCATTAATCCAGAAGAGAAGTGTTATATCCTCTGTTTTCTTAGCAATTCACTGCATCAGGGGACCTGATACCACCTTCCTGTGAGATGGCTTCAGATTTCTGTGAAGAGATTTACAGGAGGGATATTCCGCATGAGGACTTAGCTGATGAACATGGAGTCATTTAGCCACATATGTCTGTGGCAAGAAACATCCTCAGTCGCAAGTGCTGAAGTGTTTCGCGCACAGAGCCAAGAGGATGTGATGCTGCAGTGGAGCCGGCCTTGCAGCAGCAAGATCCTGGAGCCCTGGATCTTGCTAAAATAGAAGATCAGGGGCAGTAGTTTGGGCAGATGGCGTGCTCAGGAGAGCAGGGGAAAGCTGTGTCCTGCTGCCCATCGTGGGCACAGAACCTTGAACCTAAATGTTTGGTCTGGGTCTTCTGCAAATCCTGTTGCTGCAGAATGAAACAGACCTTGTAAAAGATGGGAAATGGCAGCAAAGTCAACTTGGGCTGATGAAATCAAACCTGCAAAAAGGACTTTGCTTTTATTCACTTACACAGACCTGGACTGCATTGCTTTATGATGCTATTTAATAATTTTAATTGAACTTCCATTTTTGAAAAGCTCTTAGATTAATGGTCTTTAGCTATGTGTAAAGAATAGAGGATTGTGTAAATTGAGAGGTTACTCAACTATGTGGGTTAATTATTTAAGTGGTCATTCAGTTTTGGAAAAAATGGTTTTGGGGGTATGTGTTTTTTCTTAAACTCTTCATTGAAGGTAAAGAAATTTTTTTTTTTGTTTTTTTTTGTAATTTTAACAGTACAGGTTTACTTGTGTTTTAAAGAACCTTCTCTACCCTCCTTCTCCAGGGTATCTCTGTAAATGTCTACTCCTATTTTATTTAATTGTGATGAGTCAGGGGAAGAATATTTGCCAGAGCAAAGAATCCCAAGAGAAAGCAATCTGGGTAGAGGTACAGGGAGGTACGGGGAGGGAATGCATCAACAAGGGTATTCGTTTTCTTAACAATCTTTAGTCAGTTATTTTTCCTGTTAAGTGGAAATGATGTACTCAGGAATGCTATGTAGAGCCTGTTAAGTGTGTGATGGTTTAGACTGCAGGCCCTTAAAGAAGTAAACTTAAAATTCACACTACAACTGCTGAGGGGTCTGAGGATTCGGCTGTCGAGAGCTGGTCCTGAGCAGGTTCCTGAGCATTTCCTGGAAGGGCTTTGTACAGGCATTGCCTAGGCTGCCCAGGAGGTAGCACTTGCAGCTTCCTTGAAAAAGAAATAGTTCCTAGATGAAGCTCTTCTCCTGTTCTAAGATGTGTATTGCTCCCTGCTGCAGAACCCTGTTCCCTACAGGGAAGCATCTTAAAAGCATCTCTTTGGCTTCACAGAGACTAGTAGCTGATTGCCAAATCCTCCCTTCTGTCTATTGATCCAAGCTAAATATTTGTTAGGTAAAATAGGAAAAAAGTGGGAGAGGCAGAGTGTGTGTGCAGTTTTTTTTCCCTCCCCTGAAAGCTTTCTCTTTCCCCTTTTTTCTTTTTAAGCTTCAGTTACAAGGAAAGGCGCATTGTAAAATGTCCCATTTAGTGGCATTGCTTGTATTGACTGATTTTATTATTTGCAGATATGCCTCTGCTAGCTTGCAAGCTTTTGTAGCTTTTTATTCTTTTCATTTCTTTGGTCTACTACTGTGCTGCATACTTGATCCTTTCAGACTTGTTTTTTTCTCCGCTTGCCTGTATCACTACTATCTGATGTGTTATCTCTTGCCAAAACACGTGGAGCCTGCATCTGCTCTGACAAGAGCAGGCTGAATGCAAGCAAGATGCTATACCCCTGTGTGAACAGGAAGACTGCTAGAAATTTGCTTGAATTTTGTGTGTGAAACAGCATGAAAGAGGAGTTAGCAGAATGTCATCTCAAATAAGCAAAACTTTCATGGTCCTAGTAAGAATGCAGAATAAAATGTTATGTCGTCTTAACAAATAGTTAACTTTTGTATAATCTGCCTTAAAGTACTAACTGCATCATTTTTTAAACTGGAGAACTAAAAAATACCTAAAATCTTCTGCTTCTACTTAAGAGTTCCCAGTTGTGTTGACAATATTTTGGTAATTGTAAAAAGTGTTTGTGGAGTTTAAGAAAATCTCATACATCAGAGCTTCATGATATCAAAACTGTCTTACCAACATATTCCTGGTTGTCAGAAAATGTGTTACTTATTTGTGCTTGAATTTGCATATGTACCTTAAAGTAATATCCTTAAAAAACAACTGAGAATTAATGTGGTTAAACTAATGAGGCTGTGATTTCTACCACCTACATTTCTACTTAATATCTTCCCATTGATTTTTATTTGGTTATGCAAGATGTGAACCTGAGTTTTCTATAGGAAATTTGGTGTTTCACATGTCTTAATATCTGTATTTTACTTTCAAAGAGCCTGTATGGCCAGTGTGACTATACCACATGAAAAAAATGTTCTAACAACCATTCATGTATTATGAATGACATGGTGTCAAATGTTATGTAAATACCTGAGGGCTCAAAATACTTTCTGAAGATATCAGGAATATGTACATATTAAAATAAGTATCTTTCCTTTGTGAACAACTGGTCGTGTCTCAGTTTTAAACTCCCCTTTCTCCCTGTTTGGAGTAAGAACCCCTTGAGAATGAGTCACAGCAAACAGAGGAGGAATTCAGTAGGTGGATATTGTGCAGATTGTACAATCTTAAAAGTAAGACTCAGATAATCCTTTTTCTTGCTTAATTTTTAAGAATATTCTGTGGGTGAAATACACTATGCTAACCTTGTAGCAAATGGCATAGGTGTTGTTTAGATTCTCCCTATGAAGGTGCTTTCAGGAGGCTTCCTATGTGGAATACAGCTATTGGCTTCTGAATAATTTTAAAGAATTGTAGCACCAACACTATAATAAATGCAATATATTAATCATTTTATCCTATAACAGATGGGTGCTTATGTCTGAAGATCAATGGAACTGTTTAGCTTTTTCTTTCCTTCATTGTAGAAAGATTGTCTGTTCCATATTAAGGGAGAAGTCTGCTAGGAATATTTAGGTTTTATTGGAATAAAGCTCAGCGTTACATAAGTTCACATCAGAAGTAGATGTGCTATTCCAAATTCATAACAATTGTCTATTAGTCTGTTTTTAATAATTTTTCTTTGGCATCTAATCCTGTTTAATTAGATTCTACCCTCTCTGTTGTTTCAAGATTCCATAAACTGGAGTTCTGTATACCAGCTGCTAAAGCAGGAGTTACTGTCTAAATGATATTCACAATGAGTATTTGGAAGCTTTACAATTATACCCTTGCTAATAAATTGTGCTATTTTCCCCAACAGTTTTAAGTGCTAATCTTCAGAAGGCATTTTAAAATTAGCTAAAATTCTGTCAAGAGATTTACAAAAATTGTTAGCATGAAGATAATTATGTCACAGTCCTTGGACTCCATCTCTGATTGTGTGCATAAATCAGAAAATGTCAGCTGTGTTTTCCCTTAATAATTATCCTTGCAGCAATGTATTACAGTTTAGATTACTATTATAATTTTGCTTTAGGTTTATAAAACACAAGATAGTTATTTCTAAAGTTTTCTGCTGATTAAACAATTAAGATTTCTCAGAATAGCATGTGATTATTGGCTTCAACATTTTATTTATCAATAAGGAGATCAATATGGAAATAAGCACTCCAGACCTTTTATAAAGTTCCAGCAAGCTTTTTTATGTTTTAATGGAGATTGCTTATACAGATCTTTCAACAGAGACTGGTTTATATGGTATATTCAACAGTTTCAGAAGTGCTAGTTAGTATGGTTAGTCTTGCATCATGAGCAGGGGATTTGAGTTCCTGGACCAAAATTTGGGACATTTTCTGCTGGATGTAGAGACTGTAGGTATTTGCAGTAATAATTCTATTTCCTTGACAGTCTTGGAAATCTGCCATGTGAGCCTGCCTCTTTAAAGGTACCTGATTTAATCCTCGGTATGGAGGTGGCTCTATCCTTTCAAAACTGGGGCTGGGGGACCTCATTCTGAGCACCCAGATTTAGGTACAAATGCACACAATATGCATGTTTAAAAATACGACGACCAAAGCTTTAGAGGACTAAAACATAGCATTCCTATAGGAACCTTTCTCTGCTTTATTAATCCAGAATGAGCAGTTACAATTACTAGGTTTATTGTGGGTCTTCCTCCTTTCAGTTATTTCTTCTTTTTTGGAGGAATGCCTGACCTTGGTTAAGAAAAATGCTGGTTAGTTAAAAATGGGTGCGTTGTTTTACTTTCTGGTCTGCATTTGTGTACTTTTGACTTCACTTCCAGACTTGTCTGCTAAAACCTTTACAATCTACTTTTCTTCTCTTCAGGTAGGCATTTACAGATTATGATGAAATCTTTCTTTCATTTTTTTGTCTGATATTTCAGTAGGTAGCTCTTTAAATCATATGCTCTCTAAGGCACATTGATTCCTGGCTTTAATCATCATAGGAACTGCTCTTTACATGCCTTTTGATTTTTTTTTTTTCAACATCTGTTTGAACGCTGACACCGTGTTCAACTGGACTGCATTTTCCAAATCTCCATTGGCAAGTTTGTCTCCAGTAGTAGATGTTCTCTGAAGAAAGTGTTTTCAGGGAATGAAGCTAGTCATTAATGAGAATCAATATAAAAATATACTCAATGAAAAATATCTGAGAACTGATATGCAAATGCCTGTTCTTGCCTGTGCATAATTGGGTGATATCCTGCATGAATATTGCTGCAGCTGTCGCTATCCCAGGAACAGTCTTATGTCGGCATCTTAGAAAGCCAGGCAACATTTGGAGACGTGTATATCTTTGGGAACTTAGATTTTTTTGTTCGTTTTTCTCATTTGCCATGATAAAGTTTGATATGTTTTGCAATACAAAATTAACACTAAACAGTTGATGCTAATGGCCCGCAAATGTCTGTATTTCTGGGTCATGGACCATGTCAGCTTGGCATGAGTAAACGAAGATCGGAAATGATTTGAGGTTTTAAAATATTTAATGAAATAAGAAAAGGGAAATCCTCAAGAGAAAAACAAAGTCTATAATCAAGTAGATGCTTTAAAGAAAAAGAGGAGAAAAGTGATTTTTAGCATTAGCAGCAACAGTAAGCACAAGCCTACCAGGTGAGAACTGTTCCATCTTTTAAGTTGGAAATTGCTGTATGCACCTTAAAATTGTTACACAGAGAACATTACTTACTAATAACTGATTTGCTTTCACAGATGTTTGAAGAAAACTTAAGATTCTTAAGAAAATAATTTAGTATATCCCAAAATCATGGGGAAGCAAAGAATTGGAAGAGTAGGGCAGCCCCATGTACCTAAAGCTTTCACAGGAGAGAAAGAAAGAGGATATTTTTAAGTAAGGCTTTTGACTTGGCAGCTTATCAAGTAGGATAAGAGATCTACTCAACTTTGGTGATACAGGCTCCCTTAGAATACGTCTTACGCTCTTGTCAGATCAAAAGATTTTATTTTTCAGCTTCTGAGAAATGTATGTAAGATCTTATCAGTAATACTAACACTTTGGAAAGTCTTATGTAAAGTATTTCAGGAGGGAGTCAAAATAGCAGATATGGCTTAGTGTGATCCCCCCGCATTCACCTGGGTGGGAGCTCTGATGGGTTTGAGGGGCTGCGGGACAGGCTCCTGTCTCGGTGCTGCAGTGCCCCGCGCTGTGCCCGCCGGCACGGGACGGGCGGCCCAGGCTCCGGGGAGATCCTCCGCGGTGCTGCTAAGCAGCATGCTGTTTGCTCCTGCTTCCTCAGCTATTTTCAGAGTTCTGCATTTTACCTAGAAGTTGGCATCAAGAATTGTTGTTGTAATGGCTAATTAAGGAAAAGACAGATTTTTGCATCGGAGACAAACGTGGAAGAAAGCTAAGCTGGCACATATTTAGATACATGTTCTAAAAAGTGCAACTTTTCTGTCAGAATCCAAAGATTTTATTTAAATTTCAGGTGATTCTTATGTATTATGTGGCAAAGCTTGTTACTTCAACTGAGACTAAGACTGGGAGTAGTTTCAACTTGCTATTATTGCTCAGACTTTTAGATATAGATTTTATAGTATAATGTCCAGAGGGTATCATTTGCCATGTCTGATGAAAACAGATTTAAGAGTGTACAATCTTTGCCTCTGAAACTTTCCATTTATTTGGAAAATGAATAGATTGTACTAAGCAAAAGAGAAAACATTTTTGCAGTTATTGGAGGCAAAATTTGTTCATTTGTTGCTTCCTAATCTTTGTGTATCTTATTAGATGTTCCATCACTGTTACGTGTGATGCCACAAGTACTTGCAAACCTCAGTTCTACATTGTTCCTTTATCTAGTTGCCATGTAGTTTTAGTTCAGGTCTCATAGGTGAAAAGTGAACCATTTATGCATCCAGACAGTTCCCTACTCTAATTTTTTGGATCGCTTAAAAGCCTTTCAAAGTATCTATGCTAGAGATGTTTAAGAAACAGAGTTTAGACTTTTGTGCTTTTTGACATGCAGCAGTAGTTTTACTTATGTCCATGTTCCTAATCATATTTAAATATATTTATTCTTTCATCCTAAACTTCTTGGTTTAACAACAATATATAGAATCCTATAATGATTGTTCAATCACGGTGTTGAAACTTTTAGACCTTATCTATTCTCACAGGAAATGACTTGGCAGCAAGCCACCAAAACCAATTTTTTGTTGATTATATTCTCCCTTTTTACTATAATTGCTGCTAAAACCTAACACCTGGTAGTTTAATTGCTTATGTTTAAACCTATGAAGTATTATGGGCAAAAGCACATTGTCCTGTTCAGAGTGTTTATAGATGTTAATCTAGCTAGTAGCAGAGATAGTGAACGAGCTCATATTTTGCTACTGATTTTTGTGCCTTTGTGTAGTTTGTCGTGGTCTATCAAAGTTTCATCATTTACTAGTTGTATTCTCCAGAGTATTCTTACACTAACTTTGCTCATGGAGGGGTGTGTGTGTATGTTCTTTTAAATCAGCCATTTGGATGGGTTTGCAGTGTGATTTGGAAGACTTCACATTGGTAGCTATTCCTAATACCCTTTCAGAGGTTCTAAAAAGTAGTATAAAGCTGATACCCATATCTATCAAGAAGTGGTATCTATTGACCTTTAAAAAAGTGCTTAAATTTGCTCTTTCAAGCTTCTGCTCTTTTCTGTGAGAGGATGCAGTGTATTGTTTTGGATCATTGCAGCTCTAACTGGGAAGATGTAGGTGTATTCAACCTTTGCTCCTTCCCCAGCTCGGCGTGTTAGGCAGTAGGTGATGACATAGGACTATGAACGCTTCTGCCTTCAGTAGTTTGCATCCAGCTCAGTTTTTGCTTTATTTTTACTTCATTGAGAAGTTACTGGCTCCCCAACTGTTGTATTTTAGATGAGAGCTATTTGGTGGAAAGAAGCTGGGAAAGGTAGATGTGAGATTGTCTAGGAGTGGTTGACAGAAATGGTAAAAGTAAATTTGTTATCTTGGTATAATATTTATTGAGTCTGTAATATTTGCTCTGTTGTTTACTCTAGGTTACCTATTTGTTTCCACATTGGGTCTGTGGTTGAGAAGCAGTATTTTATCTGTGTAATGCTACATGATTATAGTATTTTCTTCAGTTGGGGGCCACCTTTGCTGCCCTCAACTGGTCAACACCTTATGGTCTATAAAGACAAGGAGGAAGTATCAGCAAAATGGACCTTGTTCTCTTAATTTCAGCATTTTTCACCTAGGGACCATGAGTTATTCTAGCTTGTGTGATACAGAAAAGATTTGGTTCTGACTGATAAAATCTTGTGGGCTGCAGATTCTTATACCATGAGATCAAGAGGAATGAGGTGCATGATACTCATGTTTTACTGTGCACTGTTCAGGTGCTAGTAGCGCAGGGCCGTTAAACTTGTTTTCCTCTTTCAGGGCTCAGAGCAATATTCCAAGTAGTGTTTCACTCAGTCTGTTTTCCTGTCGGACAGGATGTTTCATTTTGGTTACATAGTGTTACCATTGATGAATCAAGAATTCTTGATTTTTGTTACTATTGTCAGTTTGGTTTTCTTATGTGTATTTTAGATGAATGACCTGTCTGCATGTGCTTACAGCTGAAGGTCAATGCATGCAGGTCTAAATAGTGGAATATTTCATCATAGGGCTTTCCTGCCTTACTTGGGTAATCCCTTTGAGTTTGAGTAGGATTTTGTCATGCAAAGGACAGTTCATGGTAATACAAGCAAAGAAAAAATCAGATTACCTTTGGGATAAGGCCCACTCCTTGCATCATTTTTTAAGGGTGAGAAAATTGCAAAAGTTCCAAATGTATAATTGTTGCTTGCTTCTCTTGCTCAAAAATCTATTAGTGTTAAATTGTGTATTAAGATATCTATAATTTTATTTTAAAGTAATGCTAATTTAATTGTTAAGGGTAAGCTGAAAATACTAGGTCATTTTCAAATATCTAATCTGTTCCAATAATGCTTTTGTAGTCTCTAATTGAATATCATTACGAAAATAAATCAATGCACAGAAGAAATGACAATAGGTTTTTTGCATTTTTTAACTGCCTTTAGGATGTTGGCTTGAAAATTAGTTCAGATATTAAAAACTGTGTAAACAAATAATAGTTCACATAGCTTTTGTTTGAAGATGTTGCATAAAGAGCCTGACAAGCCTGTGTTCAAGCTTGTTAGCTATAATAACTATTGCTGTTAAAACTTAATGCTTCTTTTAAAGCCGTATGGCAAAATTATGCCTCCCAGAGGTAAGATTTGGGATTGGAAAAAGGTCCTACAGAAAACAGGGGTATCTTGTCTTGTGTATTAGAGAAGCCCCAAGAGAATATCAAGTCTTTAGAACAATGCCGATGGTCAGAGTATTCTTGTTTGGTGGCACTGGACACTCATTTTGTGCAGATAGTTTATGTAGCACTTAGCTATGCCGTGAGTGAGTGTGCATCTCTATACCAGCATATGTATTTATATAGCGTTGTAAGCTTGCTTGTTGATAAAGGAAAAGACATTTTGCTTTCAAAAAAGCTACAAAGTTAAGTAAAAATGCTGTAGTTCCATTATGGCACATTTATAAGAAGATTTCCATGACAACCATGTAATAAGATTCATATTTACTTTGTCTCTGAGTTCTCAGTGTCTTTTAATGACTCTGGTGCAATTAAAACAGAACGCCCAATTTGCGAGCCTCGTAGCATAGCTGGGCTTTGGTGGCGCGCCGCTGAGCACTGTGCCTGTGCGTGCAGCCTGACTTGCCTTGTGCCCTCCATTGCAGAGCTGCGAGAAACTGGAGAATAATTTTGATGACATCAAGCCCACGACGCTGGGCGAGCGCGGAGCCCTTCGCGAAGCAGTGAGGTAAGTCTGGGTCCCCATAGCAACCGTCACAGATGTGGTAAAGAAAGAGTCATTCTTCATTATTGGGGGAACAAATGAGTTCATTGCCACCATTCAGCTCTAGTCTCCAAGGTATTAATTTGTCAGTGGAGAGGCTTCCCTTGAGGCTGTACTTTGGTTTTGAAGCTGCATAAATGTTAAGCCTGACTGCACAGTAAAAACCGTAAATGTTTAATTTGTTATTTAAAATGCTTAAGGGGTGCCTTGTTGTATATTTATACTAAGCTGAGAATGAAGGAAAATATTGTTCATCTAAATTCTGCAAGTGTTAAAGAAATTGTACAATGTCGTTTGAACAAACCTGTGTTTGCACCTAAATTGGCTTTGATTTTTATGTGCTTACTGGCCTCTACTCTGATTTTATCACTGTATTTACGTGATTTTTGGTTTGGCTAATGGTGTGTTAACATATATCTGGTATTTGGTATATTGTAGAAATGTATATTTTACTTAATACATTCATGTAATTACACTTAATGCTTAATAAAGGAGGTCAAAATTACTCCATACCTGAATCTTCTGCCATGCTTACCCAGGCAGTAGAGCATCCGCTTGCAGCAGTCGGAACCTCGGTGGCTCCGGTGCCTCGAGCGCGGTCCCGATCACTGCGATGAAAGCTGGCAGACATAACCCCCTGCATAAATTAAGGAAGAATGTTAATTATATTATCTGTGCATCTGAAAGTGAGTCTAGCCTCTGCTTTTAACGGTTTTGAGAATTGGAGAGTAAAATTTAATGAGGCACATACTGCTATAATTCATCTGCTTGCGGAGTAACTTCAATGATTTGGGCAAGTGCACTAAAGGTTGTTGGTCCTCTACTCCTTCCCCAAAAATAAAATACAAATATTGAGGGTCTTGCTGAAAAATTAATTACATCCATTTCCTTAGTGGCTTTGTGTTTGTTATCCCTTAATTTATGGATGTGAGTGACTTTATCTACAGTCGTGTTCGTGATGCTTATGTCTCATAAACACTGCTATGAATAGCTGTTTGCAGAGGTATTCACACATGAGATGCCAGCTTGCCTCTTTTGAAATCTGTTCAAATCATCTATATAACATACTCATCCCTGCCTGAGCATTTCAAATACTAGTGTCACAAATATCAGTAAAGTTAATTGCAGCCACCCTTCTTTCTAATTCCTGATTTCTTGTGTTTTTTATTGGTTTTCTTTCATATATTTTGGAGTTTCTCCCAATGTGGCCAGCCACTCAGGTTTTTACATAATGCCAGGAAATAGAAATGATGTAAAATAAAGATTTGGGAAAACATTTGTCAAATGAACCCACTTCGAGTATTTTCAACAACTTGGATGTGAAGTTGCTGGTCTCCTGTCACGGCAGCCATAGGCAGGTTGGTGGCGTTTTGTGACACAGGACTGCACAATTGATATCTTAATCTTAGAGTTGGCAGCATTTTGGTGATCAGTGTTTGCTAGTGAAGGGAGAGCTTGGACATTTCAAAGGTCATGTATCTCTTACAGCAACTCTGCAGAAGAGTCCCACAATCTTTTTGGAGGCAATGCATAAAATTGAATCTGCTATCTCAAACTTATTCTGCTAGTGTACAAGCCATACTAAGAAATGCTTATTGATTGTAAAGTGTGATAGATATTATGCAGTGCTGGAATTTTTTTTAATACAGGCAATTATCCTGCTGACTTTTCTTAGATGTTTTTATGGGGACAAAGAAAATACCTGACATTAAATAAAGGCTGTAGCCTGGTTTAACAGCTTAATTAACTGACACCTAAAATGTACAAGACATTCATTGAGAGGCATACGCGTGTCAGCGTGTTTAACTGTGTATAGAAGGCCTTTGCTCTTGGTTGTACAGTTCTTCAGTGGCTGCTTATTCACACCATAGCTTGAGGCCTGCACTTTTCTACTTGGATCCCAAGACTGTGTGTAACATCTGTAATTCTAATGATACAACTTTGACAGATTCGAAGTTTGTTTTCCCATGGCTATAATGGCCACTGGACCAGGCGTAGCAGGACGCAGATTTGCTGTCAGCAGTGTTGAGATACCTGTCACCTTTGCATGAGGAAAGCATATGGGAGAGTTGCATGTTGCACTGAAACCAAATGTGCATGGTAATAACAGAAAGCCCCCTTAGGTGGGTAGGTAAGCAGATATGTGTGGATCTTGGATGAGCTTTGAGTGGGCAGGCTGCCCAAAATAACTGTGATTTCCCAGGGTGGTACTATTGGTCTGCCAGATGAGATGCAATGCACATTTTCTGCAGTGCTCTCATTTGGCACATCCTTTTTAAGCTTATCTTAAAAAATCAATTTTGTATGTGTTTTAGTATTTTCCTAGGCTATGAGTTATCACTGTACTCTAGATAAAAACTAATACCCAAGAAGGGTTGTGAAGGGTCTTTAGGAACTAAATTAATGTGTGCAAATTAAGATTTGCATTAAAAGTGTTTATTGTTCATGCATGTATATGTATGCAAAATAAGCTTTCTAAAGAGTGTTGAAATAGTCATATATGAACTTCCTCTAGCTTGTGTATTATTCTAGATACTGAATGTGATATGCTGATAATAGTTTGCTGTAACTCAGGGTATAAAGAGTGGTATCGCAAGAGTTTAGTTTAATTTTGAGTGCAAATAACTGAATTGAATGCTTTATGGTTTTTATTTTGTTAGTTTATCCAAAATGGTTGATTTACTTTATTTCAGTGTTAGCCTCCAAGCTTAAGTAAACAAGTCAGTTTTTTTGAACCAATGTTTTATAAATGGAAAAGCTATTGCGCTGCACATTATGAATGTATATACTGTAATGTAATTTGGTATTTCATGTATTAACTTCCCAGAAAAATAATGTACATATACCTATAAAGTGGGATTGCCTAAGCTTTTGTTTAAGCTTTTGTTAAACAGGACTCAATTTGTTCTTACTATATCATTAAAAATCAGGCTCCTGATCTTTTGTAAAGCTTCGCAGTAGAAGCTGAAAGGGACTTTTAGGCTGATACATCTGCTTCAAGGAGGTATTTGAGGAAGAAGTGGCACAGCCAACTGTATGCTATGGCCTTCTCCTAGGTGGCAAGAGCAACCTCGGGGCTGTGTTGGTAACTGAGCCTGGGAAGGGTAGGTGGAGTGGTCTAGAGGCTGTTCGACAACACAAATGAGTTTTAGCAGAAGTACGGAGAAAATTCAAACTCAGTCACTAATATTAATTATAAAATGTAAATTAAGACTTGAAGGAGTGATAGGGCATGGTGAGGTGAAGGATACATTTCAGTACGCAGTGGCCAGGAGCTGTCACGGCCTTTCTGGGCATCCAGGCTCACGATGTGCTCTGTAGTGCAGCGGGACTCGCTGAGGCTGGAAGCAGCCTGTGGAGGTGCCTGGCCCAAGGCCCTTGCTCAAAGCACGCTCGAATAGAGCTTGCTGCTCATGGCCTGTTCCAGCGCATTTGGACGGTCTCTGCAGATGGAGAGTGGAGCGCAACGTGCCTGGGCAACCAGTTCTTGCAGCTGACCATCCTAACAGCTGAAACTTATGTGCCCATGGCCTCTTTTCCCTTTGCTGGATCCAAACCACCCATGTGAATGTTACACTCTCCTACTATGTGTTTATACTCGATCGGCCCCCAGGCTAAGCAGGCCCAGTGCTCTCAGCCTCTCTCCTTGTGCTGCATCTGAAGTGCTGGCGCCGTGCTTAGGGGCAGTGCTAGCGAGGTGCTGTAGGCTTGCCTGAGCTTTGCCACGAGCTCCGTGGCAGAAGTGAAGCCACAGTATTTAACAGCCTGTGAAACAGGCCGTGCGTTTGTTTCCTTGCTGCCAGGAATGAAGTGGCTTTTGGCAATGAGCACTTAGGTAATGACTGGTGAGGATGTTAAACGTACAAATGGATCTTACTTGTAGGTAAATACACCTATGATTTGTCTTGTGAACGTTGACTGAATAAGTATGCGTGAAGGCTTGGCAACTGAAAATTAAAGCTGAGTATTTGTGGATAGACTTGTTGTTGCTAAACAAAGGTTTAAATGTATTTCATCAGATTTCTTCATCTGTTTGGATCAGTATAAAAAGACACCAAAGTTCATTTGAAATTGTTCCTTTTGCATACACATACTTGCATGGCTAATGTGGACATGGAACCGAGGCTATAACTTTGATTTTTAGTTTGATAGAAGCAGTTTCTGTTAATGATGATATTCATGCTGTTGTCTTGACAACTATTTAAGCTTGGGTTGGTAATAATCAAGCTCCTTTTATCATGGTCTAGACTCTCAAATGTATTTGACAAAGAGTTTCCAAGGCTGGGCAAAAACCCAAGAAAATTGCACTGTAAGAATTTCTGTGGTTTCAAAAGTGTTCTTCTGTTTGATGCAGAATAAAATTTAGGGATTTAAAAAGTGTTTAAAATATGCACGAGACACTGTAATATATCTAACAACCCTGTTAGGCCTCTGATTTGGAATATGGGAAATACAAGTTCATATTTTTATTCTGAGCCAGGCAGCTTTGGTTTCCTAGTGTAAGAAACCATATGATGGAACTACAGAGTTAGAGAATGAGATGAAGAATGAGATCAATAAGAACAATGAGAAACATGAAGTTAACTGCTTTCCTCTAGTAGTCTTAAACTGTGGTGAGAGATGGGTAAATTAAGGAAAGAGATTAAAAAGTAGTTGCTTCTGGGTCTCAGCTATCATCTTCCTGTTTTAGAGAAGGAAAAACCTTTGGAGTGAATTCCAGTTTTTCATAATATCTGTTAGCCTTGTGGTTAGTGCACTTGCTTGGGACTGAGAGAATAAGTTCAAATTTCTTTCCCACCTTTTTAATATTTATATTTTCATTTCTTTGTAGTGCAATCGCTTGAATGCTGCTTGTGGTGTTTTGAGGAGAGAAATGATTAGTTATGTATTTAAAAATGTGCTGCTTCCAAAGTGCAATAACATTATACCCTCTTGCATGACCAGCACATACTCCTCTGAGGAACCTCAGCTGGAAAAAACAGGGGGCAGGTCAGAAGGATGCATTAGGTTGAATGCATCCTAATCCACAAATTAGGTAAAAAATTTTGATATGTAGGTTCTTTCAGTTAGACCTTTACTTACACTCCTGGCTGAGAGATACTCTTTAAAAAAAGAAACAAACACTCTGCAGAGTGTTCTCAGATTATAGAGTAATTAAATGGTAATTCTGTGGAATTAAGGGAATGGATCATGCACCCTTTGGAATTTCTTTCTGGAGATAAACTCTACTGTGTTATATAAGTGTCCTTATTAGTATATGGCTATAGTTATTTGTAGATGCTGCAGAATATGTTGATATTGATGATTGCATTTTGTACAGTCTAGGAATATATGCAGGCTATTAGAAACACTTGAGGGCTTCCAGCATTAATTCCATAGTAATGACCTATGTAGTACTTGAAATTTGTGGAGCCTGGAGGTGCAACAGGGTCAGATTTAGAATTGAGTTCTAGGTGCTGTTTTATCACAGGAACTGCACTCTCCTCCTTGGCGTGCTCTGAGGTCCACGGTGTTACAGGCTGACCTGCAGCGATTGCGCTGCCCCAACGCTGGCCATGTATCTTCCCAGCGTGACACGGGGCTGCACGAGGAGCTGGGATGTTCAACCAGCTACCTAGGTGCCAGAGGCTGTTGAGCTGCATTGACAAGGCTCTGTGTTGAGGCAGCCTCACCTCATGTGTCTCTTGGCTGATGAGCTNCGCTGCCCCCAACGCTGGCCATGCATCTTCCCAGCGCGAGATGGGGCTGCGTGAGGGGAGCTGGGATGTTCAACCAGCTACTGAGCTGCATTGACAAGGCTCTGTGTTGAGGCAGCCTCACCTCATGTGTCTCTTGGCTGATGAGCTGGGCACCGTTGTTGAGCCCTCTGCACCATTAGTGAGCCTGGGCACGTGTTGGTTGGATTGTCCCACAACCGAGTCATATCTGAAGGGAGACATTGCGAAGCTGTTGCCCCATGCACATACAGGAACGGGTAGCATTAATGTGCTTATTTTTGTGATGGTCATTGGAAATTGCGTTGTCTTTCTGTATTGGTTACTCATGTATCCAGGGTAATTACTGCATGAGTAAATTAGTGCTTCATATTTCATTTTCAGTGTAAAAAAAAAAAAAAAAAGCAGTTGTGAAATGTAAGAAGTCTGAAACCACAGATATAACTCTCACTGAGGATATTGTCACTGTAGTCTCACAATGTTCATCTTCTGTGCTTTAGAAGGTAATTGCATTGCTTTATATATACTCACGTATAAATCAAAAAAACTATAAAGTGTCTTGTTTTAAGCCTGATTGCAAGATAGGCTATTTTGTTGAATAGCAACTTTGTAATACCTTGACAAGAAATTTTGATGCTGAATTGCATTTCCAAGTTTATTTTGGCTTATAGGCTTGAATAGGTTTATGCAGTTGCACATATACTGTTCAAAATATCATATATAATTTCTCATTTTTCATTTATACATTGTAATGTACTTTTGGTTGTCAATTTAAGTGGACGGAGGTATTGGGATAGGTTAGAAAGATTGTTTTCCCTTAAAAGTGCCTTCTATCACCTGTACAGCATAAACTAATGTGTACCTTAAGCAGAGCTGAGGTGGTGTGTAGTAGATGTTCAGAAGTGGCACTTGCAAAGAGATGCTGAATATTTCAGTGCTTTCCCTTGGCAATGTAGATGCACTGTTCTCTTAGAGTAGATATAAACATATACCTAGAACGAAAGCATCGTTATCAAAACAGCAAACTCCGATTTAGCAAATTGCATACATGATTTTAGAAAAATGTTTTATCCCATATTATAATTGCTACTTTAGTTGGTGTACTATAATGTTGTGCCTAAAGTAAGTTTTTTTTGTGTAAGC
The DNA here is from genome assembly GCA_013389825.1 of Crypturellus undulatus. Taxonomy (NCBI): domain Eukaryota; kingdom Metazoa; phylum Chordata; class Aves; order Tinamiformes; family Tinamidae; genus Crypturellus; species Crypturellus undulatus. The sequence goes on from VWPW01026079.1 coordinate 531,060, forward strand.
TATTTTGTAATTTGTCATACATATTAGTGGACTGTACAGCAGTCTGTTCCATGCATGGCAAGTAGACTGTTGTATGCAGGCGCACTGTTCCTGGAGAAAACAAACCCCATATTTTTGTCACTTGAAGAGAATAGTCTGTTTCTGCTTTTGAACCATTTAGCTTTATGATTTAAAGGAAAAAAAAATTGGATGACAGTCAGAATTTTGCTTTTAGCAAACTGCAGGAGATGGTCTCTGATGTTGGTAGTGAAAGAGATTTTGCAAACGGTGGTGGCAGATGGCTTCCCACAAAGACCCCAAAGCTGCAGTGCTGAGGGGGGTCGTGTCGCACCTTCCAGTGACTAAGAGCTGCTCATCTGCAACCTGCCAGAACAGAAAAAGGTGCTAGAGAATCTTAAGTTCCCTTTGTGGCTCCCTCCTTGTTACTCTTAAAAAGTAGTGATTTTAGATACTTAATTTGCTTTTGACAGCTATTAGTGATCAGGAAACAAAAATGCCCAGGACAGATAGAAATGGTATTCTTTGAAAAAACGGAGATGTGAATTCTGTACCCTGATTCTCTTGTCATAAGCCATGGTTTTCCACAGGCTAGAAGACCAAAGACACTTTCCCACAGTAGCTGTTGTTCTGCCTGCACTCAAACCCAGCTGTCTTTGCAGATGATATTTTAAGTGCATCTACTCTGATTTCTTTCCAAGTGTGCACAGTACTTGCAAAACCCCTGAAAGTAGAACCTTTGTGCCCTTGCTCCTGTCCCGTCCCTGCGGTGCCCTCTGCAGCTGAAGGGCCGTGTGCTGTCCCGGGTGTCTCCGAGTGTGTTCTCCTTGCTGTCCATGGAGGGCAGAACTAGAGGATTGCGCACACAATGTGTGGTGATGGTCTTCGAGCAGAACTGCTTTCTGGGGTGCTCAGCAGCTGCTTTCACAATTCCAGTGTGCTTAGGACGCCTCAATTATGATAAATATTAGTAACATCCTGATTTTATACTGCACTGAATATTGTGGTTCTGGACATAACAGCAAATCTCTGTTCTTCTGGAAGCGCTTTGTTTATTGGTGTGAAGGGTGCTTGCTTCACAGAGCTCTGTTGCCTTGCTGCAAAGTGCAGCATTATTAGATTCTATACTTCAATTTTTACTAAACTGTTTGCTCTGTTGCACTGTTTCAGAGATTAAGCTGTGGGTCCAACTATTCCCTAAGATATTTAACTTTCATCAAAGTTAATCTGCCCTTCTTGAGTAGACTTCTGAGCTTAAATCCTGTTTGTTTACTTGAGGCTATTTTGGAGACCCAGAAAAGAATACTTAAATATTCCAATGAAATCAACACACACCTTATTGGAAACAAGACCCTAGTGTGTATTGGATTTTTTCAATATACTAGCTGTACACAGATTTACATCAGCAGTACATGTTTAGCAGTTTGGTTACAAACTTTTGGAGAAGTAATCTGCCATGTTCAGTGCTTAGGGATCTTATAGGAGAGTCTCTTTTTTTCTTGGAGTTTGCTGTTGAGGTCTATTGGCAGCCAGTTAAGCACTAGTGCACAGTAGGTCTTTCAGAATTCCAGCTGAAGACTTTCCCTACTAGTGCCTAAGGCTAAGAAAGGCTAAGCTCCTGCATTTTGGCACTGCTAAGAGGGAGGAGAATTAAGAGGGTAGGCAGCAATCTGAACAAAGGGAGCTGCTCACAAAGTGAGACCAGCTTTGAAAGTCTTGTGGAGAGTCAAGGAACAAACTAAATCTTCAGCACTGTCTCTTGTCCTCTTGAGTATTCAATATAGCTTGTTTTGGATGCACCATGGAGAAAAAAATACTGACTTTTGAACAGTTATTTGCAATAAAATTTGGTTTGTATGTATTCAATTTGTTGAACCAAACTGAAGTATTTAACTGTGATTTGGGCAGTTGCTGAGCTTTGATTTCTTTTAGAGAAAAAAAATTTTTTTTAGAACAGTTCAGGTTCGCTTTATGAATGTGACCAGTGTATTTAGACTTATTAAAATGCACACTAATAATGGATCTTTATGGTGATTAAAATTTAATGGAAAGAATTGGAGTATGATTTCTATCGGGATATTTGTAAAAGATGTTCACTTAAAACCTGATGCTATTACAATACCATAACCTTAAAAATAGTAAATACATTTTTTATAAAGCACTTGTAAAAATTTTAATATTTTGAAAATACTAAGAGGTTACTACTTTATTCACTGGAGTTTTTTTTCCTATTAGTATTAATTGATAATAATGAAGTATTGACTTTGTATTTGGCAATGTACAAACATTTGAGAAATGGTCTTGTCCTGAAGCTATTTGAACTCTGACAGTATTACCAAAAGAGCAAGGGAACCGTCTTATTTCAAAGAATGTTTGTTATATAGGAAATCATTTGTACAGTTTTCCAAATGTGTGGGTTTTTTCCTCCTCTTCTGCTGTGCATCTTCCCCTGAGCAGACAGGGGCCTGCTGGGTGCTTCTTTGGGCTTGTGTTTTTAACTGGGGAATGGGAAATGCACTTGACTGTTTTTATAAGCGGTTGCTTCATAATGCACGGTTTCTTACTTAGCTGAGAAATGGCATTTGTTTCTGGGACTGTGCTTCAGGCTGTTCTCACCTCTCTTCCAGTTGCGAATTCACTTACATGGCAGCTGCTGGTGTTTTTAAACCTCTCCTGTCTTTAAGTGCTGTCTCTTGTGATCTCATCTCAGACATAATAATTAATTGGGGTGGGAATTGTTCTCCATATGATTAAAGAACTACACAGGGATATTTAAAAGTACTTAAAAATAGCAGTTATTATATTTAAAAGCTACCCTGGCCCCAGCGGGTGCTTGTCACTGAGGAGCTGCGGGCGCGCAACGGGGCTGAGCACCTCCAGCCCTGCGGCCGCCCCAGCGGAGCGGAGCCGGTCCTGCATCCCGCGCCCACTCCGCAGGCTGCCCCGTCTCCACCATCGCCTCGGTGCGCTCTGACTACGGCAGAGAGTAAATACTGACTGTGCCAGGGTGAGGAGATGCAGAAATGTACTGAAAGAATTGCTGGTGGATAAGGTGTTTGTGTGGCAAAAAGCAAAGCACGTGCAGATGGTACTGCCCTTTTTAAAAACCTTGATAGCCTAAATGAAATAATATATATCTGTGTCTCTGAAAGACATTGGAAATTATATTTCTGCTGCATTTAAGTAGGAAGTCTTGACTTCATTGTGACTTCCCTAGGAGTTTTGCTGGTGACTTCAGCAGAGCCATAATTTCAAACTAGAGTTTCATTAAGTTGTGAGTGAGGTGCTATAATTCTTTCAAATTTGTTAAAACCAAACTTGCGCATTATTTGTTCTTTAGTTGTCTTTCCCTGCCTGTGAAGCAGTTGGGCATTGCAGATGTGTTCCTGCGGAGCAGCGGGAGGAGGAAGCTGCCCTTCGCGGCAGGTGCAGCTGTTCTGGGGGCAGGTCCTGCTACTGCCCGTCCTTGTGGGAGGCTGGTTGTGCTCTAGGCAAGGGCAGAGGGCAGCCATGCCCCTAAGAGCAGATGGAGGCCCTCGTTTTCCTCCTTTAGTTCAGGAAGCCCTTTAACCAACAGGGACTACATAGCGTAAGTGTTTTGGCTCCCTTACACAATTGAATTTGACGCGTTTCGGTGGGTGTGTATCTTGGTATTCCTGGCTTCTGCATATCTTGTGCCGTAAGGTCAGTTGTCTTTCATTTGTGAAAAAGTTGCATTCCCTTCTTGGGTTTGCTGGATGAGTGAAGACTTTATCTTAAATTGGAAAGGCCTGAGCAGTCTTTTACTGTTGGTGGTGTTACACATTCTGTTTTCTACTAGTGTCACAAAGTCATAACATGTAAAATTCATGTTTTTCCGAGAACTAACTCTAAAGAAAAATTTGAAATATATCTTCTCATAATGCTTTTCTATCATATTCATTTAATTCTCAATGTAAGACATTCATTGCCCTTATGCTGAGAGTATGAAAACACAAGGTGATAATGGTAACTCAATGTTTATAATACAAAGTGTTGTTCCCGTGGTGGGTCCAATTACACAATAGTAAAGCAGGGATGTAACACAGCAACGCTGCTTTTCTATTTGTTTCAGTAAGTTTAGCACAGCGGGGAATGTGGCATTCTTCCAAGGTAATGCGTCAAGTTTACAGTTGGCTGGAAGTGCAAGGGAAGTTATTCTAAGACTTTGCTGCCTTATAACTCTAGTTGAATGTACGAGATAGTTGTCTTATGAAATGTATTTGATGTCATTTTATTGCAAGGCTTTTGTATTTTAATTTTTATGGTGTTCTCTAGATATTGGAACAATCTGCTATGCAGATGCTATGTTTACAGCACCACAGTTTTAGGAATCAAATATAATTTTGTATGCCCTTTTTTGAAGGCCCTGCTCCATTAAGCTGTTGAATGATGTAAATGTTGCTCCTTTAATTCTTTAAGGAATACAAATATAGGTAAAATATGAGCAGACTGGTTCATTTCTGTTTGAAGCATAGGCAGCAACATGCCAGCAATTTGGCAGGAGGCAGAGGAGCAATGACCAGATGCCTTGTTTGGCTGTGACTTTTTCAGAACCCTCAAAAGTGTTTGGAATCTCTTGCTTTGGATCTTGCTGTTGGCCTCTTCATTTTTAAATATTTTTCCATAGTTTTAAAGCAATTCGTAAAGAATTTTAAACTAAAAGTTAGTTTAAAATCACTGTTTCAAATATGTTAATATTCTATAATATTCTGAACAGCCCTTTCTCAACAAAACACATACATATAGCATACATAGCATGGGAGTGGCTCTATAATCTCCTCCATTATAAAGGTAAAATTCCCGATCTTATACTTTTTTAATCCCTCTATTCATTTTTTTTTTTCAAATGGCCTTCAAAAAAAAATGGTGTGTCTGTTATAAAAACTGTCCCTAGTACTAAGTTTGGGCTTGCAAAAAGAACAGCAATTGCTGCTAGGTTTTCCAAAGACTTTCAGTTCTGTGCCTTTCCTGGAGCATTTCTGAATGCCTTTGGCAGTATCGATCCTGCAAATGGAGAGATGCTTGTCCTTGGCAGCACTCCTCTTCCAGCCAGTGTGCCCGTTCCAGCTGATTGTAGTTGTTCCAGCACTGCCACCTGAAGAGCACAGAAAAGAAAATAACAAATTTGTACGTGTGACTTCAGGATCCTTGTGCCTCAGAATGAGCTCACCTGGCAGCCTGTGGGAGAGGAGAACCCGGCTGGGTGCGTACACGGTGCTGCCTGGGCAAGGGCACATGTGGGATTCCTGGTTCCGCAGTGGCGATGACTGGAGCACCTGATGGGTGAATAATCAAGTACAGGGTGGTTAAAGTTTCTTCTTGCTGGTGACACAATTTGATGTAGCCAGTTTTTCATGAAGAATGCGCATCTGGGACCTTGCAAGCTGGTTTTAGACCCCACAGCTGTTTTTTAGAGCTCTGAAAGCTTTATTTTGGATTGGAGAGGGAGTAAAGAAAAAACTCTCACATTTGAACATCATCTGTCAGGGGTTTGGGGGCAGTATTTTGTGGCAGCAATCACAGAAGGAGGATCAGTCGGAGATAAAGATCAAAACTGCAGAGTGACAAAACATGCTCGTCCCTGGGTATCCTGGATCAGAGTATCTGCTCAACACCTTGGCTTGCTTTGATGGCCAGCACTGACACCGAGATGCTGCTGCTTTTTCAGGAGCAAAACCCCAGCTGAACTTCCGAGTCTGCTCGTGTAACCTGCTGTGACGGAAACCCCTGCTACCTCGGGGGCAAACGTATAGTGAGGAGCACAGCAGCGCGCTGCGAGCTTCTGATGCTGTGTGAACACACCAGTGACCGAGCACTTCAGAGGCCTGGGCTCAGCTGGAATGATACATCCAAATTTGCTTTAAAAAAATAGAGTACATTTTTTAATCCAAAACCTCTCATACTGCTGGAGCAAGCAGAATTATTGTAAAATTTAAAATCAATATCCTGCTTATTACCAATTAATAATAAATTCTGTCCTTACGTTCTGCAATTTAATGCTTTCCAAACTTCAGTCATTGCACTGAATTTTCATCGGTAAATTCATAAGCATTTTCATGCACAGTGTGGCAGAATTGGCATCTTTATCTAGTATGGACCTGCTTTTTTGTCTAGTAGTGTGGCTTATGTTGAACACTGAGTATGTGAAAGGACAGTGCCTCTCAGAAGAAGGTAGAACTATCTGTGAAAGTGTCACCTATGCTGTTGCCCTCCTAAATATGTAACTTTGCTTTTATGTGTAAAGTTGGCATTTAGAGGTTAATGTGGGAAATGACTAGAAGGAAAAAGAAATGTTTAGCGTATTTTATGTTGCTTCATGTCTGCAGCTTAGAACAATAATCAAAATTACACTAAATATAACCTAGTAATTTGTTTATTTTGTTTTACTTGGAATTGTTTGAATTCTTCTAGTCAAGGGATAATGGTCAGTTATGGTAGTTACTCTAGTGCTGTCTTTTTTTTAAAAAAAAAAAAAAAAAAAAAAAAAGGGTCGGGGGAGGGAGAATTCTCCTCCTCATCTTTCCTGATTGCCAAGTTATTTGTATGTAGAGAGAAGATTCTTTTTGTATAATCAATCTGCTGCTACCCATTTTACTGCCAAGCATTCCTGCTCTATGGTAGCATAATGTTACCTAGGGAACAGCTTAAAAGCTGACACATACAGTGGTGCCACAAATTAATTTCACAGTTATCAGGATATAGGGTGATAACAACAACATGAGCTACTGTGAAATTACCATTGTTCCCATTGAGTTACAGTGTAATTATTACTTTTGTGGCAACTATGCAAATAACTCATGTCGCTGCCGTAGGATGGGATGTGCTTTCCTTTCTTTGATTTGGTACTTTGTGCTTCAGAGACATCTTTATGCTCCATAAACTAGAGCTGTGTTTTGAATTGAAATCTAAATATGGCTCTGCCACCCCCCTAAAAGTCCAAAGCCCCAAATCCCCTGCTGCTGGTCCATTATCACATAGAATTATACCTCGTGTGAGCTAATTGAACAGAAAAATAACCAAATATTATATTTCCTTTATTTCTAAGGTTAATACAGGAATCTTGGCTCAACAAATGAGCTTTGCACAGGTACTGTTATTAAGAGACAATTTCAGGTTTCTTCTATGATATTTTCACGGAGGCTGTCTGGAAGGGACAGAGAACGATATGCTTAGTTACATTATATATTTTTATATCAATAGGCCTTAAAAATCTGTAATGAGGCTGAGATCCCAGTATATAACATATTGAGATCCCAGTATATAACATGGAATATAATTTTGTCCCTGAAGCTGTTGAGCCTTGCTGATGGCAGATTGCAAGAAGGTCACATTAAATGGTGAGACTGGCGTGGGTGCTGCTCTGTATGCCTTTGTGCAAGAAGATGTAAGTATGCTTTGGAGGATTGCAGGATTCGCTTGCATATTCCCAGAAAGGTAATCACCATGTTTTTTTTGTTTTGTTTTTTTGTTTATTTCTAAGCTGGGTTTTTCAAAAGTTTCTACAGAGAAAGTGTTCAACTTCCATTGAATTGTAACTGCGTGTGGTTAACTCACCTTAAGCTCCTTTAAAAATTCCCATTCCAGATGAGTGGTTAATGGCCAGATTTTCAAAATTGCTGAGAATCAAAGAGCTTTAAATGCTTAAATCCTAAGAAGGAAATAAAACTTTTGAGAAGTGCCCTTTAGAAAATATCATAGTTACCATTGCATGAAAAGAACAAGCAAATGTAACTTCTCTTCTTGAATAAATAAGCAGCTCAGTCAGTTACCCAACCAAAAGTCTGTATCCATATGATAACTCACCATTATCAAAAATATGAGTGCAAAATAAATGTTATTGAAGGAGAAATTCTGATGGGAAAGTTGTTTTTTCTAGAATTTAGTGAATTCCATTGAAAAATAATCCTAATAGAATGGTGTTCTCCTTTGGTATTTTTATTTAGATTCTTAATTTCTATTTTGTAGATCCCAAAGAACAGAAATTGGAGAAGGCTTTCTCTTTCTTAGTTATAACTTTTCAGAGATTATTTTTTCAAAAAAATGCCCTTTTGTTTTCATTCAATCTTGAAGGATGTTTTTTAAATGACAAAATAGCTTGCAAAACTGTTTCCTCAGCTCCTGTTACATTGTATCGACAGAAATACAGAACAGCTTGATAAGGCTGTTTCTGTGAGAATTGACTTGTGAAGGAATAAATATGAACAGCATCTTGAAGGCACTGTCTGTGTCCACGAGCACTTCTGAAATGCCTATCAGTAGCATTGCACTGCCAGGATTTGAACTGCAGAGATTTGTAAATTTATCTTAAAATGCAATGATTGTGGCTTTTTTTTCCTGCATGAAGGAGCTAAACAAACATTGTTTTTTTTTCTGTGGTTGCTATCAGAATACGGCAAGGTTTTTGAAAGAGTAGGAATAATATTGAAATGATCGTGGATTTAAAGAAAATAGCCTTGCTGGATGTCAGTGTTCTAGTGTATATTATCCATATTTTCTAAAATAAGTATTCTCAGGATATTTCTTCAAAACAAATGAAAAGCAGTAATTTAATCAGTTAGACATGTTATATCCTGCATTTAAGTATTCTCCTCTTAACTGGGAGTACATAAATTGATGAGGAAGGTCATTTCTTGAAGTTCCTAGTGATCTCTCTCAATTGCTGTACCTGAAGGTGAAATGTTTAAGCTGACAGCGGAGGCATTCTTCAGTTCTTCAGTAGCCATAAGATTGTTTCTAGGAAATACATGTTCTGACTCCCTATCCTGATTTTTTTTCCTTGGGGTTAGCACAACCTGCTCATGGTTTGTGCTGAGGGAACATACCAGTATCACACGTATAAGAACTATGCAGTTGATATGGGCAGGATGTAGTCACAAGATAAATTTGTCCTGGCTCATTTGTTATCTATATAATGAATAATGTTCCAAAACAGTATTAATGGTAATTAATGGAAGGGCTTCATGAAATGACTCCTGTTTATCATATAGTCACTCCTCTTTAGTGGTTTGTTGACAAATATATTTACTGCAGTGTGAAAAGGTTGTTAATTGAGATGGATATTAGCAAGATTTTGTGGAAATGCTCTCAAAAACCTCTGGAAAATTTCTTCCTCTGCTTCCTACTATTTGTTTTCCAGATTCTGGAGAGCTAAGCCAGTGTTTAATGCTTGGATACCCTAATGGTTAACCCAACACTGGTGTTCTTGGTTTGCAGATTTTTGTTTGCCTTTTTTAATCTATATGATAGGGTGTTTCATAAATTTAACCTATTAGTGCCAAAATTGCTTGTGTAAAAATTCCTGGCAAGCTATGGAATGAGAGTAAAGAATAATTCCTTTGCAAAATAAGTGGCATTGTTTTAATTATTGCATTGCTTTTGGCATCATTTTTTATGGTTTCTTAGGTTTTTTAGACTAACAATAATTGTGTTGCATATGACACAGCAAATAAGGTGAGACCTCTTCCTGACTTTTCAAGAAAGGGAGTGATGCCTTGAGGGATTTCTCCATTCTCCCCAGCCCTGATACATGACTAGCTTCAGCCCTGCAACTGGGGAGGCAGACAGAAGACTTGTGTGTGTGTGTATATATATATGCGTCCATGTGTGTGTATATGTATATATGTATAAATAGTCTATGTAGTGGAAAGGTGGGGAAAGAGGTGGCGANCCCTGATACGTGACTAGCTTCAGCCCTCCAACTGGGGAGGCAGACAGAAGACTCATATGTGTGTGTGTGTATATATATGCGTGTGTGTGTATATGTATATATGTATAAATAGTCTATGTAGTGGAAAGGTGGGGAAGGAGGTGGCGAGGCTTCTAACCGACTAGTTAAGAAATCAAGACCTAGCATGTATGATTCTTAAGAGGAAGCATTTTCATCTTTTCCTGGCTCAACCTTGCTAAGTTTTTCTTCTGCACTTGCTTCTAAGTCCCCTGCCTTCCCTTCTGTTTCCTCTGTCTGCAGGGCCCTGCCGCTCCTTGTGCGGAGCAGCGCGGCTGCCTCCGCGGAGGGATGGAGCCAAGGCCTGCGCTGCCATGAGCTCGTGCAGGGGCTGCTGGAGACGTGGGGCCCTTCCGAGCTCCTCTTTTCTGATCTTTTTAGGAGTGCCAAGGGGCAGGAAACCCAAGGCATTATTTCTGTGTTCCCACAGTTAATTCCTCTTGGTATTTAGAGTGACAAATAGGTGAAATATTGCCTGTAAACAGCTCCTCTGTGGTAGGGTTGCNCAGCCCTGATACATGACTAGCTTCAGCCCTGCAACTGGGGAGGCAGACAGAAGACTTGTGTGTGTGTGTATATATATATGCGTCCATGTGTGTGTATATGTATATATGTATAAATAGTCTATGTAGTGGAAAGGTGGGGAAAGAGGTGGCGAGGCTTCTAACCGACTAGTTAAGAAATCAAGACCTAGCATGTATGATTCTTAAGAGGAAGCATTTTCATCTTTTCCTGGCTCAACCTTGCTAAGTTTTTCTTCTGCACTTGCTTCTAAGTCCCCTGCCTTCCCTTCTGTTTCCTCTGTCTGCAGGGCCCTGCCGCTCCTTGTGCGGAGCAGCGCGGCTGCCTCCGCGGAGGGATGGAGCCAAGGTCTGCGCTGCCATGAGCTCGTGCAGGGGCTGCTGGAGACGTGGGGCCCTTCCGAGCTCCTCTTTTCTGATCTTTTTAGGAGTGCCAAGGGGCAGGAAACCCAAGGCATTATTTCTGTGTTCCCACAGTTAATTCCTCTTGGTATTTAGAGTGACAAATAGGTGAAATATTGCCTGTAAACAGCTCCTCTGTGGTAGGGTTGCTGTACCTGTATCCAGAGGCAGTGCACCGCATCGAAAGGGATAAGCCCCTGGTTATGCCTCAGTCTGTGGGTGGTGAATTTTTAGCGTGGCGTTTTGTCACCCCTTGTGTTTAGCAGAGCCCAAGACTCCAGGAGGGAGATGGACGTGTGGGTGACAGAGCGAGCCACCTCGCTGGACTCCCCCCTCCCGGGCGCTTGAAGTGACTTGACACAACATTGTCCCTCTTCACCTTACAAGACAACATGGTTGTCTTGTAGCAGGATAATACAACTTTATGCAGGGCCATATTAAAATTAACAATTAGGATTTGTGCTCTGAAGAATATAAATAGTTCCTCTTCTCCAGGGAAAAATATATAAATCAGTGCCAAATCTGGCTAAATTAAAAAAACAAATAACCGATTTCATTTTTGGCAGGGTTGGTAATGTTCTGATCCTTGGCTTCAGGGCCAGCATATTTTTCTAGGTCTATGCAGAAAGATGTTCATGTCATCTCTGCCTCTGCAGTAAATAAAAAGCTGGATCAGCTCTGGTGTGTTGTCTCTGTAATGAATTCCAATTGGAGTACTATCCTTCCATGCTTGGCAGCTTAGGCAGCTTTTCAATGGAGCATTTTCTGTTTTTAGAAGGAAAGATTTTTAACCTCTTGCTTTTCCAGAAAGGCATGGACACTGTGAAGTGGGGAAATATCTTAAAAACAGAAACTACACCAAAGTTTGGGGATTTGTGGGCATCTGTATACTTTGTTTACTTGGAAGATTCCTTACAGTTCTGGCATATCTTATGCTTCTTGTTCTGGAGTATTGGTGCTGTACAGGTTAGTTCTGCATAGCAAGATAGAGGTTCTGACCCTTGTGTGTTGCTGTCTTCCATTGGCTACTTCTGTGCCCCTCTTACAAAAGGTAAGGTTTTGATACTGAAATACAACTAATTTCTGAAAGAAGTTTGGAAGATGCTTTTGCTAGTCAGTTGCTCTGATCAATACAAGTGGTAATGCAGTATTAACTGATGTTAATATAGGACAGTGTACACTCAGACAACACAAAATGTCTTAAGAGCAGAAAGATGATGTCAACCAGCCTACCCTATAGAACAGTTGGGGCCGGCTCTAGCCCAGCGTACCAGCCTACCCTATAGAACAATGTTTAAGGAATTCCTTGGAAAATACCTGCTTTTCCATTGACAGCCCCTCCTTGCAGTTCTCCAAGAGCTTTCTTTCCTTACTGCACCTGTCACGAGGCCGTCCCCGTGGAGAGCTTCGATGTGCCCCAGCAGCATGTGATACACCATGGATTCCTCCCATGGCACACAGGAAAGACTTGGCAAAATGCCAGGAGCTTTGGGGAAAACCAGGAGCTCTCTCTGACACCAAGATGTAAGTGTAAGAAGCACTGAAATGAATGAAGCCCAAGGCATATGCTTATCGTTAAGCAGGTGCTTTGCTATATATGCAGTATATAGTACTGCAGTATCCAGTGGTCAAATCTTGGCAAATATGTCTGTACTGTAGATGATGCTTATGGAGATAGACACAGGTCCTGGGAATTCAGATGTCTTTCGGTGTGTGGCAGTGCCCCCATGTGCCCAGTGAGCTGGCCCAAAAGAGCCCATTTGTTGGAGCAGCTCATGGGATCCACCCTGTATTTTGCGTGGAAACCACCTGCTAAAGACACAGTGCTCCTGTCAAACCCTTCATGGGCCTGGTCTTGTGCGAGCACATTGCTGTGAAGAACAGGATTAATAATTAATGCGTGTTCTCCGTGTGTAAAACAGGATAATCTCTGGCAGATGGTGGTTTTTAGCAAGAAGGCTACAGTAATTCAGATCAGACTAAGTATGTTTTATCTGTGCTTCACAAATATAAAATACGGTTACACGGATGGATGCAAAACCTACATGGTTTTCTTGCATTGCACTGCTGGTTATAGATTGTGGACACACCAAATTCCTTGGAATTTTTTTTCAAATGTCTAATTTCATAGCATGCAGAAGTGATCTGCCCCTGGCTGTCAAGCATGTGTATCACAGGTTAACAATTGAGAGAACACATGGGAGGGAATTACTAATGGTAGCAACAAAAATCAAAATTTTCAAATATGTGAAAATATTTTATATAATATTGTGAGTTATTATAGACATATAGCGGTTACCTTTATATTTGGTAAATGCATTCCATAGTGCTTCAAGAAAACAAGATACTGAGTCAGTTTTTATTCATTTTTCGCCGAGGCATGCTGACCTAACATTTAGAGGGCAAGTTGGGCAGTCAAGCTGCACTGACCTCTGAGGAAAGATCATCTATCTCTTTCTGGTAATTGCAGTGATATATTAACGAATGATGGGATGGCTGATGTGCTCTCCGGACTTGGTCCATCATCAGTGTCAGGGTGATGTGCTAGAAGGAATGGCAGATGATATAAATGCATTGGATATTTAGATTCTCTCATTGTCTATAGCAAGCTTTTACAGAAAGGCATGCTGCATGGGATACTGGTGATGGATGGGTGTCACTGCTTAAATAAAGGCTTTGAATCACAGACGTCTGTGCAAGTGGTTATTTTCTTCCATTTGTAAAATACCATGCTAAGTATTTCCTTGGAATGCGTAATGTACCATATATAGCACAAAAACAACATCTAGAAATGGTTCATATGAAGCTAGGTAGAAATAGGATATGTTCCTGGAATGGAGGATCTAGCTTTGAAATATCCATTCTGACCTTTTTCTCTGTAAAACTGAATTTAAATACAGTGCCTCTGTTCAACAGACTATATATACATAGTTTTCAAATTTATTGAGAAATATGTATTTATCAGAGAAGAGGGCTCCTAGCTTAATTTTTATTTGGAAAAGGCTGTTAGCTAGGAGAGTATCTTTTTGATTGCCAGGTAAGACCAAAATATTGTACCCAAGAGGTGTTGGTGTTGACTATTAAAATTACTTACAAGATGCCCCTGTAAACTGCTAAAACCTGAAAGCACCTAAATAATGATTATTATTTGTAAACTGTAGGGAAAAAGTTAAGTCTATAATCTCTCTTAATTTTTGTCCCTCCTTCCCCTCCCCTGGCAGTGGGTGATTGCTTATAGATAGACGACTGTAAGCTTCGTCTGTTGTGTTCATAAATGAGATCAAGAATAATAGATCTTCTCTACAGATTAAGTTTCATAACTCCATCTGAATTTCCCCTCACCCCAGACAATATTTTCAACAAGGGTCAATCCTGAGTTGGCTTTCTGTAGAACAGTCTAAAGCATCTTCCTTTTTTTCTCCCCCATCCCGTGGAAATAGATTGACTTACAGGAGCATAAAAAAGTTTGAATCATATCAGTACATAGTGCTTGTATTATACCTTTCAACTTCAAAGTTCAGATTGTTTATTGTAACACAGTGGAAACACTGGAGTATTTTCTGTAGAGTTATAAAGAGGGTGACAGCAGTTTATTGTAGAAACAAGGAAGATGGTTCTTGCTGCACTGCTGTGCAAACAGATTGCTCTGTTAAGTGTTAGCAGATATGATGTGCCCTGCCATTACTGAAGTGGATTTGGGGTATGTGCTGAAGTTCCTTTCATGAAACCCTACTCACAGGCTTGGAAAAGGGTTTGGGTAACAGTCTAAAACGCACCCTGAAAGCCATGAAGGATCATGTTGTCTTGCATTTTTTTTTCCTTTCTGCTATCACAGTATTGTTTTAGTTGTTATTTCCATGCAGACAAATCTGACAGTAACTTAACCTTCAGAAAAGCAGTGCTGGTCATCACTGCATCATTCTACCAAACTCTCAATAAATAAGTATCTGTTATTACAAGCCCTTGCTTGCTCTTTTCTCTGATTGTGATACGGCCTTCAAGTTAGAAGGGCTACAATGCCTTTCCTGCACTGGGATTTCACATGGCTGTTTTCTCAGCTCTGTAACAAGTAGTTTGCCAAACTTGTGTATGGTTATGGTGCTCATTTTGCAAATGTGAGGAACTTTCAGAGTAGAAGAAATTGTTGGTTCTCTTTTTGGAATTTGGCCCAGAGAGGGACAAACAGTTTTCTGTAGCATCCAGTATATGTTTATGGTGTTCTTGCGTCAATGTTTTTTCAGTAGGTACTAATTTTTCACTTGGTACTTGTAGATCCACAAGAAAGAGAAGATGAGGAGAATGGTCTCATATAAGTATTTTTTCTTTTTAATTGTATTTTTGAACAGCATCCCAGAGGTAATGTCAGAAGGCAAGTATTTGAATCTTAAGATATTTTAAACCAAGACATAAGTTACTATGCTGTGTGTGTATGTATATTTATGTCTTGCTTGAATATGACAATTTCCTATTAACAAGTGCTAAATCAGGGCCTGTATCTCTGTGGCAGATTTAAAAGCTTCAAAAATATCTGTGCAGTGAGCACTGGTATTTTGTCACCTGCAGTTTGTATTCTCATCGCAGACTTCCTGGTGCTGCTTGTGGAGTGTATTTGAGATGAAAGAGCGAGGGTTTGTGCAAGGCTCCTGCCTAGTGCAGGGCGGTCTGCGCCTCCTTCGGAGCCGACAGCTGCTGCAGTCATTTCGAGAACAGCCGCGTTGCCTTCCCTGTGGTTTCTCCAGGTGCTACGGTGCCTGGAGGAGGTAAAATGGCACTAACTTTTACAGATGTCAACATCTGCAGAAGAATAAGGCTTTGTTGATTAAAACTTGGGTAGTCTAGCACCATAACAGTAATTAAAACAAAAGACTTGTAACTGTACACGACGTTGCATTTTACATATAGCTTCTCCCCTTCCTTCCTTGAATTTTGAAAGAAAACCTCTACTTGTTTTATTGGTTGAACTCCTTAATTTTTGTGAAATATTTCCAAATTTTTTGGAAAATTCTTCTTGAAAAATACCCCCTATATTTATTCATTCTTTAGTTCCCTCCTTATTGGATTCATTATACAGTCAGATTTTGGGATTTGGTCATACTTCAAAAATGAAAAGAGCAGGATTAAGCTCTTATATCTTCCATATAGATGTGTCTCATTTTTAACAGCATTTTAGATGTACATTTATCTATTTTGAAAGAAGGAAAGCCAGCAGTGCTTTGTAACCAGTGTTCAGGATGCTGCTGCTCTTCCTAATGGGACAGCACAGAGCTTGTGTTGGGACGTTGCTGGCAAGGGCCCTTAGTCCTAGCTCAAAGCTGGCTCTGACTTGGATCTGATCACCTCCAGGACATCCTGTTTTCCCAGGCTTTCCAGGGAGCAGGGGAGGACCAGGAAGGACTTGGTGCTGTGTCCTTTTTTTCTAGTTCAACTTTTTTCCTTAAGAGGAAAACCAACTCTATTGCCTTGATATGACCTAGTATCATATCAGTGTCAGGGAAAAGAGATTTGGGAGAGTATCTTTCATGTAGTTTTGTTTTCAAAAATGGATTTTTCAAGTAA
The DNA here is from genome assembly GCA_013389825.1 of Crypturellus undulatus. NCBI lineage: Eukaryota > Metazoa > Chordata > Aves > Tinamiformes > Tinamidae > Crypturellus > Crypturellus undulatus. The sequence goes on from VWPW01026079.1 coordinate 547,281, forward strand.
AATGTAAAAAGAGGGTGTCAATTGTCGCTGAAATAAAGGGCTAAGGAAGAAGGCAAATGTTGAAATAGTGAAGCGATTTAGCTGTATTTCATTTAAAACCCTCAAAGTTTTTAAAAAAGAAAAAAGAAAATGCACATTTATGGGAACTGACAGAGGTACTGGTCAAAGAAATATAAAACCTGGAAAAAGATATTTATCATAGCTAAATGAGTTTTAGTCTGGAGAATTGTCTGCCTGTGTGTGTATGGAAAAAGCAACTTGCTGAAATACAAATATTCAGGCAGAGAAGCCTAGGTTCAGGAATTTGGAAAACTCCTGGGGTTTTAGGTGATATAAAACAGCTCCAAATACCAATTTAATGTGATTTAATGGACCAGGGTCTGTTAAAATTATCACCTCCAATGATATCACAAGAAAGGGGACGTTGCTTACACTGTCATGTGTGTTGAAAACTCTCCATCATTTTGAGTGTTTGGTGTCTAGTTGAATGTTGCCATGCTGCAGAGCGGCAGCTAGCGACTAGCAAGTGCTTAGGAGCAGATCTGTGTTGTCAGAGTCGCTTTTGAGGCTGCAGTATTTAGCCCTTTGTGCTGGCTGTAGGAGGGCCCTACGTGCAGCCAAAGTGTATGAAGAAGCACTCCTGGATGTATCTCTTGGTTTAATTTCATCCGAAAGGAATCTTTTTTGTGGGCTTCAAAACCTCTCTGCTGGGTGAATCGAAGCCTATTAAGAAAAGGCTACTGCGAGATTTGTTTCTCAAGTCCTCTGCTGATCCAAGGTAAAGTGGTAATGCAGATGCACAGAAAAGCAAAAAGGTTGTTCCTGTATCCCTGATCTCCCAGTACTGAGCCAAGCGATGATGCTTGCAGTGCCTCTGAGAAGGAGCATCATTTCTGCAAGCTGCTGAAATGAAACAGGGCAGAGAGATTGACCTGCCCCAAATTATCCAAGCAGCATGTGGAGGAACTTCAAATTGGAATTAGCTTTCTGGAAACACTGTTCTGCTTCTAAGCCCTAGAGCCATATGATTAAAATATTTAAAGAACGTAAAGGATGTTCTTGAGCTGATATCATTTGGAGCAGGATGGCCTGGCAATTAATTTTCATGTGCTTTTGCTTCAGTAAAATAGATCTGTGTACACAGCACGATGTGTCTGAAGTGACATATTGTTGGAACAAAGAGAAACCACAGGTATTTTAAGACACCACTATATTGAAAATTATTTTTCTTTACACCATCATCTGTTCTGAATATTACGTTATTTTAGCATACATGAGTTTTGGGGCATTCATAAATCATGCAGTGTTTCAAAATGCTTGCAAAATCTGCCTATGCATCACTACATATTTTTGTATCACTATCACTTTTAATTTCTCTATCTTCCATAAAAAATCCATAATTTGAAGTTTCCGTATTGTAAAAGCCTTGTATTACTCATGATAGGGAAATCCTTGGAGAGTGTTTCGTTTGGTACAGAAGTGGAGTCTGTAATCTGCAGCTCATTAGGTACAGTAAGTTATAAAAATTGCCCCTCATTCAGGTTCTCCCTAGAGTTGGAAATTTTTTAGTGTAGGTAGGTCCATCATTCCTGAGCCTGTCCTTAACTATATAGCACATCTGGTTTAATTTAGAGTTTGTTACTTTTTGAACTTACTGAAATACTCATTTGAGAGCAATGTAAAAGCTTGGATGAAGCAGAATTGTTTTTTTCTTTAAATATCTTCAAATTCAACAAATTTATTAGATATCATGATCAGACTTCAACTTCATTTTCATTCTGTATGGGTGAATGAAAGGCTTATATGTTGGATGCTTTATATGGCAAGTGAGAGCTAAGTTTTCCTTTAGGATAGTTTCTTTTGCAAGATGTTTGTTTGCGGGTTGCAGCCTCCGGGTAGCACTAATGCTCTCGTTAACATGTGATTTGCCACCCCACTGCAAATGAAACTTTTGACTTGTGCATTCCTTTGTCAAAAAATGCACTTGCGCTTGCTCTCAATCATAGCACATTATCAACATGAAGGATCTTTTTAAATTTTTTTTTATTACAGGACACAGTGAATACCAAAGATAGCAGTGTAGTAAGTTGTAATAAAGTGTAATAAATCGAGAAGTGACCTGACGTTAAACTTGGACAGGAAATGTGATTGTACCTTGTGGTGCGTGTCCTGGAAACGTTGCACACAGCTAGAAAGAGGTTTGTTTTACTGTTATCTGACAGTTAGCCACTCAAGAGTCTGCTTAGATTGCTGTGTAATTAAAAAAAAAAAATTAAAAAAGCATCATGCTGTCTCTGCTACATTTGGTAACATGTTTGAGTGAGTTAAAGTAGGTTATTCCATGTGGCAATCACAGTGTACCAACAACTATTTTTGCTCAGTGTATCTTCGGTGCAGTCTGTTAACATTCATTAACCTTTGGATATTGGAAAAAACAGAGCTTAGCTGTTAAAGAAAATGATTATTTAATGTTATGATCCAGTATGTATAGGTACTAAATTACACCTTATTTTTTATCAAATTAGTAGAGAATCGAGTAGATGCTTACTTTGATTGCTATGCTAATATTTAGATCTGAGAGATCAAATTGACAGAAGAATCATTAAGGGAAAGAAATTTATCTGTAGGATTTCTCATTAGTGCAAGAGTAGCCTGTTTATTGCAATAATTAGTGACGTAGTCAGATGTGCTGGAGAACAGTGTCAAGTAAACTGAATATTCAGAACAATGCAAAGGCTTCCAGGCTTTCCTCATTACCGGGAATTTCAAACCTAATTTCTGCTGCTTTGTGTAAAGTACTATACAAATAGGATGTGTTTTCTAAAAATGAAAAATAGTAAATTAATTTGACTGCTAGCAGGTATTTAGTATATCTCAAATTATCAAAATTTTAGCAGTGGCGGTCAAAAAGATAATATTTAGGGACTTGAGATATCTCCCAAATTATACCTGTGTCACTCTAAATAGAAAAAAATTGTTTTATTATCTGGTATTACTCTGATATTTACTTTTGAGACTATGTGCATCTCTAAAAATTTGAAAATAATATATTCTCTACTGTGGGTTTTTGCATGAGAAAGCAACTTTGTTTTTAATGTGTGAAAATATAGTTTGTTTTTAATAACTTTATGCACTCTGTACTTGTGCAGATATTAAAATTAATACAATTACTTTGATATTCTGGTCACTTTTTATTCACAAGAACGCATGATATCAAAAACAAAAACTGGTATTTTAAAAGCATCTTCTCAAAATAGCTTGAAAAAATGATCAAAAATGATCATGCATATACATACTTCCTTATTAAGGCATGTAATAAGGATTCTTCAGAAGAAATTTGACAATCTTCCTGCTGGTCACTGACTCGCTATGAAGTCCTTGTAGCTCTTGAGGAGCAACCCTGAGTGGAACAGCAGAAATGTGGCCATGATTTCACCTTGGGGTGCAATGAAGGAAACGACAAACCTGTTGTTCACTTCCTTTGGACCATCTGCTTCTGCTGTAGATCAAAGTAGCTTTTAAATAAAACTTTCAGAAAGCTTTTGCTAAATAAGCAGGTGATCAGCTCCAGTAAAGCACCCAGAAAATAGGAATGATGGTTCTGGGGTTGCCCAGAACCATCATTGTTTTTTGCCCATTGCCTTTTGTCTGCTCACTGGGTGCCACTGAGTCGAGTCTGGCTCATTCTTCCTTCCCATCCCTTACTGGGCTTTGAGGCCCTGTGCTGGACTCGCTGCAGGATGTCCCCACTTCCTTGTCCCGGGGAAACCCCGACTTCGGTTCGTTTAGGAAATTGGATATAGTAGAGTAAATTTTTGCTCTAGTTAATGCCTGCTGCCAGTGGTTCTGCTCTCTCTCTCCCCTCCCTACTGCACAATTTTGCACTTCTCCTGTTTCTTCCCCCCTTGGGACACAGTGTGTCAGTAATTTAATCTCTTATTTCTCCAAGAGTAAGGTGATAATGTCATACTTTATATTCATGGTAAATTAATAAAATATTTAATAGATACTAGCATAAGTCATTATGAACTGACTATGTAAAAAGGTGGAATACTTGAGGGCATTTTTCACCCATAATTCATGGGTACCTACTAAACTGATTGCAGCTCTGCTTGAGATGGTTTGTGTTCCATGCCGTTCCATGTGAGGACATGGAAAATGCTGGAACGTGTGACTCTCTTTGTTTTAAAATTTAAAAATGCATAATTAAATCACATTATTTAAAAATCATTCTGACTAATTTAGTCTGTTGGAACTGGAATTTATTTGAATTATTTTTCATTTGTCCTGTTTGTGAGCTCTGCTAGTAATGAGGTGGGTGCATCTGAAGTGAACAGCCAGTGTCACTCCTGCAAAGCAGTGCTATGAACTATATTTCAATGATTATTTAGCTAAATCTAGGAACAAAATGGAGTGTTTGAGTTTTGGTGGAAACTACCTCTCTGACTTCTGCACACTGTTTTAGGTTTATGCTACATAAAAAGTATATGTTAGAGAGGGGTTATAACAGTGTTACTGATGTAGCAATAATAGAATTCACTGAATAAAGGAATCTTCATCTTAAGATATGTGAAGAGGAAGCTGTTTAGGTAAAGTCAGAAAAAATAGCCTATATTTTCATGTGAAGGATTAAAGTACTGGTGATAACCTAGCGCATGAACTGGGCTGATGCTGAGAAATGTGTCAGGAGATTATGTAGAGCTATTTTCAGGGTCAAAATAATTGTCTAATCTTTCATTTGTTCATGCAACATTTTGTGTCTTCACAAAGGCAACAAACATGCAATATAAAGTATGAATTTAATGCATTTTTAAATTATGTACTAGAAAATTACTAATTTGCACTAATGATAGGGAGACCCTATTATGAATTAGTGAATTGTACAAATTAGCAAGTGAACAAATACAATAAAAAAAGAATAATGTACCACATAATGTATTTAATCTGTTTTGACATTTGTGGTTCAATGTTAACTGTTTATGCTAGTACATCATCTCGCACAGCACTGGTAAACGTGCTCAAGTGTATTTTGGCAAAGATTATGCAGTGCTAGCGATAGAGAATTTCACCCAAACAGTATCACTGCTTTGTCTTTGCTGAGAAATGGAAGTGTTATCTTATATAATCCATTGCATATATCTCTGTTGTTTTTTGTGTGAAATTGTGAATGCACAGTTTTATGTGGTTGTATTTTATAACCACAAATAAGTACAATTTCTTAGGCTGCTGGATTTCTGTGATCGTAAAACACCGATACTGATTTGTGGAGAGATTTGCAAAAGCACAAATAGGATTTTTCCTGCTAGTTACACTAATCTTGTTTTTGTTGGCAATTGGGAGCTAATTTTTTATTTTGTTTGTTGATGAGACGTAGCTGTCACTCCTTCCTGTGTGCCTGAAAGTATTCGAGGCTTTAAAGGGGCCAAAAGATCTGGTTAGAGATAAGGAAAGGATGAAGACAAAAGAAGAGCTTCTACTACTGTACAGTGCTGACTAATGCAGGAGGACAAACTTCTGGTTATTGGCAAAATATCCAATATTTGATTATGTAAAAAATTGTTTCAATCGGATGTGTGAGTTAAAAATAGTAAGCAGGGGCTATTTCCAGGAAAACTTTACTAGTCATAATGTCCATTAGTANTTGATGAGATGTAGCTGTCACTCCTTCCTGCGTACCTGAAAGAGGCTTTAAAGGGGCCAAAAGATCTGGTTAGAGATAAGGAAAGGATGAAGACAAAAGAAGAGCTTCTACTACTGTACAGTGCTGACTAATGCAGGAGGACAAACTTCTGGTTATTGGCAAAATATCCAATCTTTGATTATGTAAAAAATTGTTTCAATCGGATGTGTGAGTTAAAAATAGTAAGCAGGGGCTATTTCCAGGAAAACTTTACTAGTCATAATGTCCATTAGTACACTTATGGCAATAGTGAAATAGGAAATTAAAGAGGGGATTAAATGCTCCTTTCTGCTATTCTGGGCTTGCAAAGGAAAAGTAAATTGTATTGACTGAATTAGAAGCGAGTAAACTGCATTTCCTTGTGTGTGTTCTCATTTCATGGCTTCATGCTATATAACTAGATATAGATCAGTAGCAACACTAATACAAAATGTAACAATATTGTATTGTTATTTTTCCTTGAACTGCATAATTTTAGTCAGAACACAGGCTAAAGATGAGAACTATATAGTTTCTGGTATTTTTTTGGAGTCAATTCTTGACTGAGGAATATTGAACACTTAACTCATAGAAAATACAGCTACAGAATATACCTGAGGCTTGGCTGAAGTGGGACTTTAGTATGGATATCTTCTGCTTTCAAAAATTAGGAATACCTTAACAAGATGTGATTGTATTGATATCTCAGGCTGCATCATGGTACCCTGTGAAACTTGAGGCATGAAGCTGCTGGAAGTCATCGGATGGATTCATGGAGCGCTGATGCTTCTGGGTTAGAAAGCAGCACCACTAACCGCGCGGCGCCTGGGCCGCAGGACTAATTGTGGTGCTGCTAATCAGCAGCAGCATGGGTTTCTGCATAAGGGAAGAGGCAGTTTCTGCTGATTCCTAGGCTTTCTCAGATGTCTCTGTGTGATTTGTGTCTGAATGGGGAATGCAGTATTTGGGTCTTTGTGGAGTAGTCTTTACATAAATCATTTTAAACTTTTTTTTCTGTAATTGTTTTCAAATAGCTGTGTAAAAGAATTGCCAAAAGGCAGACATCTGCTCATCTGTAGCAAAAGAAACCGTCTACCAAAAGTGAATATTTAAATCCTTCTAGCAGGTTTTTGAAAATGAAGTGCCTTTGGGAAATGGGAAGAGTATACTTTTTCAGTTGCACTGCATTTACAGTCTTGGGATTTCTATATTTGTTGCAAGTCTAACGATTTGAGCATATACAGAGGAGTACAATGCCACAGATTTGAGAGCAAGCAATTTATCAAACCGTGGTAAATCAACAGATTAATGTCTTTATTAATCCATCCTAAAATTCCTCTAAGCTACATTGCTCTGAAAAAATGGTTCTTTTAATATTTTCCAGACAGTACTTAGCTGCTGAGGCATCCCAGAAAATGTCTTGATTTTTATGCTATTATCTTCAACATGTGAGGAAAAGTGACAAATACTTTGTCTTTTATATAATTTTCTTAAAAGGATGTTATAATTCTCCTGTTCTTAGGTTCTAAGGTTAAAACCTAAAATGCATTTTTTTCTGCCTTCTTCATAGCAACCAATGCTTGTCTTGTTGCAAATGCAGATCAGCTGATCGGCTGCCAGCCATGCTTTCTCAACATTAACAGTCCAGGACTTTTTCTACATCTAGTCAGTAAATAATTTTTCCCTAGTAGCTGTCCACCTAAAACTCTGTGCAGTAATTTTAGAAATCAAACATTAAAAAAAAAAAAAAGTGTTCATGTTCACATTTGGAAATCTGGATATAGATACCTTCTTATTTAAGATCCTTTGGAGTCTATTATTGCAGAGTACTGACTTAATTTTGGAGTGATTGGCAAAGTGTTGAAGACAAGAGTTTAGATTGTAAGTGAAAATATTACTTGAATATTTGTGTCACTCCTATAATCCTAAATCCTTGAGAGATATGTGGACTCTTAAATTCTATAAGGTTTGCTTATCTCTGTGGGGCACTTAAACTGCAGATTGATAAGCAGATATAAATTTGTGATTTTTAAAGGCCATAATTCTGCATGCTAGAAGAAATTGCAAAGATAGTCTAAGCCTATTAGGTCATCTAGTCTAGTCTTTCCCATGTAACTTTACAGTTATCCTGGTTAGTGAGACTTCAAAGGCTGAAGATTGTTTTTATACTTCCTATCAAATGGTCTGTAGGTAGGGTTTTTCTCCATTCAGTTTTTAACCATTCAGCTCCTTTCAGATATATAAAAACTGAGCTTTGGTAATACCAGTGGTGTGTCTATAAGTTTTGGTATAACAAACAGCTACTTCCTCCTACCCCAGTTAAATTACATATTGGTTTCATATGTACCACCCTGGTCTGGTGAGTGACTTTAGGCTGTGTCAACATTTATTGACATCATTCAGTATTAATGAATTAGTCTATTTACCTTGAGTAAACAAATAAGATTATGCTTTTGACTATCTGCTATTGAACTATTATCATAGCTTTAAACCTAGGGTGTTATGAGAGCAGCATTGATTTGCTGTGTAATTGGAAAAGGATTCCTGATTTTGCTCTGTGCTGACCTCTGTAGTTTGCCAATATGATTTCTGGTGTTGTGCTGTAAAGCCTTTCTATTTGTAGAGGGGATACTTTTTTGAATCTTTGTTTTTTGAATAGACTTAATACAGAAGTGTAAAGCCAGATAATTCCCCTTAACAGCAAAGCATAAAAGAAAATGACTGCTTTTTAAATTTTAAATACTCATGTTTTGTAAATGGGTTTATATTATTTTGTTGTGGCTAAAATGTATGCTAATGTGGCTAATATGTAAATGATATGCAGCTTAAATTAGATGAAAAATATCATGAATATATCCTGTATTTCTAGGTCTTGATGGCTGAGCATGTCTACAGTGCCACTTATTATGATGTCTTAGGCAAAATTCTTTATTTGCAAAAGAAGATGGAAGATTGATTGCACACATGCAATTTGAATAGAAAATACTAAATTGCAGAATTATCTGCTGTGTTCTGATAGTTTCCCCATGAGTAGATCCTCTCAGGAGAAGAATGGGAGGAGCAGCACATCATGCTAAAATCTGTAGCTGCTTTGATTTTAAAATGAGGAAAAAGAGTGAGGACACTGCAGCTCCTCCTGCTAATCTGGGTCCTGGGATTTAGGATTTCACTTTCACTGGTTTAGGAAATCACTTAAGGCTTTTAATTATAAGCAAAGGCATGGTCCTACGGAGGGTCATCAGGACTACAGATGCATTAAAATACAGCAAAGTGATCTGCCAGTGGACTAGAGTTTTAGCATCTGACAAAAATAAGTTTTTACTGAGGATACTCTGGCAAAGAGTTACAAGACTTGGAAGAAACTGCTTGACTGGGATCAGTAACTGATCTCCTGGGTGGAAAGAAGCATCTTTGTCAGGTTCAATGTGGAAAGTGGTTGAACTCTTGTCTACAGAGTCCCCAACAGTTGTATCATCCAAAAATGTTTTTTCTCCAATCTGGAAATGAGGAAAACTAAAACCTTTGAAACTTGTATTTCAGATGCAGAGTACAGTGAGGTGTTTTGTCTGCTTCAGAATACACTCACTGTTGAGTCAAATCCTTATCCAACGGCAGCAGTGGTTAGCGCATCCAGTTGTGGCCCTGCTCGGTATTGCCCTCTTCCCTTGCTGGTCCCCGTGCGCTGCCCCGCTATAGCAGCACGACGGCACTGCAGGTGGTGGGAAGGCTCTGGGCACATGCGGAGCAGGCGGGTCTGCCTGGAAGAGGCCACCTTCCAGCTTAACACCATCTCCTCGGCCCTCCAGCAGTTACCAATGTGAGGGTAAAGAAGGGTGCCAAGGAATTACTTGGAGCTCAGATCCGAAAAATAAGGGAAACACGAGCATGTCTTGTTGCTACTGCCTTTCCTCAAAGCACTTCCCCAAAGCGTGTGCAGATGACTGTTAGGTTTATGTTGCTGAGGTTGTTGGCAGGTCTAAATTGTGAGACTGATGATCAGTAGCTCCAGTGGTCTAATTCTTAGCGTCTGTGGCACTGCAGTAAGTAGTTCTTCACTGAGAACATTTTCTTCTATTTTCAAAGCATGCATTTTACTTTAGATTTTATTATAGTTCATTTGGATATTATTTATATACATTAATATTGAATGCTTGTATTAAATGTTTTTCCCTACTGTTAAATGGTAGATATGAGCTGTGTTGCTAATGATGTTTTGTACAGAATGCTATTTGTATAGAGGATGGAGATGATGAAGGTATTCTGGAAGCAAAGCATGTTTGTGACTTAAGCTGCAAAGTGCGGGTTCTTTTATGTTTGCTTTTTTTCTGCAATGAGCCCGAAGGAGCTTCACTGATGTTAAGATAAACAGACAACAGGTGTTCCATATTTTGGAAAGGTAATTTATACAGGCTAAAGATCATGCCACATAAAAAATAATTTCTTCTCTCCTAAAAAGACTAGAAATAATCCTTAATATAAGTCAAAAAGTCGGTAACACTTCTGGGAGAATAGTCTGGGTGAAAGAAGATTATTGTGTACAGGGCAAGCTATAATAAAAACTGTCAGTTCTGTCAACTCATTCTGTCTAAGGTCTATAGAGGATTAAAAGGATATTGAACATCATGTAACAGCTGTCTCCTATGTGAAAGGGACCACTGTTGTGGTGAACGTAAATGTACCAGTTTATAAAACTCCGCAAGGCTCCACAAGTGGCAAAGTTGTGATGACAAGTGCCTGTTGGGCCTGTTTTACACTACTGGAATAGTCTATGATAACATCAGATTCTGCATAATGAGCAGCAAACTATATTGTGTCTGTAGGATGTTGAAGCAATATTAATTAATATGTGGTAGCTAAATGCAGTCGTTGTCTGAGAGATGTTACAAATTGGTTTTTAAGTGTTTTTTGATTTTTTTTGTAATCTTGTCTTAAGTTCTAAATGGAAATGTTATTGACAGTAAAATGCCTTTCAATAATATCGAGTTTTTGTAAGACAGTTTAATAAATACAAAATACTGATTAATGCTTTTGAAAGAGTGGCAATTTCATAATGCTTAAAATGAAATAGGAAAAATGGAAAAAGTGCTTAGAATGAATATTACCGTGAAGAATTGTTAATATTTAAAATTCTTCCATTTGAAAAAGAAAGTACTTTCAGTTCTGAAGTTGAATGGGAGGAAATAGTCTACCTGGTTCTTTTACTCAGATGGTGCTGGTGTTTTTGAGGGGGGAGCTGGGTGAGGAGCCATGGGGCCGTAGGAGGGGCAGAAGATCTGCAGTACCTCAGTGTGATGCTGAAGCTGATGTGACGTGTGAAAATAGAAATTCAAGAGCTACGCTCTGACTCTTCAGGTTAAACATGTCTGTGGGTGTTGAGAGCGTTACGCAGTGTTCTGTAAACTGAAGTGTGGTATGTAGCTCTCATAGGGCTGTGTAAAACCTCTTGAGCCTTGCTGGAAGTGTCTGCAGCCAGCAAAGTCAGCCGGTGGATCCACGGACGATATAAAAACGGTTACAAAGAGTTGTACAGACATGCTTGCAAATAAATAAAGGGCATAAGAAAACAAGCAACGCACCTAACCAAACGAGGAAAGCAAGTCCCAAGCCCAAGTCTCCTTTTTAATGCTGGTGGACGAATTAATATATTGATTTCTTGCAGCTAACTAGAAGCAGTATGTAGCCTCTTGGTGGTGGGAGCTGCCAGAGCTTGGGGGCGACGCCACTGCGCACAGGGGCAGGAGCAGCTGCTGAGGGAGCACAGGGCAGGTGCTGTGTGCTCACCACAGCACGAGCAGCTTTGAACCCTGTCTTGGGCAGCAGCAAGCACGCTGTGCGCCCTGCTGGGGAAGGCTGCGGGCACCCGGGCTGTGGGATGCTCTGTGCTGGAGGCGGCGAGTGCCCACAGGAACACACGTAGGAAGCACAAACTGGCTGGCAAAAAGCCCTCGTGTTGTGGCTGCTCCACTGGTCACTCAGCGCGGGAGCCCGGGGGTTGCAGTGGGGTGAGGAGCTGCAGGGCAGAGAGGTGCCAGGCTGGAGCTGAGCCTGGAGGAAGCGGGGAAAGGTGTTTCCTCGGCAGCTGTTTAATTGCTTGTGTTGTCTTTGTTTCGCAGTGCTCAAATCAGTAATTAAAGTTTATGTTAATTGGCAATAAGTTAATTTTAGTAATTACCCAAGCTGTGACTGTTGCCTGTGACAGAGGGAGAGAGGTAGTGAAAGGTATTCAATATAGATTCTAGCACTGGTGATGATAAAATAAATGTATTTTAAGTTATATTATTGATTTGGATCTGGGCTGCATATTACGTAGCTACTAAGAGAAATGTAAATCCTTCATTTGATTTGTTTGTTCACAAATGCAGTTTGTGAGCCAGCATAACATGGCTGGAATGACTTGCATTATGTATAAAAGGCAATTGGTTTTATTTCTGATACATCAAAAGGATACTGTAGCTTTCTGATTTGGCATGCACTGATGTGCATGCTTTGTGCACAATATGCTGTAAGCTATACTGTTTTTCTGTTTTTAATTAACTCTAATTTATATAGCAGTTTTATTCTGAAACATTGCAAATTGGGGAAATACAATTAGAGCAATGATATACAAGCTATATAAAATGAAGTGCATGGAAGGCAGTAATCTTTAGGGCTATATTGCAATGTGGTAGGTGAAAAACTTGTCATAAAACTTGTGCTCGGGTGGGAGGGGAAAGAAAAAACCTTACAGAAAGCAGAAAGGCAGATGGAAGGAGAGGGGAGAGTTCCTGCCCTCAGGAGGGATTCAGTAGTAGAAATAAAGTGGCAATAGAGAGAGTTATGGTCATGCAGAAAGCCAAAGAAGAAAGAGGAAAGATGAGTCATTGATGAATGGAATGATTTGGCATCCATCTCCATATGATTCAGTACCTCTTAGGTGTCCGAAAATAACCTTGCCTGTAAGTGCTGTTATTCTGTGCTAGGGTAGGAGGGCTTTGTGTCTGAAGACTAACTTTCAACTCGGAGCAGTTCTTCCTTTCAGTCAGAAGCGCCTCCCTTACATCTCGTGTCGCAGCCAGCGGGAGCGTCGGTGCCTGGCTCTGATTCTGCAGTGTCTCTCTTTAAAATTTGTTTCCTCTGGTCAGCGTAGTTCTCAGATAGAAAAAAACCCTTCCATTTCCTGGGGATCTGCAGAAGGCTCGGGTGGCCAAAGGTGACAGGGATGTGTGGGAATCTTTCCTTATTTCTTTAGACATGAAATAGCATTGCCAACTTACATGATACTGAATGTGTCTCTTAAAAGTCCTGTTTCATGTCCTTTCCTGAGTACTGCAGGTACTGCATACTTGGTATTCCTAAAATAACCTATTGCTTTTATTGAGAGGATGTTAAAGATTGCAGCTATCAATAGTTATATGCCGACAAACTAAACTTCCATTATGTCCGTGAACTCTTCTTGAAATCTGGGCACGGTCCTGAGTTTCACATGTGTTTATATGTCTTTCCTTACAATGTTTTGTTGTTTTCTTCATAAAGGTGAGTTCTGTCTTGCTGTGCCCAAAGGTATTGAGTAGCTGGCTCGCGTTAAGGGCACTCATTCACTACCCATCTGTTCTGGGCAATTATGCCTCACGGTCTTTCCAATGTGCTGATCTGCAAATCTCCTACTTCATCACAAGCATTTCTGAGGAGATCCTGCTCAGGATATATCTCCTGCAAGAGGGGATAAGAACCTATTTTAACCAAATAATAATAAAAACTTTAGTTCAGAAAAATAATATTTTTTACTCTGTTTTGAAAATATTTTAAAGGGAAATACTTATTTTTGTGTGAGATGGGTGACAGTACAGATAAGCCTCTGTCCACATCTGTTGCTCTTCTGCTTGCATTCAGAATCCCTCAGCTTTTCTAGACCTTCTCTGCAGCTACCCTGTTTGGTGTGCAGGTGTGAAGGAGCTTGAAAGGAGCTGTGATCCACTGGGAACGCAGTTGGTGTCGTTGGCACGGCCAAGGGCAGGACAGCAAGCTGCTTGGATAATGTGGTAGCTTCTCCCAGTAAATCTCTTCAGTAACTGCAGAGCACACAGGTGAGAAAGAAACATTTAGCATCTATATGACAAGCTCGCTAATGGCACTGGTAACGTTCAACAAATACTTACAGGTGCCCGCTGGATGACAACAGTTTTCAGTTCAGCTATTAAAGCGAACCCAGAACCAGGAATGTTTTCTGGTTCAGGTCTGGCTCGCACTGTGTATACGTAGCGTTCCGGCTCTCCTGAGCGCTGCTTTGCTCCAAGGCCCTGGTGCCGCAGCAGGTGCGGGTGCTGAGGCCCCCCGGCAGGGTGTTGGCGGCTGCGGTTCCGCAGACGGTCACTGCAGCGAGCGCAGCGCGCGGTGTGAGCAGGGCCCCCGCGCCGCCCGCGGGAGCGCCGCGCACTGCCCTGCCGCCGTGCTCTGCCAGACACCGACCCGAGTCCCCACACGCGTACACTGGCGCGTGACCTGTGCGAGGCTCTCCTGTCCTGTGCTGTGCTGTGGGGGCCATTGCTGCAAAAAGGTTTAGGAAGTTCTGCAAAGAGCTAGAAGCCCTTTTTAAATGATATTCTTATGCTTTGCAGAAAGCCACGTAAGTGGACTGGGATTTAATGCGCTTCTAAACATCTGTCAACAGTAACCAAGATAAAGTTTATTTGGCCTGTTTTGTGATATATGAAAATTTTGCTAGGTTATCAGCAACGATCTGTTGTGGAATATTACTTTGGATTATCTGTTTTACCCCTGGCCTTTCAGCATACAAGTAATTGCACTTCAGATAGTGTTATTGCTAGTTAGACAGACAATTGTTCACTGCAATTTTAGGTAATGAAATAGCTAAATTGCTCTTTTTTGTTTAGAAGCAAGGATGTGTTAAGAGCTAGCCTGCTCCCAGAAATGAGACAAATCTGTTGGTCAAATAATATTAGAAATACTTAGGAATATTTCAACAATTAGTAAATGAAAATTATTTACTGAAAATTAGTCTTGACTGTAGCTACCTTCTTTTTTCTCTGCACAAAAATACACAATTGGTTCCTTAGATCTTTTGTTTTAGAAAATAGTTGGTTTATCTGTTCTTTTATTTCTAATTGATGTCTCTCTTATACTTCATGGTTCTCTTTCATCCTTTTTTTTTTTTTTTTTTCTTTTTTTTTTTTTTTTTTTTTATCCCCCAAAGGACAGTATTTGTTCCAGAAACTTGCTACCTTTTTCTATTTCTATTTTCTTATTTATTGTCTTGAAAAAAGATCACTGTTCTTAAAATGTCTATTCCTTTTACTCTTACCAATAATCTATTGCTTTCTGTGTTTTGGTTTGGAGTTTATATTTTAATACCTACAGTATTAGAGGTAGCTTGAGTGAGTTTGTGTTTGTGCATGTTTATCCACAATTTTGGGTGCTTATTTTGTATAGAGAAAATTGACAGGTACAAGCCTGACAGCTGCTCATGTTGGGTACTGCATAAGTACCTCCTTTGCATGTGGAGCTTAGTAGTTGAAAGAGATTCACAAGCAGGTTCACCTTCAGCAATAAATAGCTTCATTATTACAATATTTAAAAATTAAATTAGAAGTTCACTGGAGATACATATGTATAATTTAGCAATGTTCAGTAAGACACATAGCATTTGAGTTGAGATATGTGCAAATGTGATTTTTTTTTGTCATTATAAACTCACAGGCCTGTCTGTAAAGCTATGCAAAATGGTAATATTTGAATAAACATTTATATAAATATGCTATATTTACATAGAGTTTGTAGAAGCTTTATATCTAACTTACCATTTTACAATAACACTGAGTTGAACCAAGAGCAAAGTGCTCCCAAAATGGAAAATTTCATTACTTGTCTTCGAGATTCTAGAGTTTGAGTTTAATGACAGAAGGACTATGGGGTTGCCTCTTCCTCCTGTGTGGAAACAAATTGTATCTCAGGCAAATATAGTATTTCTAAGGCTCAACATAGCTTATGTATTTGTAAAGATAGGGCTGTTTCATTAATGAATAGCGGTAAGAATTAAAATAGACCTCTGTTAAGTGAAAACTGTTTTTTCTGTATTTTAAGTGGATTCTGAGATAACAAGTCTTAGTAATCACTGTGACTCTGTCTAATGCTCTGCATTTTTGTCATCCAAGAATATTATGACCACTTAAAACATGGGTGGTTTCACTTTGTATTTTTTGGTAGTGAACTTTTTGTTTAAATTTAATCGCAGCTAACAGGAGAGTTAGATTTAATCTGGTTTGATGTTTACCTTACATTTTGAACTAAACACATAGTAATTGAATAGCCTTGAAAAACAAAAGGTGGCAATTACAGCAAAAGGGAAGTGTAATTAAAAAGAAGTGTAATTAATTTCTCTTTGTATGGGAACGTGCATGTGGCCTTGAAGCTCCTAGTAATTGCAGGCATATTCCCTTAGATTCAGAACCGTGTGTGCCATTTTTCAGAGGGTCAGTCACTTGCGGTAATTTCTGTAATAACTTTTTTGTGGACACTTCTATTATATTTATTCTTTTTGCCTAGCTCACCAGAAAGCACCACGTTGCTCCTTGGTGCACTCTAGCATCCATTATAGTATGGTCAAAGGATAATTTATTGTCACGTAGAAAAATAGGTCAACACTAATGTCACTTGATAATCAACCCCCCAAGTTTAATAAAACCCCTCGCCAGCGTGCGTCCTGCGCGGCGCGCGGTGCTTTATGAGGGCTGCAGCCCCTCGCCGCGCGCAGCTCGAGTGGGAGTGTAATTACCGAGCTGTCAGGGTGATAAGTGGGATTAATGGCAGCCTGATGCACTCTAGTCGGCAGAGCGCTCGGCGAGTCGGAAGATGGTATTATTTGGTATTATTATAAGTGAAAGTCTGGGCTGGCATATTCGTGGCACCCTTCCCTCCTCCCCAGAAGCTCCCATTCAAGTTTGTGTTGTCCTTGCTCATTAATAGCTGACATTTCCAGCAGCTGTTATTTGTGAACCAGCACAAAAATCAAAAGGGAAATAATTGGGTAAAGATGCTCGCTCCCCGTGCCGGTTAATCTGTGCGCTGCTTCTCCTTTCCAGGCAGTTTTGATGAGATTGTTGTAATCTACTCCGGAGAAATGTATTTTATGTTAAATGCAATTCTTTCGGTCTTGGCCACAGACTATTACATTTTAAAAGAAACTGTGTTCAGGAAAGCGGGGAGGAGAAAGTCATAGGAGAATTGTTGTCTTTTTTAAACGTGTGATTGTTTGTTTGTTTCTATCATTTTCTCACTGTGCTGCAGCCAAAACAACCACCTCTGTGGCTCGCCCTGGCAATGTCCCATCTTGTCTAACGAATTGCTTCATTTTCTGGTCTCTTCTACTAGAACGAGTTGTCTTTCCGACTGCTGAGGTCACTGAGGGTCCTGGCGTGGTGCCGTGGCCACATAACCCGGCTGCTGTCCCCTGCCCTGGAGTCGCTTGCTGAGATATCTAAGACATGTCCCAGTGACTGGTGCTGGGCAGGGGGCATCTCAGAGCCGCGTCTGGAGCTGCTAGTGCTGCTCTCCAGAGCAGTGGCCAGTGGAGCCGGTGACCCCGCACGGCGCCGGGCTGGGTTTGGCTCCGTTGGGTTTCTCAGCCTTTGGTGCCCAGGAGACTTGCCTTCCTTTCAGTATTCCCTCTGGGACGCTTTCCCCACGTGCACAGATCTAAAGAGCTGCTCCTGAACGTGCCTTCGGATGTGTTTCTGGTGCCACTGTGTCTGTAGCACCCAGCTAGATGATGATGAATAGGATGAAAGCTAATTAATCTTTTACTAAACTGCTTTTGCCTTCTCTCTTATTTTACACTTAATTAAAGAAACAAAAACAAAAGCAGTGCATGTGACTGACAAAGTTAGACAAGTTCTTCACTGCAGCTATTTTCAGGCATGTTTGTTCCTTCTGATGTTCCTTCTTTATTTCTTTGGTTTTTGTCCACAGGCCTTTTGCAGCCAGGCTGATCAATCCAGACAGTTCCACAGTAGTATTTATTGGTGCTAGTTAACAATGATTAGGGTGGATTTATTAGACTTGAATAATAGTGGTGCTCAGGTAATACATTAAAACCATTTTTTCATTCTCCATAGCTGGAAATTATTAAAACAATTTTCATACATGTTGTATTTTATACAATAAGTTTTTTATACAATAATTTTTCATGTATGTTTTATACAATAAGATATGACATTAGGGATGAGAAGGGTGTATTGCATATTTCAGTAGGGATTATGCCCAAGGGGAGTGAACTATTTTAAAAGGTCAGAGGCACATTACAAGGAATGCATAAAACTGACTTCAAAATTTACCAGGTATTGTGGTTTTTTGCACATACAGGACAAACGGATTCCTTATTCTGTGGAAGTGTTGTTGAGTTTTGTATGTCTGATTGTCCAACATCTAAGTTCAATTTAAGAACAGTCATGCAGCACTTAAAGCCTTTAACTAGGCACTTTATGAAAAAGTCTTTTATTAATCATTTGTGGCTTCTCTTATGTCATGTGCACTCGAGAAACCACATGCTATTGGCAGCAGTTGTGCTCTGTGTCTCCTTGACACATTTTCTTTTATTCCTTTAGGTGCTTAAAGTGTGCAGATGCCCCATGTCAGAAGAGTTGCCCAACTCATCTGGACATCAAGTCGTTTATCACAAGTATCGCAAACAAGGTAAAATCAGGCTTGCAATAGTGCATGGAAACAGAGGACAGCACTTGTTTGCATTTCTCATTGTACTATTCAATTACAAGGTGTATCTTTGTTAAGTCTTGAAAAATATAATGCTTTGTACCAGGGACTTTAATATTCAGCAGATTCATCTTATTTTTAATTATTGCTGTTTCATGCCGTTGCATGCTAGTATAAAGTGTGTACATTGCGAATCTATTCTTTGTGTCCTTTTCCATAAAGATTTTATTTTTAAAGTCTAGTGATATTGAAAAATACTGACCATTACAATGTTGTTATTTCACTTTGCTGCATGGCTGAGGTAATATACTTACAAGACTCTTTTTTCATTAAAGGCTTATTTTAGCAAAATAATATTATAATTTTCATTTTCTTTGGGCTGAAATTTCTTGAAAGGTGCTTATGTCAAGGAATGTTCTCTCATTGCTGTGGTTTATTTTAGAAGGCTCTGGTTCATGCAAATGTGGTCTGTCATTTAGATTAATAATAAAATATGATGGGAATAAGTAGAACCTGCTTTTTTGGAGGTACTGTACCTCTCAGCAGGTTATTATAATGACAGTGAAATCTTTAGAGAAAAAAAATAAAGTCTTGTGGTTTACAAATGACTGTCAACAGTAAGCAAGATGAATACGGAAAGTTGACTGCAAAGTTGATATGACAAGATTAATTTTACTATCTGGGATAGTCTAAACATGACTGGATATTGATTGCCCCTTGCCTTTCAAAAATATTTCCAATCTTTTGAGTCATTAGCTCCAGCTTGATTTATTTCTTTGTATGAGCCCAGCCAGCCTCATGATGTACAGAGGTGATGTGAGGACTTTTGTGTCTGCGCTTGGCGCT
The DNA here is from genome assembly GCA_013389825.1 of Crypturellus undulatus. Lineage (NCBI taxonomy): Eukaryota > Metazoa > Chordata > Aves > Tinamiformes > Tinamidae > Crypturellus > Crypturellus undulatus. The sequence continues at coordinate 566,488 of VWPW01026079.1, forward strand.
CTAGTGTGCATCCAAGTTTGAGTGCCGCTGGCAGAGCCCTGCTGCATGCAAGTGACAGCCACGTTGCCTTCATGACGCGGTATGTGTTGCATGGAGAAGATACCAGTAAATTCTGCACCTTAACAAGAATCATTGGGATAAAAGGAGGTATTAAGATACATGTATCAATTATATAACATAACTATGTGTTGATGTGCTTTACAGTAGTTGGCAATATGCCTAGTGTCTGCATAAAGACTGTTTTTTTATATAATCTGGATCCTGTCAGTGCAGCACTTTCCTAAATGTAGGCATCTGTTTCCAGCCATACTGTATTACTTTGTGGCATATTGCTGCTTATTACCCCTTCCAGACGTTGTGAAGCAGAAGAACTGAACAGAGAAGGTGCAAGGCAGTAATGAAACTGCTAGTCTCCATCTCTTAATTCTGCCATAATTTCTTTAGGAAAACTAAAGAAAAATTAATGGAAGTGTTTTAGCAAAATACCTTGTGTTTATTAAGATTTTTTTATGATCCTGCCTTGGATAGGATAGGGTGCCACCTGTTACTAAGGAAAAGGACCTGATTGTAGAAACACAAAAGCTTGGAGTAAAGAAGGGAAGGTGGACAGAAGACTGCAAAATAAAATGTCAAAACTGACACCAGAAGTGTCCTGGAATGAGGCATCTGGTGGGCTTCCCAGCCTCTGATAGCCTTAGAAATATGATACTTTTGTGAGTTGGCAGAAAGGGTAAGTCATTTCAACAGCAGATTCATTCTAAATTCTGGGAATCCATTACAGAGGGAGAGAAAATTAGGTGGAGTAACTGCAGAGCTTTGAGAGCTGTATTTTGGCAAAGATACACTGGAATAATGTTAGATATCTGCTTTAAAGTTGTGAGAAAGAGAGCTTTGTGCTGCTGAAGCCAATGGGTCTACTCTTAGAGATTTTAATAGGGCCAGATTTTACCTGTCAGTCAGGAAGGTGGGTCGCAGCCTATAGTGTTAGGGCTGTTTGATGTTCACTCATTTAAAGTAGCTTGGAAGCTGCAGATGCTGGGTAAGACTCTGGTTTTGCCCTGAGCAAGTGACCTGATCAGCTGCTATTTTATCAGAAAATCCTGCTTTAGAAAAGAATTGCCATATACTGCTATTCTCTCGGGAGCTTTAGCATTCCTTAGGGGAAAACCTAAGTATTTGAGATTACTGACATGTAGTTATAGCCTCACTTTTAGTACCCTATCTATACATAGCTCCAGTATCCATTCTGAAACTGTAGTTTCTATAAAAAGTAGACTAAGCTTTTGTTACCTGCTTTTACTTCATATTAATGCTTGATAATCACATAAACTGAAGGACACAGCTTAAAAAAAAAAAAGAAAAAAAAATCCAGTAGTGGGTTTCTGCTAGCTGAGATGCTAAGGCAGGAACCTGCCCCAAAGCAGCCTTGCCCGCAGTTCCAAGTGCAAGTTTGCATACATACAGTGTTACCCTTTGCTTTCTCTCCTTATCCTGCTTGAGGAAATCTGATGTTGAAGTCGTGGGAGCATTTCTCTGTGATAGCTCTAATGCTGATATTTAAAAAAAAAAAAAATAAATAAAATATCAAGTTAGGAAAAATTCACAAACAGAAATACTTAGCAAATGGATGAAATCATGGGGTAGGGAGCAGGTTCACTGGCAATAGCTGCACCTCCTTCAGTTCATGTATGGACAGATGTCTTGGAGAAATAACACTCCTTAAGAGAGAACCGAGCTTTGACTTGATGGCCGCAGTTTGCTTGGCTGAATTTTCCTTTTGATATATTCATTTCTGCTTCTGCTAGAAGATGTTTCTCTTGCAACATAACAAATCCTGTTCTTTGGGAACTATTACATAAACTCTTGCTGTTTCCTTTGTTAATAGGGTATTTTGGTAGATACATGTATGCACTACTAGTTTTTATACTATATCTGCACTTTGAAGCCCGTTGCTTTCTACCAAGTGAGAAATACAGACATAAGGGAGAAGCTATGAGGCAGATGCAGAAATTTAAAGTGATTTTCTTGGAGTCAGGACCCTTAGCAGGATCAGATCAGCCCCTATGGCAGGTGTCCTTGCCTTGCTTTGTGCTGCTGCTGCTGGGATATTTGTGTCTGTCCTGTGCTTTTAGGGCTGATAGAAGACAAGAACAGTGTAATTCTGAAAACTACACTGAAATTTCAAAGCTACAACTGTGAAAAATAACTATTTTCATTAAAAACTTTCAAATTTGTTATGCAACAATTTAAAGTATTTTTCTAAAATTTTAATACACTAATCATTCAGGTCTCATTCAGCAGTATACTTGCCAAATATTCTATATCATCTCATAAAAGCATACTTTGCACTGTCAAGGTTTTGTTAAATGTCTTCGAAAATACTTTCCAATGAAAAGCTTTTTTGCTGTTTTCACCTTATAAATAAACTGCTATATTTAACGCAACAGTTTATGCATATATCTGTTAGCTTCTAGACAAAATAGATGAAGTGTAGAAGATTCAGGTATTTGAGTCAATAAGCCCATGACATCTGGGTTGCTTTCTAGTCTTATTGACTTTTCTCTCCCATTCGCAAACTTTCCTTCATTGTTCCTTTAAACTCTGCAGCAGGTTACACTGCTGGGTCTTTTGAGGAGATCTAGTTTGCAAACTTCCATGCTCTCCTTTCTGCCTAAGTAGGAAGCAGTATGGCATTCAGGTATTTATTTAAACATGATTCATTAATAAATAGGCTACAGTGTACTGAAAATGAATTACTCTGTCAGGTATTTAAGAGCTCTATTGTATGTAGCTTGTTTTGTTGGAAAACTACTATAGCAATCATAAAAGGTCAGGGATGCTTGTTCTCTGAAGCCTGAGGCTTTTTAGATATTTACAGGCCATGTACAATGTAGCTGTTCCTGGCTGCTCTCCCATTAGACCTCAGCTCAGGAGTAGGAGAGGGACGGGGAGGAGGGGATCCTTCTGGGTTGAGAGGGTAATTGAATTGCCAGATTCAATGAGCCTTGAGCCTCTTTGAGAAAAAGGATGTCACTTATGCTGTATTGTGTTAGGCCACTGACTCAGTAGAGTTTAGGCCGCAACTTGCATTCTCTTTTTTCCATACAAACTGGATTACAGCTCCACTCTATAAAGGTACTGTCTAATCTATTGTGTCTCCCCGGTCAGCGTTTGTTGGGTCCTACAGACTGCTTGCAACTGTATCCCTCAGACGAGACTTCAGATTCACTATTCACGCATTGCTGCAATTGTTTTTTAAGCATCAGAAGATAACAAAGCAGTATTTTGACTTCCAGCTCGTTTCGAGAGGGCATTCATGTTTAACCTAGCTGCTTTAAACGCAGCCTTCACTTTACAAGACAAAGAGCATATGCTTTGGAATGCAGGGGATCTTAGTTACTATCTTCTCCTTTAGATTTTTTTTTAAAGATGTTTAGCTATTCTAGGAGAAAATGTGTTCTCCAATTTCCCCTGAAATGCTGTCAGGAGTTAGGAGGGATACTAGGATTTTGTCCCCCCCCTTTCCAAGCACAAAGGCAGTGTTTGAGTGGAGCTCCAACGCTCGTCCTGCTGCAGTGCTGCTCCCATCCAATGTCCTACAGCAGCAGGGAGCCCTGCAGCTCCTAGAAGCAACTCGGTCCAAACACTTGCTGCCTGCCCCCTTCCTCCTGGTAAGCAGAGCCACGATGCCAGAGGAAGCTGCCCCTGGAGGAGCATCAGCTACTCAGTAGACCTGCTGACTCCTTAGGGACAGTTCTGGAACTTTTTGTTATCTGCACCTTTATGGTTGAGTAATTGCTTTGGAAAACTTCTGCTAGTGCAGTTCAGGCGTAGCAATCAGTGGGTTATGTGGCCCAGGCATAAGAAGTGACTGACTCGGCCTTTATGATCCGAGTCTGTCCCGAAGAAGCGGGCACGGCAGAAGCTGCTCCTGTCATAGCTGCGCTCCGCCGGGCTTCCCGTCACTGCAGCCCCTTCAGACTAGCGCTCGCATTGTCCATGTCAAGCCTTGCAGTATTACCGCAACTCCTGACATCCATGCCACAGATTTCTGCTTATTTGAAAGAATCATCTTTTCCTCTATTGCTAAATAATAAAGGCTAACTGGTCCGAGCTGATGTGGTGATGATTTCTTAATAGACTTCGTATGTTGGTGTCCAGCATTTCTAAGAAAACCCAGACTGGGCTGGGCTCTGGAGAAAGGCTTGTTCCTGGCTGTGTCGAGCGCTGTCAGGGCAATGATGGAGAGAGAACTGAATACTAGAAAAAGTGCAGGAGAAAAAGTGGATCTCAAGAGTTAAGTCTTAGGATTTCAGAGGAATATTTCAGTTAAGGGCCAACTGAAGGAAATGGGAATTTTACAGAAGAGCTAGGAGAGGGAAGGAACTGGAGGATAGGCATGGATACAGAGGCATAAGGAGTGAATCTGAAGTCTGGGAGATTGGATGATTAAGAGAAAATATGTTTGGAATAAAATACTGGAAATGAGAAAGAAAAGCAGTTAGAGGAAGGGGAAAAAAAAACGCCTGTGAAAGAGAAAATGAAATGAAGAAAAGATTGTAAGGAAGAAAGGGTGGTGAGAGACATGGGATTATGACAGGTGAGAGAAGCTGCATGATGGTTTCTCGGTGCCAGAGGAGCTTGGAGTAAATTAACAGGGACATCTGTGCCATTGGGAAGCCTGTGGAAACCCATGAGTCACAGTTCACATGTAAAATACTGCAAGTGGGATACTGGTAATACACTGAGGGATGGCAGAAGTCAGAATGCTTCTAGATGACTGTTAAAAATTCTATACAGATATGCACCACAATTAAGCTTTAGGTACTACTTTGAGGTCACAGGTTTTTGAAACAGTTTTATTCTGCTTTTTCTGTTAAACTTTGTGTATTTCAGGTCACCAAATAAATAAACATTTAAATGAAAAAGTAGTAATGGTGTTAAATGATGTACTTGAAACGGTGACTTTTCTTGAGATGTCTGTTTGTAGTTAGTGTAATGGAATGGCTGACAGCTGGTTTCAGTTGCCATAGTATAATTATGTAGAATAGACTTTTGCGATGACACTATGTCAATTAAGGAATCTCTCACATTCCAGACTACAAAGGACAAAATGACAGTACAAGATATTTTTTCCGTTATTTTTCATAAAAAGATAGTGACACTGTGTGAAATTACAGTCCTGTTATGATGACATAAGTCAAATGATGTGAAAGATTTCTGGACTGATTAAAAATCATCAGCATTATAATATAGAATATGTATAATTTGATAAGTTGCTGTTATGTTTTGTTCTACTTTGGAAGATATTTTGGTGGGAGGGCTGGCATGGTGGGGAGTTTTCTTGTTATATTTGAACTGGTGTGTGTCAGAGTAAAAATTACTACTTACATAACAATAGGCAGTTTTAAATCACTGTTCTTTGGAACATGAAGATATTTTAAGACAATACATCTTGAATAAATTTTAAAGTGAAAAACTATCACACAATATGAACTTGGATGGAGGGACATGAAATTTTTCCATGGTTTTGGTATGTTTTTTTTTTCTTTTTTTCTTAAAGGAAAAGGAAATTTACACTTTTTTTCTTTTTTCCTTTGAAGCATTCACTGTATTCCCAAATCCTTGCTAAGTCAATGTTTTCATGCTTTCACCCAAAGCACAATAATGCATATTTTTCATTGTTTTTAAGGAAGAGCAGTATCAGAACACCCTGACACATGTGGAATTTGTATAAAAAGCTCTTAAATAGAAAGAAAATATTCTATAAGCATTTCCTGATAGTAAATGTAATTTCTTCTGGTCTCAGTATTGATCCTACGTGTTTTAATAGTTTTTTTTCTCTCAAGTAAAAAACAGTCTCATTTGCATGCAAATTATATAATGCCTCCAAATGATACAATGTGGTGATCCTCCTCTGCCTGGTTTCCGCTGATTATTGATGTCTGTTTAAGGCTTGTTTCTGTTCTGTGTGTTAGCAATGTAGTATTTATTGACATTTTGATGTAGGAAACCACAGAACATCCTATCCAGCCAGATTAATTTATTTCTGTGGCAGCACACAGGAGAAAAAGATTCTATGAACAATGGCATGGGGAGGTACTTACTGAATAAAAAAAAGTAAAATATTCTAGTTCTGGACTTGGTTCTTCTGTGAAATCTCTAGGAACTAGCCAAGAGACTCAGGCTCACCTTATTATTTTAGCATCTTTAGAGAATGCTCTAAATTATTAATGCCGTTTTCATCATTCCATGACCTAGAGTAACTTTGTCATTTTAATAAAGTCTTTCTCCCTTTAATTCTGATCTCTTCTCTAAAGACATGGGCTTTAGGTATGAACTTCCTACTCGTTACTTCTCGTAACTTCCCAAACCAGAATCTCACTTTCTTCATCTTGTTTCCTGCAGATTAATAGTCCAGTGGCACTTGGCCTCTCCCTTGTTAGGACTCCAGTCCCAGCTTCCTGCATAAATAATTCCAGCAGAATTGCTTTCGCTAGATATTCCCTGTGTAAGGCAGACCCTTGCTCCTATAACCACAGTGGCCCTGCTCCCATCTCTAAAGCCACAGGCTACTTCAACATTTTCTTTCCTTTTTCTATACCTTGCTGCTGCCTGAAATCACTACCGTGACAGAGCTTTGCAGAGAGGCTTCTACATCTGTGCTCCATGACATAGTTTTACTCAAGTGTTGGCTTGAATTTGCAGAAAGAAAAAAATATTCCAGCTGTGTTGACATTGCCAGTAGTGGCAGAGCTCAAGTCAAAGAGATACTTTACAGGTAGGCAATGAAATTAAGTTTAAAAAGGAACANGGCCTATCATCTCATAGGTGTCAGTGCTTCTTGACCCTGAGGTGGATGGCCTCAGTATTCCCTCTATAACCACGGACAACCACCACGAGTTGATAACGAACCCGACATAATTCCAGCAGAATGTCTGGGGATTGCTTTCGCTAGATATTCCCTAAGGCAGACCCTTGCTCCTATAACCACAGTGGCCCTGCTCCCATCTCTAAAGCCACAGGCTACTTCAACATTTTCTTTCCTTTTTCTATACCTTGCTGCTGCCTGAAATCACTACCGTGACAGAGCTTTGCAGAGAGGCTTCTACATCTGTGCTCCATGACATAGTTTTACTCAAGTGTTGGCTTGAATTTGCAGAAAGAAAAAAATATTCCAGCTGTGTTGACATTGCCAGTAGTGGCAGAGCTCAAGTCAAAGAGATACTTTACAGGTAGGCAATGAAATTAAGTTTAAAAAGGAACATCTTAATGGCTTTGCTTTCTAGGCATAATAACCAGCTTTCTATATTGGCTTTAATTAAAAAGTGTAAGGATGTAGGAAATTCTTAATTAAGTTACTTAAATGAAAATGGACATGTTACTTTAACTGTTTCATTGAAACAGAGTCAAAGATTATAATAATTGTGGACAATGTAAGAAGGGAAAAATAAAACTCTTATTCTTCATGAGATATTGAACTAAATGAAAATTATTTGAAAATAATTTGATCTCTAAGTTATTGGGGAAAAACTCCCTATTATGAGTCTCTGATTTTTCCTTTAGAGTGGAAAAAGGAAGGGCTTGATGTAAGTGTCAGTGGAACAGACATCTAATGCTAGTTAAGATGCTGCTTTAGAAGGATGCGGCTCTCCTGCAGTGGTTCTTACCTCTGCCATCTGCTTGGCGATGCATTGGACATGCTGGGAGCTCTGATACAACTAGACTTCTGTGTTTTGGCAACTGAATTGAGACCATGATGTCCTTACTAGCCATTTTTAACAGCTTTAATGATCTCAGATGTATTAAAACAATATTATTCAGATACTGACAGAGCAGATGTATTTGCTGATACATACAACTTCCCTTTAACTAATATTCTTTTGTTTTGTGAGAGTGAAATAAGTGAGAATGATAAAGCACCTACCAGCCACCACAGGCAAAACACTTGAAAGAAGTATCTCCCAGAACAGCTGGGTAAGAGGACTGCATGTTCAGGCAACACTAGAATTTTGATGGATTTTTGTAGTCTCTAAGAAAATTCTTTGAAAATGCACACAGGTGTCTGTTGTGTTGCCAGGTGATAGACAAGGGCTCATGCTGTGGAGTAGACAGCAGCATCTGTAAGCGAAAGGTCCAGTTACCTCTACAAATGCATTTCTTAAACATTGGCATCCTCTTGTGAATCCCTTGCTCTGTCCAGAGAATCTGCTTTAAGAATGTTTTTCTCGGTCTCTTAACATGCCTGGAGATGAATTTCACTATCCCCAACCAAACATAAATGTTGTTACCCGTTGTCTGCTATACAGTCAAATCTCACACCGCTGTTTTTATTCAGAGCTGGCTTCACACTCTGTGCAGTGTAGTGCTTGCTTTGACAAAGCACTTCTATGTACATACTGCTTGACAGAAAATAATCTGCGTCATTACGTAGGGTCTGCTCTGATCAAGTTCTTGACGTGCTATGAACTCTGTATCTTCTGGCTGTCCTGAGTCAGCTGTCTGCCTGGCATAGGCTGACAAGGAGATTTATTATGACCAAACAATTTCAGGTTAATGGTAATGTTTGAAGATTAGAATGTGGGAGAGGTGGATGGAAGGCGGGGGAAGTGATACTGTTCTTTCATTTCTTATTTATTGCTAATTTGAAGAAAGCTTGGATGAGATCCTAGCACACTAATTGCTTGTTGAAGAAGCTTTTGTGAAACCTCAGCCTTGCGCTAACTCAGTTACACCTAGAGTAGCAGTGACCATAAAGAGCTCTAGAAACGTCACCTGGAATTTTCTTGATGCAGTTATTTGGTGGAGGTGGGCAGAGCTGGCAAATGGAGAAACAATAAAAAATAAACTTATTTTCTTCGACGTATAGAAGAAAGATAAGATGTAAAAACTTGGCTTCGATTAGGTCCAAATTTCATTAATGTAAATGGGACTATGTGAAAATTTTTCACAAATTAGATATAATGCAGAATTACCATTAGTAGTTCACCTCTGAATGACATTTCACTTCACTGCTGGCATGTCCTCTGGCATTCCCTCATAAGGGAGTGGTGCAGACTAAGAAAAAAAGGTTCATTTTCTCACTGTGCCAAGCTCTGGGAGCCTGCTATCCATTCCTCATATTTTTAATAGGAAAGGAAATCTTGCTAATTCTCATCTATTGGGAAGATCTGCCTTCTCTAAAGATGCGCTATGAATATTGAGCAGCTGCAAAATTGTGACAGTTTTACTTGTACATAACCTCTTTGATCTGTTTTGCTACTTAGGAAAACAGGCAAATAAATGCCTGCCACGATCAGTTGGTTAAGTAAGAAGTTCAAGAGAGTCCAGGAGCTCAATGTCCCCAGTTAGTCGAAGGGGACCTGCGGATAGTTGGCGCTCCTGGTTTGGTGTGAAGGGCAGGCAGAGCTTCCGAGCGGGTGTGCACCACGTGTGCAATAAGCTGCTCGTTCCCTGGGTCATGAGGGAGTGATGATCTAACTGTCGCTTTCTGGTCAGCTGTCCAGCAAGGTGACAATTCAGCTACTGCTTAATTGACCTAGAAATGGAGAAGGCATTTACAGGTGTGTAATGCAGGCATAGTGTTTTCCAACGCAGGTTTGTTATACCACTAAGAATCCTGCAAACTCACTAGATAAATTGACCTGTTACAATTTTTCAAACTAAAAATAAAAGTTTTATCTTAGCGTAATCATCATATTCCAGTATTTTTCAGTTCTTTTGAATTAATTTTTGAGATATATAATAGGAAATACTTGTGCATTTCAATGAGGTCAGCAATATCTTATTTTTCAGTTCTACTGGTCAGCTGAAGAAAAGGTATTTTGCATTTCCTGAGATTTTCCCTATCCTGATATGTGACTTTATTGTTGATTTTGTTTGTTTGGGGTTCTTTTTTTTTTGTGCAGAACTATTACGGAGCTGCCAAAATGATTCTTTCTGACAATCCGCTTGGCCTCACCTGTGGAATGGTGTGTCCAACTTCTGATCTCTGCGTTGGTGGCTGCAACTTGTACGCCACGGAGGAGGGACCAATTAACATTGGTGGATTGCAGCAGTTTGCCACTGAGGTGAGGCTTGCGTACGGCTGGAAGTCTTTGCGTGTGTACGTACCAATGAGTGTGGTTGAAGTGTTAATGAGTTGTTCAGAAAAGGTGGTAGTGCTAAAAATAAGTATAAGAAGTTAAAATAATTATCCATTTAGAAGCTTAGAAATGCTTTTCTAATAGAGTACTTTGTAGAAACACATGGCTAATTATTTGTGAGCGCGATGGCTCTTTACAAACTTGTGTGTTGAGATGATGGATGGGATAGTTGATAGGTGAAAATATGCAAGTTACTGAAGTAGCCTACATAGAAGGAAAGTAAGTGCCTCTGTAGCTGCCCAGCGAGGCGATGCGGACCTGCTCTGGCCGTAGGGTAGTTCCTGCAGCAGAACGTGTTGCTGGTTCTTTGTGTTGAGCCCTATGCTGGGATGTTGCACGGTTTGTGACAGCATGAAGTCTTGAACCCGGCTTTTTCTGCAACCTCTGTGGTAGAGAGAAACCTGGTGTCTCATACTGAATGGATGGATAGAAGATTGTATTAATTAACTTCCAGGAATACTTGGTGCTNAGAACGTGTCGCTGGTTCTTTGTGTTGAACCCTGTGCTGGGATGTTGCACCGTTTGCGACAGCTTGAAGTCTTGAACCCGGCTTTCTGCAACCCCTGTGGCAGAGAGAGACGTGGTGTCTCATACTGAATGGATGGATAGAAGATTGTATTAATTAACTTCCAGGAATACTTGGTGCTTTCTCATCTCCTTGCTTACATCTTTCATTTTGCTTTAATTATTTTTTATGGATGAACTGCTTAGATGTCTTTTCATTTTAAAAGTTTCTTTTTTCTTTCTTTTATGCAGCAAAGGATCTGTTTCAGTATTTGAAGGTAATTTTCTGAGGACAGCATGGTCTAGCACTTCTTAATTTTGATGCATTAAAGAAAAACCCACAAAATTTAATGTATGCTTTTGGAAAATCAGAGAAAGAATCAATTCACATTTTATTCCCAAAGTGTTATTTTCCAAAGTAGATATTATTAGACCTGTGATCAATAATAAAAGGAAAATGACCATGTCCAAAGGCTGACTTCACTGACCTCTCAGGAAAGAAATTTAGTTGCATTTTAAAAATTTCAGGTGCTGCTTGTAATAGAGAACATGTAGTAGCATTTATCTGTTCCTAATGTACATATATATACACATATATATGCACATGTACATATATAATATGTTGATACTTGATGATTAATACCCGGCAGTTTCCAAACATTGTTCTCTTGTCCTTTCCCAGTCTGTGATTTCCAACATAAAATTGGAGACACTACAGGGCTACTGTACGTTTATGGTGCAATGAAATGGATATGTTATACTTTAGATTTTACCCAAGTAAAATGAGTTAGTGAATAATAAATCTGGTGAATAGTGCTAATTCGGGTAAATCAGACTATTTCTGTGATTAAGTTCCAGCACTTGTAAAAGGGAAGTACTTTCTAAGCAAATGATTTTGCCTTTCAACTTTCAAGCAACTGTTTCAATTTTTCCTTTGTTTTTTAAAGGCTGAAGTAATTCTTGTATGGATTGGCACATTTTGCTTTGGATCAAAGGAAAAGTTTCACACTGATGTTGATACTTGATGTTCGGCTGTTTTGAGGGGTGCTTGAGGTGCTTCTGTGGGTTCCAATTGTGCAGTTTCAATGCTCAAGATTTCCAGCTGAAGAGAAAAACCCTCTACTCTTAGTCCATTAACTTCCTTGGCAGTGTGGAGAAGTTGGGGAGTCTCGGTGTCTCGGGCAGGTCATGCAAACTGTTTTACAGATTCAATCTCAGCTTCCCCCTCTTCTGATCAGCATGAAATATCTTTAAGTAAAATTTGTCCCTTGGTCCTTGTGCAAGTGAAGGCAGGTGTAACTGTGTATAAAAAGCATACATTAGGACCGTATTTTCTATATAGTCTATAGCTAATGAGCATGTCCCAGTTCTGTATCTTGAGCCATTTGGCAGAGCATGTTTACAAACATAACATGAAATTCCGGTCACCTTTTCAAAGCTTGAGAATAAAGCTTTGTAGGACAGACCAAAATAGAGATGCGAACCAATCTGGAAGTAACAGATGATACGTCTGTAAGGCCATTTTTTTCCTCTGCTGTTGTGCATAGACTTCACACTCCCTTCTCAATGTCTGCGGATTATGACTCCCTGAGCAAGCACTGCTACCTGCTGCAGAGATTTTCCTTTTTCTCTCTTTTTCCACCTCTTCTCTGCTTTCCAGGAGACTTGCATGACTTTTGCAGTACCTGCTAAACTTCGCTGCTCTCCTTTGCCACGTAAATAGCTACTTCAGTTTTCCTGAGACCGGAGCGTGCGGGATGGCATCGCCGCCGAGGAGCCCAGAGCTCTCGCGTAGGGCAAGGCCAGAGGCGCTGCCTGTGTGTGTCCTGCTCCTGCACCGAACAGGCGGCGTTCGTCACTCGGGAGGCAATGCTGTCAGCGCGTCTTCTAATGACCTTTATTCGCTACATGTGAAAATTTAGGAGCTAACCTGTTTAGAAACTAAATTCATATAATATTTGTTAAAACTTGATTTGTGTCTCCTTTTAGCTGCAGTGCTATGATTAATAGGGAGGAATTATAGCTTGATAGATATTGCTAAATATCTGCTGTTTTTCTTCAAAAATTGTTAGAAATCTATTTAAAAAGCTCACTGCTAGCATGATAATTGATACTAAAACTGCAGGGTGGGATGAATAGCTCAAAATGGCTTTTCTTGCAGTGTTTTAAGTTTAAAAGATGTATTGTCAATAGTCCTAACAAAATTAAAATGATGTTATACAATTGTATTTAGCACTATAACAAAAATAACATTTCAGTAAATGTTATTGTCCTTACTATTTCTGTGGTATCCTAAAATATATTTTAAATTAGCATTGTTGGCAACCTTTAGATTTACTGCCATTTTACACGAATATGTATTATGATACTTGAAAAGGGGCAATAATAGTCACTTTTGCGATTAGTAGGTTTTTATTAAATTTCTGTTTTAAGCTTTCAATCAACTAAAACTTGTTTGATAACCGAGTTGTAGAAATCTTGGAAGCAGTGTATATAGTGTTGAAAGACATATAGTGGTATTAGTGTTTCCAGGTAATAATCATTAAAAAACATTAATATACTAAAAAAAGTAATAAGTTACTACAATAAACAAAAAAACAAAACAAAATGAAAAAAGGCACCAGATACTGCAGAGCAGATGCTTTACATTTTTAAGGAACTTAGCAAATTGTGTGATTTAGTTGTGCAACATGTGTTACCGTTAATGAGAGCTGCATGGTAATTCTCACGCACTGTGTAATAGTTTGTCCCATGGGGGCTTATTTACTGAAAACTCCATTGTGCATAAAGCCAATTTTAGACTTTTTTTTTCCCATGGAATTAGTCTGAGGATCATACACTTGACGCATTACAAGGGACAGCAATAATAAAAAGGCACAACTGCTAGCTGAGATAAAAGATATAATTTGCAGCAAAGCAGAAATGTAGGTTTAAAATGGAAAATATATGGGTGTGACGTGTGCCCCTTTGTGCTTCTGAACAATGACTGATCATCTGTTCATACTGCAGATAAAACTCCCTAATTGTAAAATATTTGTCTTGCATACGGTAGAACACAAAAAATGGCACCTCACACCTCCTACATTTGCCTTCTACACATCTATAGAGCTTTGTAAGTATATTAGCCTCATATTCAAAATAAATTGTAATCCAGTCAGGAAGATAATATGGATTTTGACAATTAATGTTCAAATGGGGAAAGAAAAAAATGCCCATTTGTGCTCGTGATGTAGGATGTGTACACGGGGATGCAGTTACCACGGTAACTGTTGCATCTAGAGACGAGCACGGAGTAAAAGCTCACTATTATAAATGATGAGTGTCAAGCGCAGGTTACACCTGCTGCCGCACAGGTCAGAATTATATTAATGTCTTTATCTGTCTCCTTTGCCCAAGTAGTTCAAAACCAGGAAACATTTCTCAGTTTTGAAATATAAGTTCAGTGAAAATATGCTGAGATTATAGTGACGATACATACAGGCGTGATCTATATGATTGTCAGTTCCACAGACTACTGAAACTGGTGGTTATCCAAATCCAAGATTGTAGCTTGCAGTAAGAACAGACGGGGAGCTGTTGCGTTATCTATTGCCGTGTAAGCAGGATGCCCTCAAAATCTTACATTTTTGGGTAGATATTACTGGATTTAAAGGGTCTGCAGTGTTTCCAGGTAATCATTCTGAATGGAGCAGCACAAGCTAAGTACAAAATACAGTATTTTGCTCTGTATGCGCAAGATGTAAATAACCATTTAGTACTGTGCCTCGTGTGTGTGCTCCGATGCCTTGCCCCTCTCCGGGGAGGTGGCGCTACAGCAAAGCAGCCTTGTCCCCCTCTGGCCGTTGTTGCAGGTGGTTCTCCATCCAGATGCACTGGCTGGTGGTTGGGCAGGTTCTAGAAACTCACGGGAAGTGTGTTTTACCGGTGTTAGACATCCTTTGCTGTAGGAGACACTTCTAATAACGTTGGGCGTTTGTTAATGCATTAATAATCTCTCTAAGCTATTTAGGTGCAAGAGAGAAGGAAAGGCAGCCATGGCTGACTTGCTGCTGAGAGGCGCAGCTTTAAAATTCATCATTTTGTCTCATTCTCCTGAGTAGGTCTTGGTCACAAAGTATGGCAAAATAAAAGGACAGCACCATATAGACACCAAATAGACATGAAATAATGTTTTTGTAGGTGAATAAGAAAGATGCTAGTAGTAAACCTTGATGCCTGTCAGGCCAAACATGGAAGCGACAGTTGTGTGTAATACACCATGGAATGCCTGCGAGCATCTCTGCACACCGAAAGATTTGTACAGAATTCAGCATTGTTCAATTAGATGAATTAGTGTGGTGAAATTTCATGAAGAGATGAGTAAAAATCCTTTGAAATGCATTGAGGCGGTTTGCTATTTTCACACAGTTACGCTGCCAGCCTTAATATGCGAAACTGCTACTGAATGCCACCGAATTCCAGATGGCACGATACAGCCGTACAAGCTGAATAAGGACGGTTTCACCCTATTTGCAAAGAGGCAGAATTAAAGTTGACCATTCAGCCTGAACTGCGAGGATTTCCTGCATGAGTGCTTGGTTTCTGAAGCTTCACACTGCAACACAACAATGCTTGGTTTTAGTATAACACTCACTTGATGGGTATGACTATTGTTCAATAATAAATTAAAAATATGTTAAGGATAAAATATATTTAGTAATAAATTTAAGATGTGCGTATTCGCAGCATTTAATAAACACATATAATATTACATAATTGCATTTTAATTACATAATTTATATTACTTACTAGTCTTCTAAAACAAGTGCCTGAGACTAATGGAAATTTGTACTATTCAAGCTATTTCTATGTGAATGTAACAAAGCAGACATTTTAAAAATATCCTATTGCATTTTGGTTATCACAGTCTAGCTTCACAGTACAATATAAGCTTTTCAGCCTGTGAAATCCATTAATAACCACATTAAACCTTCCCATATTGTATGAATTGTCAGGTATAAATGATTCTTTTTTTTTTAAATAATTATCTGTCTCTTCCTTCTTGCAGTTTGTTAAAATGCTATGTCAATTTGCAGACTAGGAAAATTTGACACAGAAATTTTAGAGGGGGAAAGGAACTAATCATTGGTTTACCTAGCATGAGTGCTCAAGTGCGCATGAAGAAAATTAACTTTGATTCAAAACATAAATGAAATTTTTTATTTGTAAATGGATTATGCCAAAGTTTATCTTAAACTCTTCCTTTGGTTCTGAGGAAAGTAAAATCTGGAAGTAAACTCGTGTTTTAGAGCTAATATTTATTGAGATGCTTGACAACGTGTATATTTTAGATTACGGGTGTAATTGGAATGGGCGAGGAAGTGCGTGCAGTCTCTTGGTGGCATCGAGGAGGCTGCCTCATTGTAACCTATTGAATGTGTTGCTTTTCAGGTGTTCAAAGCTATGAATATTCCTCAGATTAGGAACCCTTCATTGCCTCCTCTAAAAGAGCTACCTGAAGCCTATCACACAAAGATAGCGCTCCTTGGCGCAGGACCTGCAAGTATGAGTTGTGCTTCTTTTCTCGCTCGCCTGGGCTACTCAAACATCACCATATATGAGAAGCAGGAGTATGTTGGTGGCTTAAGGTAATAATAAAAAAAAAAAGTTTCCTGTGACTGGAAAGCCTAGCAAAAGGATTGTAGATGCCATTTATACATGAACATTCTGCCTTTTTAAAGGCATTTCAGTGCAAAGGAGGAAAAAGAAGCTCCTATTTGGAGGAATATTTTTTATTTAAATAATCTAATATTCAGGTTAAAGTAGGTGCATTTGAGGGCAACTTTAACTGAGAATTTGATGGATATCTCCTATATTCTCTTCATTTGACCTGTAAAAATGTTCATGTTCTTTTGTTACTATTAAATTAACACTTCAGAAAATTGTCAGGTACCATTTTCTGTGACCCATAACAGTTAAAACATAATGAAGTAGTTGCAGTCATATGAATTGGAATAATTAGTAGATATTTAAAATGCTTTAAAAGAATAGTAACATAATGAAAAAGAAATCAGAATGCTTTTAAGAACTTCTTTAATAAATCCATTATGTCTACCTGGACTTTAGTACACCGTACAGAGGGAAATCAACCTTATATAATTTCAACCGTCAGGAAATTGTGAATAAACAAAATGATTTTCAGTAAATACACAATTGTTAAGGTAGCTTTGCATCTTGTCTGAGTGTAAACAATTGGCAATGTTTCCTTGGTTCAGGACATAGTGTCATGGCTTCTGTACTACAAGATGATTTTTTATCACTGTAATATGTGGTTGAAATGGTATCTAAAATTTTTTTGAATTACTAAATATAAAAGAATATTTCAGAAAGCCAACTAGTGGATACTAGCCTTCTCAAAATTAAAATCAAATGTCACGTTTTGCAGTTGTATCCATACTGAAGTGTTCGCAAAATAGCAAAGTGAAAAGAAAGAGGCAGTAAGAAGGGTGAGGCGCTTGCACTTCTCTTGCTGCAGCATCAGTGAAATCAATAGAGTTGACACCATTAATGAATTTGATCCATAATGTCATAATGTCAAATACTTATTCAGTGCTCTGGAAGATAGAGAATCAATGCTGGAAAAGTAGACCTGATTAGGTGCGTATTTTCCACCGAGGTTCCAAAGTATTCTGTCTAATTATCAAGATGTTAATGTGCAGGCATTTAACTATGTGACGCCCTCTTACTAGAGCTAGTTACCATCGAAGTGTGCAAATTTAGTGTGTGAAATATCTATACACATAATGAAAACACATTATGATTTTTATAAATACTGGATTTAAAATTTACTTAAAAATACTAAGAAATAATGAGCTGTTCTTAACAATGAAACTTTATCCAGTGACAGATCAGACTCATGCAAGATCCAGTAATATAATGCTCCTATTAATTCTGAGGTGAAAATAATACGGCACTCCTCCGGTTGCTTGCAGTGTCTGATGGTGCTTGCATATTTGAAGAAATGTGATTTTAGACTGCAGTTCTTTAATTTGAATTGAAGATTAATTTTAGGCAGTTTTGTTCTATTGCAAAAAGCTTTCCTCTGGGTTTTGCTTGGCCTTTTGTTATCTTTTAATGGACAAGCAGTGCATTTTACGTCTTTCCTGCTTTACACTCTTAAAGAATACATAATGATAATGGTCAAATTTAACTTCCAT
The DNA here is from genome assembly GCA_013389825.1 of Crypturellus undulatus. Classification (NCBI taxonomy): domain Eukaryota; kingdom Metazoa; phylum Chordata; class Aves; order Tinamiformes; family Tinamidae; genus Crypturellus; species Crypturellus undulatus. The sequence goes on from VWPW01026079.1 coordinate 584,333, forward strand.
TCATTGTAAAAAGTATCATATGTGATTAAAGGCATCAGTTCTTTTTGTCCTTACTTTAATCTTGGAAGAGAAGGGAAGCTGACCTATGGCAATAGTCATGCACTGTTGCAGTTACAAGTCATGGCAGTACCTCTTTTAACAAGTCTAACTTATTGATGGGTGTGTTTTTATGGCTTCCTAAACCATTGCAAATGGCTAACAAGACTGAGTTAATTTTGTGTTCAGATTCAGCCTTTTTACAAGGCAGTGCTTTGGCCCTTTTTCGTTTGCTCTGTCTTGTTTTAGGTAATTTTAACTAGGCAATCCCTTCACAAATATATAAAGATCATATTTAATTTGGATGATATTCACATTATTGAAAGCTGTCTAGTAGTTCCAGTTCCTGAATTTCTGAGATATAACATGTAAGCCTAGCATGAATCTGTAGTTGCCTGCATATCTGCACCTTATTTTTTTCTGTGCATAGATTTTCTTTCATTTCCTTATTAGTGCAAAGTTAATGCCTTGTAGTAGAGTAGATGTGAGCAGGTCACGGCCTTGCTTAGGGGCAGTGAGTGGGCTTTACTGTTCCTGCTCCTGTCTATGTGACTCCCTTAGAACATACCAAGATGTTTCTCTTCCTTGGCTAAAGAGGTGATCCATGGACAAAAGTAATTTGGGATCACCAAGAAATACCAAGCACCTTTAACTGGGATAAGATTTGAGAAGGACATGAATGCATGTGACCAGTCCAGAGTGCTGTGTTTCCCCCTCCTGCCCCTCCACCCTGTTTTCTTCTTCTTTCTCTGTGTCTCTGACCCTGCTGCTGCTGCTGAAGGAAATTTTAGCATAATTATTGATGCAGAGGTTGACAGTTATAAAATATTTATTTTCAGGTTAACATGCATGCATGTGTCCCCACAGAACTGTGTGTATTTGCATATGCACATGTACATATATGCAGAGTACGTAATGCATATGTACTCTGTAGCACAGAACTGTAAGTAGATTTTTAATCTACTTACAGTGAAAAAGTGTTTGCAAATTGAAAGAGTGCATAATGCAGCTAGTGCTCTTTGGGGCTCTTTTTAAGAGGTAAGGAAATGTCAGACCTTCAGTAAATAAATGCGTGGTTTGTGAAATTGAAATTTCCTTTTTTAAATTAGATTTCTTTATTGAATCTCTTTTGCAGAATCATACTGATCTGTTATTCTCTGCCTCAGACACCATTTTCCTTAGCACGACCTATGAAAGTCACATTGTCGTGATACATTTGCTGTGTCTTACATTTAGAACACTTTTCATTTTATACTGGTCAGAAAAGGTGCAAAGTGGTCAGTATTAGAAATCATGAAGGCACACTAACTTCTTAGCAGTATAATTGAGGTTGATGCAATTTTAAATAAATAAAACCACTCTAGTCTGTCAAAGTTAGATGTTAAATGCGAAATATTCAATAACAAATGTAAAATAAAGCTGGCATGAGTAGTCTCCCATGCCAGTACTTCATTATGAAATCATAGATCCATTAATTTGACAACAGGTTATGCTAGTAGAAGCTTAGAAACATTTGGGAAGACACTTCACTGCATACTTTTTATTTTCATTGAATAAAAATATTTAAAAGGGCTTCATTGTGTTTACCTGTACGGTGCTTTACAAGATAGTTTTTGAACTGGAATAAATTGATGTAGTTCTGTTGGAAGGAGAGGTCTGTGTGAATGGATGTAAACTGAGATTCTGTGCTGGCATTGCAGTTCTCCCATACAGTAGTGCTGGGAACTTAAGGTGTCATTGCTAATCCTCTCCAAGAAAAATAACAGCAATTAATAATAAATAGTATGTCAAAAGCTGGGTGTGAGTGTAAGAGCTGATATAAAATCACTGACTTCGCACATTCTGAAAGATCATAAAAAATTTAAGAAGTAGAAATGGAGGAGGATACAGTGTTAATTGCAGTTGCTCAAAATAACATAACTTTCTTTTAAATTTTGTTAAAATTTGATTCTTCCCTACTAGATATCTTAATGACTGCTCGAAGATTGCTATGTCTTAAGTAGCCAAGAGATCTGGTCTTAAATGTCTTAAAGTTTGTTTGATGTTAACAGGTTCCATATGGTGGGCAAGAGTCGAATCTAAACTGTTTTGAATCTGATCATATCTGTTACATGGTTACCTGCAAGTGTGAGCAAGAATGGCCATAAGGCATTCTTGGCCTGGCCTGTGTTTTTAATCACTGAGAAAATAATGCTCTTTTGGCCACTCCTTAGTCGCACAATTAGAACCATGAGAGTCTGGCTTTTGCCACATTTCCACTCAAAGACATTAAATATATCTTAAATGTTGGATAGAAGTTTGATGTGTAACAGCTACAAAAAAATCCTTTCTAATATCTCAAAATGTTTCACAAGCTTACTTTTTTATTTTTTATTTCCTTTAGTATGTCTGAAATCCCACAGTTCCGACTGCCATATGATGTAGTGAATTTTGAAGCTGAACTTATGAAAGATCTTGGAGTGAAGGTAATGAAAAATATATCCTGCCTATGTATAGCTCAGAGAAGAAAGAACAGGAACTCTAGCAAAGATTAACAGCAAAATGTCATGCACATTAGTAAAGAACAATTAAAAACTACACTAGACAGAGGCAGGAAGATGCTTCCTCTTGCTCAGGGCATTTGTCTGTCTCCTGTCTGCATGCCACTAGTTTGGAAAAGGGCAATCAATAGTTCTCATCTGGCATGCCTGCATGTGATTAATTGTCTGTAAGAAACAAATTCCTAAATTGCTTTAGGGGTTCAATGTAGCTATTAGAATGATTTGATTTTTTTAATCGAGTTTTTTTTTTTTCCCCCATGCAAGTTTGGCACTATTTAAAACATTTGTATTTGACACTTCTGCTTCTCTTCTTCCTTCTTTCCAAGACTTTTCTTCATGGTTTATAATACAGTCTTGTATCCAAGTTAATTTTATGGCAAAATGCATCAAATCAAAGTGTTAGCGTGATCCTCTTAAATAGTAACAGTCATTCAGCTTTTTGGAAAGCAGGAGTGATACATTATTCTGATAAATAATCATAGGAATGTTACTTTATTAATTTAGCGATTGAAGTGAAGATTTAGGTAGTAACTAACAACTGCATATTTTAAAAGAAGTTAGAAGGAAGAATGAATCACTGGACTGAATTTTTCAATAGTAGAAGGGATAATAATGTATTGCTAACATGATGCTTCAGCATTCAGTCAAGCAAGAAATTCTTGGAATTGTTAATATTGGTTCATACTGTAAAGGCAGTAGACTATTGTCACAAAACCCAAGTGAGATGAGACCCATGCTGATAAGTTGTAAAGACGCTTTAAATGCTAAGGATTTGTTTTGCATCTTAATGATCACTTGCAACCATTGAAAAGACAGATATAGAGATAGTTATGTCAGGAATAGATCTAAAAACAGAGCACTGAAGCTATTAGACAAAGTTGCTGGCCATAGGTACCTGGGAACAGTCTTCAAAACGCATGAGGCTTCTCAAGGCTCTCTGTGTTATGCCAAGGACTCCAGAATGGACTGGTAGAGCCACCACATCATGCTGACCTGCAGGGCCTTCGCACCAGAGACTTAGCGTAAATCTATTGCCAAGCTCTACTGTTGATTTTAAAATTGACCCTTTGGTGAGCTTGCTAGCTAAGTACCGTGCTTTACACCTCTGTAAGCTGCAAATATTTTTCTGTGTTTACTTAAAACATTTAAAATCTGTGATGGAAGATGCTGTATTGTCCACATGCTCAGTAGTGCTGTTTATTCAAGTAATTCTATTGAAATTAGTAAGAGTTACTCAGGTGAATAAGGATTATAGAGCTAGGCCCTAGGAGTATTATGAATCCCCACATAAAACAGTATTGCCATTTAAATTCCTTCATTAGGCTTTCATAACATATGTACACAATAGGATAAGAGAAAAAAAAAAACACATAATGGCAATTTATAAAATGTGTTTTGTTGCCAGTGAGGATGTAGTCTGCATTCAGGAAAGGATTACAGCTATACATGGCTTTTGCACTTATGATATAAATTATACTAAATCTACAAATGAAAGAAAGTCTTTAAGTATGATAGACTGTGTGTAGTTGGTTTGCTGAACACAGGGCAAACACTTTCCCTCATGCCACCCTTGTAACAGCTGCAATTGCTCGACCTGTATTGTGGCTACTCAAAGTGGGATTGCTGTGAGGGTGGAGCTTGACAGGTATTTTTCAACTTCTGTTTGGTTTTGTTCTAAAAGTGACTGTTGAACCAAAGCATAGGTTTCCTAGACAGGTTTACCTTGTTGTTTCTACTTATCCTAGAAGCCAAAGTAGCCTGTGGTGAGCCTTATGCAAGGCTGATGTGAAGCTACTCTTTCCCATATCTAGTATGGACCACATGCTTAAACAGGAGCCAGGCTGACCTTTTAAGTCTGGCTTGGGAAAAAAAGTAATTTGCTTTGTTTGTTCACTAGACTATCCTTTGTGGTTTCAGTATGGAGGACATGCTGGAAGTGATTTTTGCATTATCATATTAAAAGCCATAAATCTTCATGATTTTTTTAGGTCGTTTTTGGTAAAGGCCTTGCAATAGATGGAATGACACTCCGTACCTTGAAAGAAGATGGTTACAAAGCAGTCTTTATTGGAATAGGTAAGAACAGTTTGTGCTGCTATGTTTTGTCATCTTGAAACTGGATGACTATTTGAGAATAAATTGGGACTTGTATCTGCATTAATAGCATGATGTATGACAGCTGCTGCTGTGATGCTTTAAGAAAATATGGAATATACTGAAAATTTTAAAAATAGGAAGATAAAGCTACTGTCTTAATATAGCTAAATTAAGATAGCTGTTATAATTTTTACACTTACAAGATATATTTGTAAGTAGGTCGGTAATATAGCTGAATGGCTTAATTTATTGTTTATTTAAATGGTTCAAAAATGGATGAACTGAAAAATAACTAGTAATTAATTGCCATATTGGCATAAGGGGCATAAAAGCTTAATATTCAAATGTGAAAAACTTACTGTGCCCATATAATTAGTGAGCCTATGTATAATCCAGTGATGTCATGCATGATTGCTTTTTCTTTTCTCCATATAAAACATGCAGCATATTTCAAATAGGCTGTAGTGAAATCTAATTATGGAATGGGCTAACAAAATAAGCTGACTTTGAGTTATACTGAAACTGGCATCATAGGTCTGTCTTCTCTCACATGCTAAAAAAAGTCCTGCACCTGTCTGCAATTTGAATCATTGCTGCTTTTAATGTTAGATTAGAATTGTTATCCATTTACGGGTATTTTGAAGTACAGCTGGACCCATCTTTTCCATACGATAGGCATGTTGAGCAGGCACTGTCTACAGTTGGTATGAAGCTTAATGCTCTTTATTGATCTAGACGTTGCCTAAGTGAACATAATAGGGAACAAGTTGTCCAACTGTTCCTCCTTCCTATTATTGATTACAGAGATGTAATTCTTAGTACAGCGACAACTGTTGTTTACCATCTGGGTATGCTGTATAATAAGCTTTGCAGGTTCATTCTGTCATGTGATTATAGTACAGACCATTGTGATTTATATAATCCTAAATCCTCGTGTTAGACACCTCTTGTGTGGGAATTTCTTTTGGAATATAATTTGATAATATTTTGTACAGAGCACTGGACTAGCTTATCTTTATTGTTTTAATCTGTGCCTTTCAAAATGCTTTGTGAAAACTCACAAATTAGGTAGGAATGCATGAATAAACCCCTGTTTTCTCAGAATCTAGCGTTTAGGAGGAAATGATCAATTATAATTGGAAAACCAATGTTTCCTGAGTCAGAAATTGAAGCAACTTTCAGTTAATGGTTGCTCAAAATGACCAGTGAGTACTTTACACAAAAGAAGATTGGAATATTTGTATTGTATGTGTGAGTTTATTTTCTGATCTTAATGAAGCTATCCTACTATCGAATAGTTTTGGTAAATGTTTTTGCAAGGTAAAGGAACAGAATCAGGGCTTTAATAAACAAAAAGAAAGTTATACAAATAATTCTCCCCTATACCACATGTTGCCTGAATCCATTTGGAAACGGAGTATAAATGCTAATGAAGGATTATGTGTTCCTACGCAGTATTGGAAGCCCTTGTGCATTCATGATGAAGTTGGTCTCTCTCTGTGCTCCCAAGTGTGCCTGTCATCTCGCACGGTTCTGCGAAAGACACTGGCTGGTACTTTTGGTCTTGTGTGCCGGTAGTGAAAGATGGCTGGTGAACCAAGGGGTTATACATTTCTAGGATCAGTTTTGATTAATGCAGTAGAACATTTATAAATCTCTCAACACCATCTGTACTGTACTCCAAGTTTTGTGTTCTTCGCCTACTGAACAAGCTTGTGTTAAACAATTCGTATATAATCATGAATCTTTCAAGTGGAATATTTGCAGAATACTGGTTGCGTGGAAGACTTGTGAGAATGTGATTTTTGAAGAGTGTAAATTGATTAAGAAAAGAGAGAGTCTCTCCAGTTAGGAGATATAATCCGTTTAGGTCAGTGTTTAAAGCATGCAAAAATGTTGTGTGCTAGACCTGGAACTGATCAGATAGCCAGTGTGTGCCACCAACCTTTGCAGTTTACGCTGTCTCAGTTTGGGAGTAATCCCTTACCTCCGTGCTATTTTACTCTGCATCTCAGCTTTCCAGTTATGGCATGACTGTGTATAAGGTTGAAGAGACTGATAAGGAATATGAGGTTACAAGAATGGATGCTGCTCTAAAATAGATCACATGCAAACTTTTAAAGATTTAGTTCAGTGGATATTTCAAAAATGATGACTGAAATTTAGAGATGTAGTTTATGAAAATTTTGATGTTTAAAAAATAAGTCTTAGATCAATTTTTGCCTTATGTAAACACTGTAGAGACTTGGGGCAACAGAATAAGCAAGTTTAGAGTGAAAAGGATGAACCAGTGATGGAGTGAGGAACTAAAGAAAACCATAATCCTCAGAGACAGCAAAGCAAGTCATAAAAGGGTGTCTTGTGGAGAACAGAGTAGCCTGAGCACTTTATGTTACTATGTCTCTTGGTTGATTTTTGGAGTTGAATATTCTAAGATTTTTTTCAGAAAATTGTTATGTCTGCACATCTCAGTTGGCTACCAGAGCAAATGCAGAACTGGTAGGCTTTTATTATTCTTCCCTCATGAACTTCACTTGAATTATTTGCAAACCAAGGCTCTGTCTTTGAAGAGTTCACAAAGTATTGTATATTTTTTTTGAAAGAGAAACACATGACATTTTTAATACAAATANAGAGGTTGTGGAGTCTCCTTCTCTGGAGATCTTCAAGACCCGCTTGGATGCAGCCCTGTGCCAGGTGCTCTAGGTGGCCCTGCGTGTGCAGGGGGGTTGGACTAGATGACCTCTAGAGGTCCCTTCCAACCTTAAGCATTCTATGATTCTATGATTCTATGAAATATTTGTTTAAATGAGAAAGAATGACACAAGTATTAAAAATAGTTAAGGATGTGTCTGAAATAATTTCTGAAGAAGTACATAGAAGGACTATCACCATGAATATTTTATCTGCAGACTTTTATGCAAAACTGTATACTTAGTCTTTAACGTTTTATTGTAACAAGGATTTTATGTAACATATGTGTTCTCTTGCATATAAAGATCAGATAAAAATGTGTCTTCAAAGATGATTCTACAGGTTAAAAAAAATATGTGTATATATAAAAATCCTAAGCCCACATTCCCAGAAATGACATGGGTGCCTCAGCTTGGCTGTGTGTGTAGGCTTACAACTAAACTGACAGACATAACTAACTTACTAGTTAGCTACTCACTATAGCACAAATGCGGCTAGGAATGAAGCTTTCTTGTTTTTGTCCATCTTGTGATGCTGGATTGCTATAGAGACAGGTTTATTTTATTAGGCTTGTCAGAGGTTCTACTACAAACTGAAAAATTACAGCTTGTAAGAATGTACTGAGTAAATACAAGTGCAGCCTGTTCCTTGTGTGTATTCTAAAAAGTATTCTCTCCTTGCAAGGGTTAAAGTGGTATATAAAAAGTAAAAAAATCCCTTGTGGAAGGAACCTTTGCAATAATTGCATTCGTTCATAGTTAATTAACATAGCATTTAAACAATAATATAATTAGATGATTTCATTGATTGGAATGAAATTACACACCTAAAAGGGAAATTAAAAGTCCAAGCATTGATGCATTGATGGACTTTTTTTTTTTTTTTTTTTTAAACAACAAAACAAAAAACACCTTGGGAGATTGATTTACTGTCTCTTCCCCAAAAAGTAAGTAATCTCCTCATGCCTGTTGTTATCTTCTGATTAACTATGCAGTGCCACCTGGTGTGCAGATGGGAGGAATATTACACATCAAGAGCACTGTTCACACCCACCCACACAGATATAAACCTACGTGGCAAAAAGTGAACAGATGTTCATTTTGCTTGTGCTATAGGGAGAAATTGTGCATCTTACTCCTGATTCATAAACTAAATTTGGAGAACATGAAATCTGCATATGGGGCCCACAGGCCCATGGCCAACAAAGACATTTACGGAGGAATATGTCGAATTCAAAATTGTTCTCATTTCAGGTTGTGTACAGTTTTTTTTTTTTTTCCTGGTTTTGTTTTCCCTTTTTCCCTTGTATTCCTGAGTTTTGTTTTTTTCCTCAATTGCTATTTCACTTACCACCTCCAAACAGTAAAATTTAGAGGCAGAATCATATGAAGCAATATCCAAGACCTATTTGTTAATTGGTTGTATTTTATAATTATGCTTTCTGTTTCTTGGCTTTTAAGATGATCCCTTAATGTCTTGGACCTCTTGGCAAATGTAGATGAGCTGATGTAGCATCTCAATGAAAGATGGGATGGAAGTGCAAAGCGTTGTGAAGTTTCAGGCTCTTAGGATCTGCAGCTCTGTCTTTGGAGGTTTTTTTGGGTTGTGTTTTGTATTATTACATAATGTCATTAGTATTTGATACCTCGTGGATGATGTGTTTTTTTGCTGCAAGGAAGCTGAAGCTTAAAGATGAGATAAAACACAGAAGCAGAGGAGAAAAGTAGTGCAGGAAAGAATGATGTTAGGGAAACATGATCATCTATGTACTCAAATGCGTATGTAACTCGGTTCCTGAGCTACTTTTACTGATACTGTAGATAAGGGTCAATGCTGCCATCGGCTCAGAACCCCGCAAGGAGGGTGCTTTTCACTCAGGAGGCAGATGGTGACAGCAGTGGCCTCGTAGGTTTGAGGCCATTGAGTCTCCTTTATCCATTAGAGGAGATCTAGTTTTAAACTTACCTTTATTCCCAGTGTGCCATCATTCCTGAAGACGAACAATGTACATATATCCAAGAATTTTTATGCTTGAGGCATCTTTTTCTACAACTGGCATTTGTAATAATCAGTTCCTCCATTTCGATACTCTTCACTACTGCTTTGGATGTTGGTGGAACAGTCGTAATACACATCAGAAGCACTAGGCAGTTGAAAGCTTTCAGAGTTCAGATCACAAAACAGCTTATTTATTATTAATAGTCCTAGGACACTTTCAGAAAATACTAATAATCTGCCTTTGGGCATCCTTCAGTTATTCACTTGCAAATTACACAGACCTTCATGCTCTTATTTACTTATCTTTCCTACCAAAAAACTACTTAGCATAACAATCTTTACTGCACACGTTTTACAAAACTCTCTCCTGTCTCTTCGTAAGATGCAGGGCTGTTTCCCTGAAGAAATGTTCATCTAAATACAGTGACAAAATCAATTTTGTTCGTATTGTTTTAAGACCAGTTAAATGCTTTAATATCCTGCAAGATGAATTCCTCTAAGATTGTTTACTGTGTTTTGGGGGAGATTTCAAGTCATACAGCTATCTGTAGATTAAAAAAAAAAAGAAAAAAATACTAGTTATGCTTCCATAATTAATGTCATTCTTCCACATTGCTAATAAGACTTTTACTTCCACACTGATAATCAGACACAAACATCCAAAATACAGCCTTGGTGTACATTGGTGCTTTGCTGTTGACTCCACTTGAACTTTTTGTCTCTTTTGTGGGAAAGATGCACATGGACCAATACACATTTGATGTACCAGATGCTTTTTGAAATGCTGTGTTTCCTTGTATATATGTGGATTGGCACAACACCAAACTTAAACAATGGATTCAGAAATACTGCTTCTTTCCTTCATGTTGGATACCTCTGAGGCCAGTTAAAAAAAAAAAAGCTAGTTGAATTTCTTTTGGACTGTACCAAAATAGAAAATGTACCAAAATCTCGCTTGCTTAGTGCCAGCTATTGGTGAGAAGATGACAGGTACCTTTTCGTGTTCATGATTATAGTTCTGCGCAGCCTTCCTGCATAAAGTTACGTTTTATAAGCATAATTTCTCTGAGTTGGTGTTGTTTTCATTGCCTGCTCATCTGTGAGTGTGTTTGCTGCTCAGATTGAATTGACAAGACAAAACTCAGATTTGTGAGGTGACTTGGCAGCATCTGTTCACAGGACTGCGGAACTTGCTATTGCCCTTCTTGCCCTTGCCACTTCTCTGCTTCATGTCTGTGGCCCCTGGGAACTGCCCCTGGGCGGGCAAAGCTTCCATCTCACCCCGCAGTTTCCTTACATTTCTCAGTCATCCTCCTCTCTCTTCATCACCGCTTGGTAGACAGGCTTTTGTGGATACAGGCAGTTAAATCTAATCAAGGGCAATTTCCTCATTTCAGAGGAATCTCCTGACGCCTTGGTTTGCTTGAAGCTGGTTTTGGGTGCCCCGTATGCCTTGGAGCGGTCTCTAGGGCCTGCGGTGGATCGTGTGGGACCCAGAGCTCAGGGCGCTCTGCGAGCTGTAGCCTTTCCTTGCCAGCAGTCCGTGCCAGAGGGATTCTCCGAGTCCTTCCTTCAGGCTCGGAACATTAATTGAACAGCTTCCAACTCCTAAGAAATTCCAGGAAATTTCTAATTGTCTTACCCCTTCCTACTTCGGTGTTGCTGTCACGTAATAGCTTCTGCTATCATTGGGAAGCGCATGTGCTGCCTTGCAGCAGTAGGACTAGCAGTGGCAATGATCTCTTGTTTGAATGGGATGGTAGTTTTAATGGGATTTTTAATGTCAACAAGTATCTGAGAAGAATTTTTTGAATGTCACTGTAGTAAATAATCTTTAACTAAGCTATGTATTTTTGCAGCTGTATCTTGAATTTTGAGTTGATAAGGATTATTTCTAGGCCTCTGAACCAGCTGTCATGGTCATGATGCTTGAAAAACTGTTTTGCTCTTCTGATCTATACTTGTCTCAGATGGCAGTCATATCATCTTTGGTATTAAAAGTCAATGTGTAAATCATATTTACTACTACAATGCATATAATTATGAAAGAACATATAAATATATATTAACTGGAAATCTTCTAGAAGAAAGGTTAACGTGTATGCAAATATTTTCTGGGTATATGTGATACACAGGTGTATTCTCTAAGCTTGAGACCCAGTTTGATATTCCATGTGCGTAAAGTCTCACAGGTAGTTCTTCGAGCACATTTTATAATACTAGACAGTATTTGGGATTTGGTCCTTTTCTGGAATAATGCTGATGTCACCAGCTTATGGTGGAGCTTATGCAATAATTAAGATTCAGCATTTGTATCGTTACTGTTTTCAGTGTATTAATGCTAAATTTATTGTAAATCGTATAGACAATATTTAGAAGAGCAGAAAGCAGAGGTGTGCTAAGTACCCAGGGTGTTCAAATAATGTTACTACAAACTGCATGTTTACCCAACAAAGGAAAATACTTTCCAAACACTGTCATTGATAATGTTTTCTTCCCCAGGAAATCTTTTGGCTATTGTGTATTCGTTCTCTGATGGATTGTAACAACATTTGTTGCTGTGTAGGAAATGATCTTTCAGAGTTGAAATTCCTTACATATTGTATTGTATCATCCTTGTTTCTTTAGATAAAACTGTAATTGCGTGCTAGACTTTGTGCTAAAAATATAGGAAGCAGAACACAAACGATTTAGAAAGTGAAAAAATGTTTTAACGGTTAGCATGATGATTCAGCATTCCCTCTGGCTCTCTTTGTTAATTAGGTTCATAAGAAGAAAATATTCAATAACGCAAATCAAGAAGTCAATGAGTCTGTAAAGTTAATACGGCAATTATGGTGACGGGACTAGTTACTTAGAAATCAGAAACTTCTGTGCGTTACTCCATTTCTAAGAATTATCTAGGTTCTGTATTCCTAATTGTTTCACTAATGTAATGGAAAAAAGTATCACTCGCTGCAGATTTTTAAGATTTTTTGGTTAGAAATAACTTGTTGTTTGTGACTAATGATAATAAGCGGTTGGTCATTTGTGTATGATGAGTGTTTTTAAATGGATCCTAACAGTTTAATAGCTAGTGAAATTGAAGTACCTGGTGGTGGTGATTTAAATTGCAGTGACATCATTAGCTGTTATCAAAGACCATTTCTCAATAGTACAGTATTTATAGCCTTTTCTCTAATGCATTGGATTTTTTAAAATGAGAAAAGAGCATATCTTATAAAACAAAGTCTAATTTTATAGTTTGTGTATCATTTAGCAGTTAGACATTGAAAATCATTGCAAGTCATTTTTTCAATATGCAGTTGATTTAGGTATTTATCTCCTCACAGGGGAATGTAGGCCTGATTATGCTGTTATGACCTAATATAATTCTTAATTTTGCTGAGGAAAAATGAGGAGTAAATTTTTATCTGGGAAAGATTTGCTAACCTTTTACATATGATTGCTTAAAACCTTTTAAATAATGATTGCTTGAAAAACAAAAAACATTGCTAAAAACCTGTATGCATTTGGTCTCCCCCATAGCAATTGTTTCCACTTTGTTGTGTGTGGCTTCTTGGCCAGATATGTTGCAACTGTGTTGTAGAAGAACTCTGCGTGGCTAAGGAGAAAAGCAAACACCTAAATACAAAGCACTGAGAGGAATAGTCTAAATATTCTGCGAAGACAAGGTAGGACCTCAGGGTCAGGCAGAGCTCCTTGGTGCCACCTCCAGCACCTCTGTCCCCAGCGTTAGCCTGGAGCATGGGGAATGACTTGGCATGCCGAATGGGGCAGTGTGGTCACTGTAAAGACAGTTACAGATTCCAAGCCAGTCCCAAATTATCAGAATTACGTACTTATCCCTTTACACCCAGATTTTGAGTTCATACCTGTTGATACTGAGAAAAATTTTGCAGAAATAGTGTAAGTTGACAGGTGACAATTTTGTGCAGGAAGTCTAAGATATACTCTCTTGTGTTTTCTAGGTGAATCACTGGGATAAAGTTTCTACCTGTTCTGTTCCTGCATTGACTGCTTGATAATAAAACTCGGAGCTAATTTGCGTTAATAAACTGATTTTCACTTATGCTGTCCTTAGAATCTGAAGAAATCACCCCTAAAAGTCACAAGCTCTGCTGCTTTTGGGCAGAGCATTTTCTGGAAAGCTCAGTAAAGTTTTGAATCTTAGTTCCTTTTAAATCATAGGGACACAAGAGTCCTGATACACCCACAGCACTGGCAAGCTGGTTCCTTATTTTTTCAGATGCAAATTTGAGCCTTTGCATGTGCTGAATATGCCCTTCATTGTATTGAAGCATAGAAATACACACTGTAGCTCAGTCACTTCTGTGGACCTGCCATGCTGGTACAAATGGCAAGTGTTTAATCAGCCTTGTAGACTGAATAATCATAGCTACAAGTGTGGTGTTCAGTGTTCATTCAGAAAGACTAAAGAAAATGCAAACAAAATGCTGAGTTAAAGGAGAGTTGAATGAGCTGCAGTTGCTGCAGGAGATGGCAGTTGTTTTTACCTGGGAGTATTTGTTACTTTTAATTTTCCGTGTGGTTACTAACAAAAAAAAATGATAAATCACAGTATTCATTGGGGGAAGGAGTGAGGTGTGATGCTCTACTTGAGATGGAGGCTCTGGGTATTGGCTGAGGTTGCTTTTCTGCTCTTGGCCTACTTGGAGACCTTTGGGAAGTTCTTCGTTATTCTGTCCTGTTGTACAGGAATCCTGTGATTTAACACTAAATGTCTACTCTATGTGCTCAATCAGATTCTAAATGCTAAATGTTCAAATGTTTCCTTGGTAGCAGAGAAATCTTTGTTCTGAGACACAAACAATTTCTGCATCTCCTATAATCTTTATTTTTATTCCAGTATTTTCAAAATGATGTGCAACAATCAAAATAACTGGTTAAGTAATGCAGATTTTATTTTATGAAGGAATAATTGGCACTAATCTGGCAATTTCTGTAGGATCACAAGGATGACGAAAATGTTTATCACATAACTTCACGCTCACATTGTACCATTTTCTTTAAATTTCCCCCTATGGGCTGTTATGCATAACCATAGGGTTATGCTGTTAAAGACATACTGTCTCTAACGTGGTGCTTTCTGAAATGAAATTTTAATAATTTATCAAAAATTTGAAAGGCATATCTCGCATAATGCCTAATAAGGTTTATTTCATTTCAAATATGAATAGATATATCTAGCTAAAATTTGCTTACATGGTTACATTTTACTTATATGCTGGGGAAAAAAAAAAAAGAACTTTGAAGTCAGTGTGATTGCATTTTTGTTGCCAATTTGAAGAACAGTTTGACTTCTTTCAGTTATCAAAAATATGCCTCTGCTTATATAACACTCCTAGAATTTCTTTTAGTAAGATCTACCATACAGGAGGGGTTTCTGTATTTCTAATAAGCATGCAGTAGTGTAAGGGTCAGGGACTAACCAGTGAATTAAAGTCAAAACTCAAAATGAGGTGCCTTTTCTGTTTAGCACCGGGCACTGATAGAAACTGATAATGTTTGATTAATGAGCAGCAGCCTTGCAGTGGGTGAAAACATCTGTAAGAAATGATTTATTATTTCAAAGGTATTGGAAGCTTGCCGTATCTTGCAGATTTAACTGTGTGTGCCTGAATAAAATAAATGAGATGCAACATGTGAAAAATGAAAACACATTACTTGTAAAGGATGGTGTCACAAGCCGGGTATTTTTGTTCAAGTACACTTTGTCATGGGGATTTTTAATGTTGCTCTGAATACAAATCATTTAACTGGTTCATAAAATCAACTCAGTTGGAATTCTTGCATCTATCATCCAAGACAGAAATGAGGGTTAAACTTAATATGCTGGAACTTCCTTTAAATGCGTCTACTTTGCATCATATACAGCTGTTCAAACTGCACATATTAAAAAAAAATCCTTTAAAAATATAATAAAAATGAAAAACTGTATTGATGCAATTTAAACATTGAAAACAGAAAAATTCAGTTAGGATTGTCATATTATGCTTGGTTCCAGCTTTTTACATGCTACATGATCATGTCCTTGCCTTGTGATTTGTAATGCAAGAGATCTCATTTGTCCTTCAAAGTGGGATGTGAAAAGTTCTGTAAAATCAGTTGCTGCCTTAATTGAGGCAAATGAAAAATGAACAAGAAAAATGAACAAGAAATCCTGTTACTGTTAAGTAAAATCTTGATTTTTTTTAGTAAAATTTTGAATAGTTTTTAATAAAAAGATTGCAGTTCTAAGTGAACTACCTTCTAAGAAAAATGTATCCTAACTTCTACTTAAGTAGCAACTTTTTTACTGGTATTCTGTAAAGCGGTGTAGACATTGAAGAAAATAGGCAAAGGCTTTTAAGTCTTCCTACATTTTATATAATTGATTTGGTTGCTGTCAGCAGAGTTTGGAAAGTCATTATAAAAGGCAATGTTAATACTGCAACACTTGCTCTCCATGTGAATGCATGAGCAAAGGTGTAACTTTCTTCTCCCTGTGTTATCTGCATGTTTGAGAGCGAGCAAGGACTGGCTGCTTGGCTTTCACCTTTCCACACTTAGAGCTGAGGCTTGTAGTTGCTGAGTGGCCTTGTAGGGTGACCGGTCAAGGAGCAGGACCCTTGGAGCCATTCAGGGCTGTCCCTGAGTTTGGATCACGCAAAGCTCGAGGTGCTGCAGACTCACCTCTAGGAAGGTGCAGCACCTACTCCAACAGGTTGGAGTGCCGTGATTCCCGTCTTAGCGAATATCCCTTCTGATTTAGGGAATAACTAGGGTGGAGAGTTTGCCACCCTGCTTTCCTGCTTCCCCATTTTCACATCTTGTGCCAGCACAGCAACTGTGAAGTGCTGCTTTGCAATTGGAAATACTTGGGAAATTTTGATATTTGCTGTTCCGCAGTCTACACCTATGTCTGTATAGATCTTGGCTGCTTTCCTGATTTTTTTGTTCAGACAATTCATCTGAAATATTTTTCATTGTTTACACAGGTATAAGGTTCTTTGGGCTAGTTCAGTCAGAGAAGAGATGAGTTTTCCTGAGAGGAAAATAAAATATAACCTGGTAAAGCTTTTGATAAGGTTTGCCATTTCTTTGTAAAATTGGATGATATGCCATGTTCCCTGAATGTATTTGTACACTTCGATTTGACTGTGGATTTTAGTGTATGGAAAGGCTGCATAGTAATCACGTTGTTTTTAGTTACTTAAGGTAATCAATGTTTATTGAAAGATTTTTTTTTAATCTTCTCAGATTTAATATGTGGCCTTTGCTTCCTTCACATACAGCCCTTTCTGCTCTGCTCTTCATCTTGTTTTGATCTTACAGGCACCTCTATAGTGAGAGTTACAGAGCAGAAAAAAAGCCTCTTTATCTTCAATTCTCTTTTCATGGTATCTCTGAAATAAAAGGAAGAGGAAATTAATCTTGTCCTCAGCCCATGCCTTCAGCCAGTTATTTAGGGTCTGAGAGTAATGTCAGGGCTTTGAGTTAGAAGTATCTCTTGTTCGTGCAGTGCTTGGCTCCTCCTCTCATCAGGCCCTAGAAGTTATTTTTCTAAGATGTGCTTGCCAGTCAAAGCATTATGAAAGCAGAGGGCATCTGGTTTGACTGTCACAAAATTTCATAAAATAGAGCTCCAGCAGTGATAGCAACTCCCTCTCTTTGATGTGGAAGCCACAAACTGACTACTTGAAAGCAGCGACCTTCCAACCTGCAAGCAGAGTGGAGTTAGAGCCACCTGCCAACCTGAGACCAGGAGGTCTCAGGACTGTCTCTGCTGCAGGTGCTGGCATGGCAAGCGTGCAGAAGAGCAGCAGGACGCTAAGTCCTCTGAGCTGTAGCAGGGTCCTGGCCCTTGTGCATTTTGGGGGACAGACTTAAGCAAGCAGGTAGTCAGAAGTCAGTGATGTCCAACAATTTAGTCTAACAAACAAGATGAATCTTAGAAGCAAATACTATGAGAATTACTGTGTATCTGTTGCTATCTATGCTGAAGGACCTGGAAAATTCCTTAGTCAAGCAGCTAAGTCTATAAGCTATCAGGTCTAGAAGTTAACAGACCTTCTGTAACCCCATTTGGAGGTTTCCTTTATAAGGTATATACATATGAAAAAAAACAAAATTTTCAACCTTTCCTTGAGGTAGGAGGAGGAAGGTGGTATTAGTAACAAGGTCTAAAAATTTGGAGTTTAGGATGGTATGATTACAAAAGCAAAATAGATTTCATTCTGAAAAGCAGCACTTTTTAACTTTGACATGAAGTACTTAAAAGTGTAAACCATGGAGGTGTGTGGATTGCTGAGAGAAAATGGAGCCAATCATGGCTTTATTCTATGTCAGAGCCAATAACTGAGAGAAATGGACAAAAAGATGTTGACTTCTCTGTCAGAACTTCATTTTTTTTCTTCCAGTTTTAAGAAAAACTCTAGTACATCTTTATTAGGTAGATCTTTTAATATTGTTTTTCACTGTCATGTTTAACAATTACCTTCAGCCTCCAAATTGAACCGGCTAATGAAGTTATAGAAGGCGTCTAAACTACCATGGAATTAAGTTTCAGACTAGGGACAGAACTGGTTAGTGCTCTGATCCTATGAGAACAGCCTGCGTTTTGCAAAGGATCTGCTAAAAGTTTTGCATGCAAAGTATTCTTTTTGGTTTACTTTTTCTTTAGTAACTTTGTTTAAAAAAAAAAAAAAAAAAAAAAACTATCTCTGCATCTAGTGTTTGACCCAGGTTAAATCTGTACAAGCTTTTAAACCTATATTATTATAGGTTTTTATGTAAGCGTAGAAAGACTAAATAGCGGCCCTTATAGTAACTTGTCTTTATAGTCCTGAGGAGGAATTGCACAAAACAAATTCTCCCGGGCGTGCTAATATAGACAAGCAAAAAGCGAAGTGAATCAGAATGAAAAGGACAAATTCTTTCTTCAGATAGATGCAAAAAACTCCCAATCTTGGGACTTTCTAGGACTCCACAGACAGCTGAACTTATCTGACAACTCCGCTCCAGTTAAGTGGGTCAGAAGCTGAGGTGGCAGAATAGGAAACAGGGAGTGTGATTGAAGCGCACACATCATAAGCTTTGTTCAGACCAAAGGAGCATTTGGTGTCCTTTCTCTTGCGCTTGTCAGAAGTACAGTTAACTAAGTGGCATGCCTTAGGTACATGTGCCTTAGAGAAGTGTGGGAGAATTCTACATCCACATGGCTATTCTTGAGCAGAACTTGTGCTCTGCAAAGGCCACGGTCTCTCTTCCCTTCTTGAGAATGAGACAACCCAAATACCCTTCAGCTTTTCATTCCTCACTTCTTGCAAAGTGCTCCCTGCTACTGCTCTTAACGAAGGAATAGAGGCCACTCTTTGGTTTCTTTACATCTACTGGTAGAAAAAGGACAAAGTCTGATATGATTTTCTCCTTAGTATTTGTACCTTTTTCAAGGATTGGTGCAGCTCCTGTTTAGGTCTATATGCAGAAGAAAGGAACACTGCTCAGATTACTGGTAAGGCCTAGAAGCATCCAATGTGTTTTGCATAGCGTAAGCCCATCTTACTGATTTAGATAACTTTCTTGCTATGTACTTAATCTGAACAAACTGGAGCTGTTTCTCCTACTTTAATTATGGAATACTATGGGCTGGTCATGACAAATTTTATGTTAATGAAAATGGAGTGGACAAAATTTCTTAGGTTTGTGTTTAAGGTGCCTCTTGAAACTTTTTACATTTTGTAATGTATGTGTATTTTCTATTATCATTTTAAAATCTAAAAACAGATTCCAAGCTCCCTCATCCAAGTATGCATGGAAATGAATGCCTGATTGTGAGTCTCCTTATTTACACATGGAGTAATTCCCAAAGCAAGTAGTATTCACAGCTTTTTTTACTGCCATCATCTTAACTGACGTGTTACCCATATTCAAGCCAACGTTATTTTCAAAAGGTGCTGCTTTGCGATCCTTCTACTGCCATCACAGTTTTCTGAGGAAGTGATTGTTAAATCCTGGGTAGTACAGTACAGTATGCAAGAATTAGGAACTAATGCTTTGAGACAGTTCATTATGTCATTGTGTGCTTTTAAAATCCTATGCTAGTTTTGTTCATGTTCTTCAGCAGGGATGGAAGTGTAAGTAACAGTATGACTAATTATCTTTGCATGCATTTATCACTAAATAAACCTCACACAAGACAGCAAGATTGTTTACTTAAGCAGTATAATGCTGGGAATAGAAGATAGCTCTAGAACATAGGATTACATTGCCAGAATGGCACTATTTATTAAGCTATGATAACGCTAATGTTCCTCTTTGATGTATAGCATGTGCGACTTCAGCTGAACTTGTAGAGAGCCTTAAGGATGTTTCATTGAACATTTAGTATGGCAGCAAGCCAGAATACATTTAGCCTAAACCCAGATGACAGGTTCGTAATGAGGTAGTGATTGATGACCACTGCTTCCGTATGAAAACCTGCTTGATATGCTGGGGGGGAAATGCATTGCCAGCTCTTTTCATTTCACTCCCTCTGTATTAGTTATTTTTACAGTAGGAAAGCAGCACTGGCTGCTGGTTATTCAACCCAGGTTTCACTTTTAGATGAAAATTGAGTACTCAGCTGAGATTTTAGAAGCACAGCCCTATGGCTATAGTTATGAGTAATTCAAATCTTAATTTCATTTTTTTTTTAATTTTCAAAAATAACTTCAATTGTTACCTATTTAAAAAAATACAATATTCTTATTACCTGCCTTTTGTAATTTCACAATTTCCTGTATTCACCTCTTTTCTTTTAAAAGTTATTGCTTTCCCATCTAATATAAAAGGAAAAACTTGTCCCAAAGCTTGTAAATCATTGCTCAGACAAACAGACAACAGAGGACCAGGCTTTACTCTACCCCGTCTTTCTGACTGCTTTGCTCTACACAGCTTAATGAGTGATGGGCAAACTATTGTCCTGTTCGCTTGGAAGGATATTTAAGCCATGTCCTCTGCCATGTTTCTATCTGGTGTCTGAATTAGCGATGGAAAAGTTAGAAGGACTGTAGGGATTGATGTTATCTGTAGCTGTGCATGCTCAGGCAGGGTGTATATTAATGTCCCCAGAGCTGCAGAATAACTAATGTGATCACTTTAAGGAGTGGTTAGAAATCACCCAAGGAGACGACAAAGGGCACTAGGGCAGCATAAATATCCTGTGTCAGCAGTGGCTTATTATTAGTGTTTTCCTAGGCTGAAGTCAGGAAGTCTTTGTCAGGAATGGATGAGGAAGCCTGTGACCTCCCCCGGATTGATGTTGCCCTCCCTGAGAGCAAAATCATGAGTGAGGAAATAGGATCAGCAGTGGCATTAAGAGCTAACGATGATGATACTGGGCCCATGTGTGGGCGAAGGGGTGGCAGATTCCATACCCTGGTCTGACCGTGGTGTATGTGTGTGTACGTGTGATTCATGGGATGTTTAAAAAGGAGCCTTGAACCCAAATGAGGCAGTCTGTGTTGCTGAGGTTTACTGCTGTTTTCTTAGGAATATTTTGATTCATGTTGTCAAATGTTCCTAATTACATATAAACTGTCCCTAACAGAGATGACCACATTTTGTTTCTTAATGACAAGTCACAGGATGGAGCATATCCATTGATTTTTGCTTCATTCCTAGAAAGACCTTTATTTTAACAACCAGTGCCATATGAGGACATAGTCTTGGGGTGGAGATTAACGGCCATATGGTGATGTTGCTTATATACTGGAAAACCAACTATTTACTGTAAAATCTGCCTCAAATTTCTGTACACAAAGCAGAGACTTCTACTTGGTTTGTTTCCATAACAACATACAAAACAACATAAATCACGTATAGGAGAGCTCCACACTCCATAATTAGGGATACAGTTTTAAGAAGTGTGGGAGGAGTTGTCTAAGAGGTTTTTATGTTAAAAACAATGCCAGGCTTTGTTCTCACAAAAGCTCATGAACACACTTCACTTCCCACGTGCAGGTAGTTCCGCTGACTTTGGTGGTTGTGTCTAGAGAGCACTGGTGCAGTTGCTGGAATGACTGTAGTCATGTCATGCTCTGTCCCCGAGTCGCTGCAGCGTGATGGGGTTGGCTTGGGGGGCAGCTTGCTGTCTGCCTGGTGAGCAAATCTGCCCTGGATTACCTCAGCAGAACGAGTGTCGGTGTTGGCAGTAGGGCAGCCTGTGGCGTTGTAAAGAGTGACAGCGGGACAAAACTGCCTAAAGGTCTGGCTTTATGCAAAAAGCAGATAAGATGTATTACACAACGCTTAAGGTTGGAAGAGATCTCTAGAGATCATCTAGTCCAACCCCCCTGCTCCAGCAGGGACACCCAGAGCACGTGGCACAGGGTGGCATCCAGGTGGGTTTTGAAGATCTCCAGGGAAGGAGACTCCACAGCCTCTCTGGGCAGCCTGTGCCAGGGCTCTGTCAGCCTCATGGAGACATGGGGATGAAACTTCCTCATTTGGAGATGAAACTTCCTGTGTTTCAACTTACACCCATTACCCCTCATCCTGTCACTGGCTGCCACAGAGAACAGCCTGGCCCCATCCTCCCTACAATCACCCCTCAGGTACTTGAACACGTTAATCAAATCTCCTCTCAGCCTTCTTTTCTCCCGACTGAACAGGCCCGGCTCGCTTAATCTTGCCGCATATGACAAATGCTGCAGTCCCTAGATCATCTCCGTGGCTCTGTATGGCTTGCTTCTGCAGAGTGCTGAGCCAGCTGGTCTCTGCCAGGAGCATATGTGATGTTTTCGCTGGTGTCGGGTGTGGAGGTGCCACGCTCACACTCGGTTGGATGTAGCAAGCAGTGGAAGACACTGCCGGGTGCAGCTGCTGGAACACGCTCGCCTCTTCACTGAGCCAGTTCCACAGGCCTGTTAATCCCCTCTAGCAAGCAGCAAATTGAAAAAAAAAAAGTTGAAAATCATTGCATGGGAGGCACTAGTACTCCGGTAGAGTTGCTGCTTTGCTAGAAAAAAAGACTTCTTTGTTCTATTCGTGGTTGGTTGGTTTATTTTTTAATACATTATCTATTTTGCAAAGTATCGACCCAAAATGCTGCAAGTCCTCCTGGGTTGTGTGTATGTGTGGTGTGGTGTTTTTTGTTTGTTTGTTTTTCTGAGGCAGTGATATAACTAATGAATGAGAAAATGCTTCCTCCAGAGCTCCCTGTAGCTGCTAAAACCCAGTGCCCGAAGGCAGGCGGTGTTCGAGTCTGGTAGGTTTGCAGCTGCTCCCGAGACAGAGCTGGCGGTGTGAGCCCGCGGGGAAGGGCCGAAGGGGAGGGAGGCAGGATTGGAAAACACAACTAGATAAAGGGGAGACAAACAACGAAAACATATCCGCAAGGAAACAAAACTGAAGAAATTATGCAAGTATAAAGGACAAAATATAACAGAATGCACAAACTAAAAAAAAAAAAAGTGGAAATGAGCAGCGTGAGCAAAAAAATGATAAAACTGAAAGCGACAAAAAGCAGAAAGCTCATACAGCTTGTAGTTACATTTTCAAATTTTTTTTCCCTTAGCAATATAGATATTTTTCTCTTTACAGGAAAAAAAGATGAATCAAATTAGGTATTTTTTGATGAATTTAGATCTTTTCCGTTCTTTGTATCCTATTGTTTCCAAATAGGTAAGAGTTAAAAAGGTAATGTTAAAGAAAAAGGTAAATAGCTAAAGTTAAAAAACCTTTGTAAATATCTCTTCTGACTGCTGTACTGTTATAACCTGAAAACCAGGAAAACTTTTGTATTTTGAAGATTTTTTGCACTGATTTTAATTACTTTTGAGAGCTGGAAGAATAAGCATATTATTATGCCAGCCAGTATACTGTTTATTTCAAAACATAATTAAATCATAGCTAAGGTTGCTACGTGGCAGGTAAGAGAAGATGCATAATTAGATAAGTCAAGAAAAAAAATCAATTAGTAGAAACTAAGTAATCATGAAGGAAAGTTGCCATTGTCTGCACTGACACCAACTGACCACCTCATTCAAAAACAGTTCATTAAAGCGGCACCAGCCTCTCTGCATCTGCAGCTGAACTCCTCGTGCTCTGTGGGTAGTTAGCGGAAACAGGGAGGCTTCTAATTAGATGCTAATTTTGCTTTGCTCTTTGCAGAACCCTTTGAGATCCTGACTCCTGTTTTTTTTTTAATTTTTTTTTTTAGTATTATTAGCATTCACATGTGATTCCCAAGGACAGACCATGTAGCTGCCCGGCTTAGCAATTATGCTCTGCAAGTCTTTCTACCTGTGTCCACTTGTCCACTGTATACAGGTTACTGGCAAAATAGCTATGATTTGGCATGGCCTGTGATCTGGTTCAGCTTCTTGAAACAGGGGAAAATAGTTGCAGAAGTGAATACTTGACAGGAATCAATCGTGAAGGGCTGAAAAGGGGCCGCGTGGGGCCGCTGGTGCCTGGGGCAGGGGCTGTCCTGGCAGCAGAGGCAGGTGGAGGGAGCTGCTCCGCACTGCACGGCCCCCGGCAGGTCCCTGCTGTGGTGGCACCAGGGGGCTCAGTCGCTCTGCTCGGTGCCCCTGTTCTCCCCTGGCCTCAGTGGCAGGACTGGCCACCACTCTTGGGGTGCAGGATGTCCTTGCGAGGTTGCAGTCGCCCAGCCCTCCCCTTCAGTGATCTGTGGAGTTTAGCTGTTTTCATACAACTTCCCCTAAGTCCCTTGTGAAATGCAACCGTTTTGCATGGCACTGCCTGTAACTTGGCAGCACCTCGCTGTGTTACCAGCCCATCCAGCAGTCGCTTGTGTGATGCCCACTAGTCCCCCGGCCCGACTTCGTTATCGAGTGCAGGCCTCAGCAGCAGCCTCTTTGCTTGCCCACAGCCCCCCCGTGTCTTCTCTCATCACAGACAGTCTCCCAGCCCTTTAAAATTTATTTTAATTATTTGATATGATTAAATGCCATGACTAGTCAACGGTGTTGAGCTGTCCTCTAGACAGCACTGAATCATCCTGGCATAGCCTTTTGGTGGAAGTGGTAAGCGCCCGCTGCGCAGTTTGAGAAGGGTCTGTGGTTTGGAGGCTGAATGCTCGGTGCGGTGGCCAGGGCCGCCCGCCATCCCCGCGGCCTGGCAGCGGTGCCGGGAGCAGCGCGCGAGGGCAGCCGCCCGTCCCTGCGCCCACGGAGCCTCCTCGGGCCGGTGCTCCGGGGCCGGCTCTGCCCCCGCTGCGCGCACGGAGCCGCTAGGCCAACATTCGCTGCGCCGTTGCGTTAGGCAGTAACGAGTCTACATGCTTCCCTGGCTACAATAATTCTGATTACGACAGATCCCCTGTTCCAGCCTTTCTAAATCCTATTGCATGGATGCCCAGGAGCCATCACTATCTGCTTCTAATGTATGGTCCTAAGCAAATCACTTAAATTTCTTTGCACATCTGTAAAGTGGGATAAATGCTTATCTGTTATCCAGATATTCTGAGGACTGACTGTCTGTGTAGCACCTTGAAAACAGAAAGCACTACAAACAGTAAGTGCTATTTATTACTATTGGTATCAAAATAACTCATGCAGCCAAGCGTAGAGTATAGCTTGCTGTCTGCTAAACCGATTTGCATTTCCACATGCAGTGAAAATGGAAAGGTGTTGCTGTAATACCACAACCTTCATTTTGTGAATTTTATGCCTCTTGCAGTGCAGCCAGGAATGCTGCATGCTGCATTTGTTATATGCTTAATTACAAAGCTTCAGGAATTTTAAATATTTGGGTTTTTTTCTTTTATTTTTCAATGCACTAACATTGCATTTGAGGCATCTTTCTCACCACTGCATTTTCTGAGCATTTCATTCTTTGCTTTTCTCTTTCTAAAATAATTCAGGATTTTGAGTCGTTTTAGTTGGGTATATGAATTATCTATGATTGATACCCCTCTGTTCTGTAAAACCTGTGTGGGAGTCTTGGCTTCAGCACATGGTCCTAAACTATTTGTGTAAATGATTTATTGAATAAATCAGTAAATATTCAAGTCCCCCAAACCTCTCCCATCCATACATTGATATTTATATTTTAATCTTAAAAGATTGCCTTTAGAAATACTTTTGTTACTTGATTTTTGAGCAACTTGCTCATTTGTATATTCTTTTTCTTTTATGTTAAATTGATGATGGAGGTAACTATGAAAAATGTGTGTCTCATATGTAAATATGTCTGCTGAGCATTTGCCTGCAGACTCAAGAGGTATTATAGTCCTAATCCCTCCCAAAATAAACATGAGAGCATGAGCTCTTGCGGAGACGGCGTTTGCAGGTACGGCGCTGCGCGTGGGCGCGTGCACATCCTTGGGACGTGACTGTCAGTGCACGGTGCTCAGGTTGATAATTTTCGCCACACACGTGCTACCTTTATACAGAATGTTGATTTTGTATTTGCATATGTTAGTGAATACATGTTTTCTACTTGCATAATATACTACAACTAGAGAGAAAGTGGTGGTTTCCAGAAGGTATGGGTAGATGTAGTTAAAGGATTCTGTTGATTGTAGTCTCTTCATTTTCATACAACTGTTGTTGCTGCTAAAGTTAATCAAAGTTGTTCTGTGGCAAGTATTCAGACAGGCAAGGTCTAATTTTATATATGAAGTAAAAGTAACTTAAGTTGTTAAAAATATTGTTTCTTGTTTGGTATTACTATTTTGCAGAGGCCAAACTCCTGAAAGACAACTTCATCAACAGAGCAATGCATGTGCACTGTATAATATATGTTGGATATAGTTGGATAACTATAGCTAGTGATCATAGAATCCTAGAATCCCAGAATGCCTAAGGTTGGAAGGGACCTCTAGAGGTCATCTAGTCCAACCCCCCTGCACACGCAGGGCCACCTAGAGCACGTGGCACAGGGCTGCATCCAAGCGGGTCTTGAAGATCTCCAGAGAAGGAGACTCCACAACCTCTCTGGGCAGCCTGTTCCAGTGCTCTGTCACCCTCACTGTCAAGAAGTTCTTCCTTAAGTTCCCGTGGAACTTTTTATGCCTCAGTTTGTGGCCATTTCCTCTGGTTCTGTCAGTGACCACCACTGAAAAGAGGCCAGCCCCATCCTCCTCACTGCCTCCCTTGAGGTACTTATAGACACTAATTAGATCCCCCCTCAAATATGATATTTAAGAATTTTTCAAATACTAATATTCCCTGAGAACAGAGGAAAATTGCAGTAAGATTTTGACCGAACCTTTAAAGTCTTTGACATTTCTTAACTATCTTGTGCAAACTGTGTGCACAAGCTTTGTCTTAGTTGTATAACTATGCATGTTTGCTCTCTATTGACTTCTAGGGTACTTTTGTGTAAGCTCTAAACAGTATTTTATCAATTCTTGTGTTTTTATGAATATATAATATTCACAATATCAAATATTGAATACTGACTCTTGTGACGGAAGTTTTTTTTTTTTTTTTTCAGTTTTACAATTACAGTGCTGCAGTGAATAAGTGTCCTCAGTTATTTAAGTTCTGTAGAGGACTAAAATATTTATGATAAAGTATATAGACAGAATGGGGCAGTTTGGCACAAAGGAACTGAAAATAGTCTCTGCTTTCTGGATACATTAATTAGCCTTTGAAAGCTTTATAGGTAACTGAGAGTTTCCAAATCATTCAGTGGCAAGTTGATGTTGACATAAACCAAGCTGACTATGTTAATTTCATCTTAATGCTACAGAAGATGCTGCATTTTTATATTGGCTTCTGTGTGGTTTGATCTGAGCATAGTGAAGGGCCTAATGCTGTGAGCAGTTAAGCATTTTTGCTTTCCGGTTAACTGTGAACTGTCACCCTTTTTCAGCTAGTGCTCAGCACCCCAGCCAGGAAGGTCTCATACTGGGCCAACAGCAAAAGGTGTCTCAGCAGTGCACAGAGATTACTTACAGAAACAGGATGGAATATTAAAATTAGCTCAGTATGTATTTGTTGGTGTAATAGCATACCCCTAGAACCCTTGATAATTTTAAGTAAAATTGTTATCTCTTATCTCAGAATAGAGCAGCAATATAATAAATTATAGTAACCCCCAAATTGTCTTTATTTCAGTGAGCCTGGTTTTGGCACCCCTTCAGAAACGTAGTCACTTTACCTCCTGAGGATTATTAGAAAAGCTTCATTTACTAGAACAGTCAATTTCTACATCTGTCAAAAGCTAAATCTCTTTTAAAAAGAAAGAGTAGCACAACTCATTTTTAAAATTTATACTAGTAGCATTGGGTATAGACTCTTGAAAATAATTTGAGGAAAAGATTTACATGCTAGAGAAGCCTGTAAGCAAATTGGAAGTGTTGCTTAAGATTCATAGAGGAACAAAATGCATACTTCATCTCTAACATAATTTGTCTTGAGGTTTATGAAATAATTTTTCATCAGATTATAATATTTAGGGTAATTAAAGATACAGTTTACTATTTAATAAACAATGTGTTTTGTAACTTCATTAAGGATGCTGCCTTTCTTAATTGTAGTGGTCCAAAAGGTTGTCAGTGAACTGTGCATTGACTGCAGAGATAATAATGATTTTATATGGTAATAATTTTTAAATGAATAACTCATGTAGTTTTCCAGCCACATGGGGAAAATAATTTATATTCCTAAAGCTTACTTTAATATTAACCCCTTTACTTTAGGAGAGTGGATATCCTTGTGTAAAATGCTCATTTGTTTTACATTAGCGCTAATGCAAGCATGTAGGACCCACTGGTGTGAAAGGATTAAAAGCAGCAGCATTAGACAAGCATGAACATTTCAGAGAGAAATCCTTGTTAGAGGGACCTATTGGGACCGTGTAACTTGATTTTCTATTTATTGATCAGATGCTTCTTGTTTTTGTTACTATTTGAAACTCTGCTGGGAGAGAGTCTTACAGCTGTCCGGTTCTAACTACAAGAATAGGCACTGCGATGATTTTCAGGACCCTGCTCGTTCCTCGATATGTTTGTGCGACTGCCGTAACATTAGCGTGGGTCAAATGCTCGTGTCAGAAGCATGCATCCTCCTGGGAGCGCTCACACTGTCGACCAAAAGGTCTTTCAGGCAGCTAGCTTTAATGTTCCGAAATGTAGGGGAGTCTGGCTGTGGCCACCTCTTCATTGACTAAAATGAGACTTAGATTCCTACCTATTTGATGCCTTTATTATCACAAAAGTTAGTTTCCTAACATAGGAGGTACAATTGTAGGAGGCACAATTTCCATTTTGAAAGTTTTAATTAGCCAAGCACAAATTGAGCTTGAGGAGGGTCCTTTTTTGCCCATCTCTGCAGATTTTTGCACCCACAAAGTCCCTGATCTGTGATTTTTTTTGACAGTGTTTCTCTTTGTGTCTTTGAATGTTTCATGTTGAAAAGGTGTCTGGAAATTTTTTACCATCTTTTCTCTGTTTTGCAGACAGTAGCTTTACAATATCTAAGATTCAGCTGCTTATGTTTCTGGCCAAAGTACCTGATCTGAGGTGCTTGACTTACTAGCTAAGAAAGACACTGATGTTAGATAACTGTATAAAGTACAACACATGATGATGCTGGGTAAGGATCTCCCATTTATTTACTGGATAACTGAGAAAACTTAGAGAACTTCATGACTTTTCTTTCTGCTGTTGACCCTTACTCGGAGGTGTTTAGGTCGAAGTACACTCTTGCTTAATTATTTCCAACATGCACAGCTGATCTCCTTGTGTACTAGCGTATCATATTAAGAGAGTATTTACATAAAGTCCCTTACTACAGCCCGTTTTTAAAGCAAAGTCAGATAAATATGTGCTTAATGATAAGGACACTGATGTGAAGTGGGTAAGTGACCTCAGTAAGGAAGATTATTGACCCTTCAGCCTGTTACAAGAATGTCATGTTTGTCACCACGTACTGATGCGCAGCATGTGACAATCTGAGAAGATAACCCTCTGACAAGGGCTGCTTACTATTCACCTACAATTATAAAGCTCCATACACTGTTTTTCTTAGTTGATCCTGAACACTGGATCATTATCATGCAGAAAATGTCCCTTCAAAATGTTGCTTTAAAGAAATGAGTAAGAAAGTCTTCTCAAATGTTTTGATAGATGATTCACTGCATTGGAACTGCTGTCGAGGAGCCGATACAGCCAACCCTATAAATATGCAGTTAGCAGAGCTGTGGAAACATGCGTTCTGGTAGCGTGACAGATTCAAAAGGCACCTTCTCTGTGGTAGAGGGTTTCTGAAGTTGCTTTCTTCCTGTTCTACATTCAGATGTAGTTGTCTAATTAGACTAACTGGTTGACAAATTTGTCTTCTTTTAAATAAAATTAGTTCAGAGGTAGGAGAACAAACACCATCAGAAACCTGAATTACTCTTTCTTTCCATAATAATTGTTTCATTTTAACAGAGCAGAACTAGGCTTTATTACTTTTAGGGGATTTCTCTTTACTATATATGACATTTTTTCAGAAGGAATGAATGTTGGCAGTATATTTATAAACCTTTAAACACAGTGATTATTTTGGAGTCACTGATCCCATTTTACCTATAGTGGCGCTAGTGGATACAGCTGTAATGAATAACTGTTACCTGGTAGCATTTTAACAGAGTGCGCTTTCTTTAAGCTATCACACGTGTATTTTCCTGCATTGTGTATTGTCTTCCGAAGACCCAAAATGTGCCGAGGGTAATGAGAAAGAATGAGAGCTTAGATGTATTCTTTCCTTGAATGGCTGCTTGTATTAAATCCACCGCTCCCTGTGCAGACCTGCAAATCTGTAACATCCTTCTGAGATGAATTCAGAAGCAAGGGGCTGCATTCTTGTATTCTTGGTCCAGAGATTAAAATTGATCACAGGAAACACAAGGGAGCAGGCTGTACTATCACAGCTCAATGTGGTTAACTAGGATAGTGCCTGGCTTCTGTTCTACTTAACTGCGCATACAGGTTACAAATATTATTGATTGCAAGGGTCAGTGAAGGCTGGAGGGGGGTTGTGTTGCTTGATGCTATTCGGTAGTATTTAAGGGACAAGAGCTATGAACCCTCATAGCAGCTGGGACAGGTACAGTTTAACTCTGACAAATGGAGATTTATGTCTGTGTGAGCTGGCAAAGCCCTTCAGGTAGAAATAATAAATGGAAATTTGATAGGTTGTTTTATCATAGGTCAAATAATGTGCTGTAGGAGAAGCAGGGAAAAAAAGATTTAATTATTACCTTTTCATCAGAATGCACTGATGATAGGTTTTTAGTTGTAGGTCTGTGCTGCAGAAAAATGAATAGTGTTTAGAATTCTTTTCATGAGACGCTATTTTAAAGTATATGTAGAGATGGTTACCTGAAGTGATGCAGAAATTCAGCGTAGGTGGAACAATATGGAAGTAATTACTGAATAATCTCTGTAGCATCTTTTTGTTCTTCCATGTGGACAAAACTGCTGTACTAATATTCTAAGGTAAAACAATATAATATGTTATAGAAAGATTTAAAGGAATGGAAAACAAAATTTGTTTCTGATATTGAAATTTCATTTAAATAATTATCCAGTAATTATTCAGTAACACTTGGAAAACATTGCTGTTTATACTCAAGGCTAGTTTATTTTAGAAATATGTGTGTATGCATGCAAAAGGTTGAATGAAACCTTGTTACATTTTAAAAGTAGGAATAATCAAGGAGTCGCATTCTGTGACTTAGTATGCAGCAGCTTCTACCCAAATAAGTAGCATTTTGTTAATATTTGAGACAAATACAGTTCTTATAGAGAGTGCAAAGCTGTAATTAATGCATCCTGCTGTTTTGTAGTCACCATATTTGACTGGGGTTCAGGATGTCATGGAAGTTGCATGCAGCAGTGTAGTAGTACCAGGTTCAAGAGAAAGGACTGTGCTTAAATATTTCTGTAATTCTTTTCTGTGCATTTTTTTAAACTTTAGGAGAAAAAGATAAAAATCAGAGCTTATATTTCTTATCCATTAATGATTAGTTATTATATTGTTATATCAAAAAGATAGGACATGATTATGCAAGTGATATTGTCTCAACTTCACTGCAACTACCTCACTGACCGGTGGCTGAGATCTGACCAAAGGCTCTTGTTCCAGAGTATTAAGTTAATAGGTCCCTGGATATTTTCACAAGATGAATTTGCTGCCACTGATAGAAAGTCAACATTTGTTTTGCAGTAGAGACCAAGTATTTATTTTTCATTCTGATACCAACTAAGCATTTGTGGTCTCTTTCTTTATGAATTTTTTCTGTCAGATTAAAGCTCATCTTATCCTGCTTCCTGCATATTTATCATATGTAGCTTTTTCAAGATTTTCTTCCAACTTTTTTGAAGTTAGAGCTTAACAAGAAGAATGCTTTTCTAGGCCAATGCTTCATTTTCCCTTTGCACAAATTCTCATTGGCTTTGTATCATTTTCCTGGGCCTGTGCCCTGTCCCTGTGCCAGCCTGAGTGCCTATAAACTGGACACATTAAACAGGTATGCTGTAATGAACCTGTTTAGGTAAGGTTATCATTCCTCTTATAAGCAGCTCTTCTTGCTTTTGCTTTTCTTTTAGGGGTCTGCTGTCCCCAAATCCCCTCTCTCTTTCCAATTTATTTTGCTTTTACTTGTACGTATTCAGATGTGCCAAACTGCATCAAAATCTGTGTTCAGCATATTGCTGCTTCTGAGATGGTGATTTTTTTGTGTGTCCTTCGAGTTCACTGACAGGCAGTCCCCAAGGAGATGGTCTTGCTTTTCTGGCCAGTTCACTTACGCACCATTTACTGAACACGAGGAAGTAGAGGGGCCAGTTTCTGCACCTTTAGTGTGGTGCCGGCTATCACACTGACAAATAGTGTTTGGCTGCTGTCTGGAGGAAATACAGCCCCCTGGGTCTTTCCTTTGGCATACTAGTGTTCAGAACATGCTTGTAGAAGGAAGAGAGAAAGGAAGTGACAACATTACCATGTCTAATCTCAATACTTCGGCACCCCTGCTATGCCGGTTCAAGGATGCTCCTGAATAACGACAGCTTGTGCCACTTGTGAGAAGTGACTGAGATTCCAATCAGGACTGAAAGTCCAGTCCAGCTCTGTTGTAAGCAGACTGGAGAAAGCTCATTTTCTAGGTGGGAACGCATATTTTTATATTAGAGATGGATTTGGCTGAAACTACTATATGGAGTTTTGCTAATGACCTTTTCAGATTTGTAGCCAGTTGTAATAAATGTTGCTAAGATGACATAAGAATGTTTTGCCGCAATATTCCGCTTTATTTTTTTACAGCAGATATTTTTCCGTTATTCTCTATTACAATTTACAGAACTCTTATGTTCCACAAATCAAGATGCATAGCAAACTGTTTCAGTATTTTAAGTCTTGCAATAAACAATACTGGGCAGAACAGGACCCAGGGGAAGGTAAGCAGACTTCATCCATCCATCCTGTTCTGTGATGAGTTTTACTTCATTGTAATCGTGATGTTTCAGGACACTTTTTCAAAGGGACTTCCTTGTAACTTACTGGCATCCTCACTTTGACTGTTACTTTGAATACTTGGAAGCATTAAATATCACGAGAAGAAATAGGACAATTGCCATTTATTCCCTGTTTTAGGAAGATGTATATTTTTGTCTAGCCTTATATCACTTCTTTAAGAGTATTCTTTAAAGAATTATGTTCCAAATACAATACTGTATGCTTCAGTTCTGAGGTATGCAATTTAAAAGAGTGCTTTTAAGAGGGTAAGTACTGAGTGCTCCCTGATAGTTAAGTCTTTGGCACTTCTCTGGATTGCAAAATCACCACATTGCTTTTTGAGATCTTTGCTTAATTATACCAAAACACCCAAGTGATTTTCACTAAAATACATCAGCTCAGTCATACTGCAGCATTATTCCAGTAATACTCCAAGTAGACGACCAGGTCCCCTGTGTAGACACGGATAGAATTACTAAGAACAACTAAGACTAGAAGTAGACTGTGGAAGGTGTGCAAAACCTTGAAAAAAATAGACTAATTATAAAATTAAATGTGGACTTTATTTTTAGATGCAATGGGCCTAAAAAGTAATAACTTGCTTTTGGACATTTCACTCAATGGATGTCAGGTTGTTCTGATCATGGGGTTTCTAAATGCTTTGAGAACTGACCATAAGGCTGCATGGTTTTGTAATTCAAGTTCAGACACTGGACACGGATTGCATGGTCATATTTTAATTTCCATCACAGATATGGTTTAATTCTGAATTCAGACTGCTCTTCCCATTTGGAGGTTGACAGCTCCTCGTGTGGAATTTTGGCCACATCTAAACAGGAGTTGCCCAGTGGTCTTTAAAGAGAGTTAGGATTATAAAAACAGCTTTCATTCTGGCTGGTCTCTGGGCACTTTTTCCCCTCTCTTTCAGTGCCGACTTTTAGGAGTTTGATCTAGATTAACAGTAAAGTAGTTGCGCGTCCTATGGACCATGTTATAGGTTTAGCTAATTATTTGGACAACAAAAAGCCTATGATGTTTATGTTACTGTACATCGTAGTATATATTCCAGCAGTTGTCTGTCTCACTGATAGGTTTGAGGGCCTTTTTTCACATATTGTACACAACGTTCATCCTCATGTGAAGGTAAGAAAGCACTAGCCAAGTGTCTTTTCCTATAAACAGAGCCCTTAGCCATCATTAGGGAACTATGCTTATGGACCTTGCAAGTATACCCTGTTCCAAAGTAAAGAAATCATTAATAAAAAAAACAGTAAAAAAGAGCAGTTATTACAAAATAAATCTACCAGGCTTACAAAGAAAACAAATTTGAAAGAGCCACCTGCTGTGGAGATGAGGCAGTAATCTCAACAGCAGGAAATAAACGGAGAGAGGAGGAAAATACAAAAGCATAGACATTAAAAAAGTAATTAAAACACTTATCTCCATCAACATACATAACAAACAAAAAAAAATCAACTACCTAGAAAACATACTCTATTGAACCTCACAACGGGAAGTAACAAAGCTGCCACCATAAATAAAAAAGCATTCTCTGGCAAAATGAGAGAGATCCTTTAAAAATATAAACCTCAAAAGTATTTACTAATGTGTTAATTGCTAATGGACTGACCTTGAGAGACGCAGAGCACCTGCAGAGCATTTGCAACTTTGCTGAGGGTTTCATCTTTCAGGATCAAACCTTTAAAATGTGCAGAGAGTAACTCTTTAGATAGCAGCGGCTTTCAGCTGCACTTCTGGTGTCTGTCATAATGTGGCTGGAAACGGTGACCTGAGTGCAAGCGGCTGCGGCACAGCCGAGGCGCCGCGTCTGGGTAGCGCCTTCCACTAGAGTTCACATCTCAAACGTTGTTTAATATTGACCCATGGAACGCAGTGTTATCAATGTTGATATGAATAAATGTGACTTACAAACACATAGGTAAATATGCCACAATGCAAATCGTTTAGGGAAAACTAAATCTGTTGGTTAAGAGGATATAGTTTCAATGTGATCTTTCAAAAAAAACCAAAAAAAAAAAACCACTTTAATGTACTTAAAATTCATGGGCTAATTCATACAATTCATGAATTGTGTGACATAGAATAAAACTGTTTTATGTATATAGATTTTGATCTCCATTTTCCCAGACCACAGACTAGACTTGCTGAAGAACAGAGCATTCAAGAATATTAAAGGATGCTTCTGTGCTTTGAATTTACAATATGTTCCCTTCTTTTTCTGCAATGCACCTTTGCAATCATCCTCTGACCATAAGCTGCCTGTATCCATAAGACTCTTGACAAGTCAGAATGTTATCAGACATTGTGTTACATTGAAATAATTTTATATGGGGACACAAGGAGCACGTTGGAAAGATCAGTGCATAAAAGAGCAGGGAGATGGTACAAAGCAGGTATGTTAGCCTTTCCTGCTGTTCAGAAAGACACTTTCAGAAGGGAAATGGTGAATTTAGAAAATAATTTTAAAAAATGTCAGCTTTAAGTTATCCAAACACAAAGTTGAGGCTCAGCAGGCATCCCCGTTTCTGGGAGAGGGGATTTGATCATAACAGGAGGGACACATGCTGGGCCTCTGCTCCCCCTTTCCAGCTCTGGGAAATAGCTACAGCAGTAGCAGGGGCAATTCTTCTTTTTCTTTAGGTGACTGATGCGTTGACAAGCCCTGGTTTATTTGGTGCAGCAACCAACTGGACTTAGCGCATTGCTCTTAAGGCCGGTCCCTTGCCCTGTGTGTGTGTCGCTGCAGTTAGGGGTTCAGTCTTGGGTTAGGCTACAAGGAAGGATAAATGAAGACTCTGAGAGGGCTCCCTGTAAGTCAAGATCATGAACTCAACACTTCGGGTTTAGCAAATTACCATGCACGAGTATTATGTGAGAGCAAAGAATAAAAAGTGCTGACATATATATAATTCTATTATATATATACACATATGCTTTATATATGTATATATACATATGTGTATTTATACGTGTGTGTATATGTGTGTATATATAGAGAGAAAGTGAGCAAGCTTTGGCTATGGAAGGCAGTGGCCTCATAGCGGCCCACTCCTTGTGTAGCTGCTTGCAGAGTCCATCAGTGGCACTGACAGAGCTGGGTTTTTAGGCTGTTGCTCACTGCCAGCAAAGGAAATAATTGTTAGTACCAGACCTTGATATGGGTTAAAGACATGAGGGCTGCAATAATAGAAGACTGTTTTGGGATAGGAAATACCAAATAATAAGCAAAAGCCTTTAGATGGCTTGCAGGTGGATTTGGAGAAAAGAGAACCAAATAAAACTAACATGAGTGCAAAAGTAAAGGGAAGGAGCTCATGTTTTTCTAAGCATTTTTTCTTGACTGGCTCCTGGCTATTTTGTTCTAGCTTGTGAACTCCCTCTTGCTAAAGGATCTCTTTAATTCATCTTTAAACGCTATTTCTCTTGGATGGAGAGTGGTCTCAAAATAATTTATCTTCTAGGTCATTATTTTGACCTAAATTCTGTCTTTCATAGATGACTTTATTTTTTTAATTTTATGTCTTCTCTGAAACTGTTTGCTCTAAACTGTATCTCTTCTCTGTAACTATTTTATTTTTTTCTTCAAATGCTCTCTCTCCTGGGAGGTTGTTGGCTATTTATCAATATTTGATCTGTCTGTAAAGCCAACTTCTGTAGGGTAGATGTTTATTATGAAGTAGTTTCTAAAGTGGATTTTACCAGTTCTTGATCTTTCTCAGTCTGTCCTTTTCCGTCTGCCTCTCTTAGCTGTACTAGTAGCTTTTATAACATACTCATTCTCTCATTTTTAACAAAATAAATGTAATCATTAGCAGGGCAAATAATAATGCAGCAAGGGGGATACATTGTAATTTAGTAGAACTTACAGTGGATGCTTAGCAAAGAGCTTGAAACTATGCCAGATGGTTATAGGTACAAGAGAAAAATCCTTTGCATTTTCTTCAAATGTAAATATTGCAAAATTGGGTTTCCTGCAGTTTTCTGCAAAATAGTAGTATAAATAGCAAGAAATGTCACTTATATTGGCTCCTGTTTAGTTTTTGTGTGTGTGTTTTTCTTTTTTTATCATAGCAGTCAGCCTAAACATTACTGGATTCAATACATCCTTAATCCATCTCCTTTGATTTCAGTGAGTTAGTGATGAATCTGATCCATGGACAGATATTTTTGTACTGTTCCCTGGCTGTGTCCTGCTGCTTCCACATACATGTGTATTATAGCTACAAATAAGTGACAGCCAATAAGGACCCCTTGCAATTTTGAGAAACAAATCACAAATGGCCACAAATGATGATACACAGATTTTTCACAAGACAGAACTAAAAGATTGTCATTTTTGCCCCACTCCTTACTAAATTGATGAATATTGTTTCATTTGAGCCACCTGTGGATTACCTGTATTGAGAGAGAGAAAGAAAGAAAAGGAAAAAAGCAATTCACAGTAATAAGAGTTAAATGAGTGTGAAGGTAATATGGTAAAAGTTTACCACTGTCTTGTCTTCCCCAGTACTTTCCCTGCTTCTGAACCTTATGTATCATTTTCTTTCTATCTCCTGCTCTGTGTTTGATTTGGTATGACTTACATGCATATGTTATCCAACAGTTTTATCTGTCAGTACTATTAAAAGCACACCAGGGATCTGTACACTATAAGCATGAAGATGCAGTCATTTGCAGTGTTCCTTTAGCAAGCTTCACCTGAGGTTTGTAAAACTGCTTGTATAGAGGAGGTTTTGAGAATGGGCATGTAATATGAAATATATTTTTGTCCTTACACTTTCTCCTGTAATTCTTATCCCTTTAAAATGTCTATTTTAGGTTTGCCAGAACCGAACCGAGACAGTATGTTCCAAGGACTGAGAAAGGATCAAGGATTCTACACATCTAAAGACTTTTTACCTTTGGTAGCAATGGCAAGTAAGCCAGGTGTGTGGTGATATGTAATCATGGTCAGTAAGTCATTAGAGGTTTTTGGTATGTCAGAATGCACAACTGGTCATACAGCAGCATAGGGAATTATGAAACATCTTCCAAAGAGCAGGTCTTAGGCAGGATTTTCTCTTGATGATCTGCAACCTTAAAAGAGTGATCAGGATGGTCAATCACAGAGATTGTGAAATAAATAAAGATACATTATATAAATATATAAACACATGCCAGTTACCCCAAGAAGTTTTGTTTATGTCAAGTTATATTCAAAAGGTGTCATAACCTTCTATAAATTACTATTGTGATATAAATACCATATAGTGAATATAAGGTAATCTTGAAATGATCTAAGAAGTGTTGCAAACCCCTGTGAGCAGCTGCTTTGAATGTTATAACTGGTTTTACCTGTGGCGCAGTGATTCTAGATCAGTCGTGCTGCGTATTTTGCAGACATGTTTAAAGAAGCACTAGTCTCTTACATAAAGAACTTACAGTCTAAGGACACAGGGGTCTATTAAGACTCAGTTCCACAGGCATGAAATATAATTTTACTTTTTGCTTTTAAGTCTTTGTTTTGAGTGCAGATTTGCCTGAGTTTGCTCTATAAGAAGCTCTATAGCTGCTTTTAGTGGCCTTGAATGCCAGGACAAGGGACTCCACACAGATGCATCACAGGGAAATCTTGATTTCTAACATACACATTCATGGTCTGGATTCTCCAAAGTATTAATGAAGAGGTTTTTTGATATATATTCAATGCTTTATGTGGTCCTGCACATATGACCACATATTTAAGCACATGTACCTTTTTTTGTCCAGAAACTGGATTTCTTTGGATTTCTTTGGAAACTTTAGCATCAAATAGGGCTGCCTGCTTATTTAATAGATTTTCCACAAACAGCATCTTAATTTTAAGATGAATAATTCTGCAAATAAAGTTTACTACTTCCTTTTATACAAAATATTTAGGAAGGGAAATTCTATGTATTGTGCATCCCATCTGTCCCATCTCTTTGCTGTTTTGATCTAATGGTTTATTTTTGTCTGATTCCATAAGCTCAAATGAGTTGGGAGGAAAGGCTGTTTTGAAGAAAGAGATGGCTAAAAATAAACAGATTGAGAATATGCATGATAAAAACATTTGTACATTAACAAAGGAAGAGTAAATCTCCCTAAACAATCCCCCTGGTATTAGTTTGTTTAAAAACTAACTTTACAGAATTCTGTATGAATGTGTTGAACTCATGTACTTTGTTTTCTACCTGCATAAATATCTGTAGTGCTGGGATCAACATCTTTGAAAGTGTTGCAATGTAGTGCTCCCTGTCTGCCAATATTTTATATATTAAGTCTACAATGAAAAATAAATTAAAAACTCTGAAGACATCCCCTTTTCTGCCTGACAACGAGAGACTTCAATGTCATTGTTGTTGTTGTCTGTTAATTACCAAACTGAGTGGTAGAATGTCCTTTCTCCTTCCATTTATATGTTTGAATTTAAGGCACTGTATCCTTGAACTAGATACTGAGGTTTCTGTGCAACTGTGTTTGAAAATCTGCCCTAGGTAAAGCAGCATACGCAGAGTAGTGGAGTGCTGAGAGTAGTAGAGTGCACTGGTTATATGGCCAGCTTAGCCTCTTGTGATTTAAATTATTGGAGGCTCATTGAGAAAATAGCTTTACAGTTTTTACGATGTCACTTTTTAAAATTGCAATGATTTGTCTAATCAACAGTTGTGTTTAAACTGACAATGAAGTCCATGCAGTCCATATAGTTCAGTTTTACTTCGGAATTTCTTATGCAAATGAATCATCAAAAAGAGACAGTGATTAACAAATATGCAATATCACTATTATCTCAATGTAGCTTTTTGCAAGCAGTTTGTAGAAAACTATTAATAGATTAAATATTTTCTCCCAGTGGAAGGTGTAGGAATTATGCAAGAGTATTCTTTCTGCCTCATAGTCTTCTCTCATAGAGAATAGCTTCTAAGAACCCTTTCTTAGTTGCAGTAGTGTTAATGCCTTGTAGATAAGTGTGGTTAAGGAAGAAAGCTGGAGAAATTGTTACACAAAGATTTCAACATTGCCTCCCTTCCTCCCACCAGGAAAAACAAAACAAACAAACAAAAAAGAACCAGAAATGCAAAGCAATATTCTTTAGACTCTTTTTAATTTTTTTTAATGGGGAGAGGTGAATGAGAGGAGTTTAATTTTTGAATAAAAAGATTACAATGCTAATTACAATGCTACAGTTACAATGCTAATTTCAAGCTGATAGGACCTCAAGCTTACAGGTGTGTTGGAGCTTATATGCTTCCTAGACAGAAAGGTGCTGCCTCTTAACGATGCTGACTAGGAAATTATGTATATAAGTGTATCTTAAAAATGAGAATAAAACTGTCTTTCAGTGCAGCACAATAATTTGATAGTGACACTGCATGCTTGGAAACTGAAAGATGCAATTTTACACTGCTTTGTGTAAAAGTATCTCTTAAGCTGTCATACAGAAATGGTTTCTCTTCTTGAAAAATGGGGTTTTCCTTTCATCTTTCAGGGATGTGTGCCTGTCACTCTCCATTGCCATCAATACACGGAACTGTGATAGTACTTGGGGCAGGAGATACTGCTTTCGACTGTGCAACATCTGCCTTACGCTGTGGAGCTCGTCGCGTATTTGTGGTATTCAGAAAGGGATTCAATAATATTAGGGCTGTCCCAGAAGAGGTAAAATTGAATAATAGCATATATAAGAAGAAATATTGATTACTAATATTGTTTTTATGTAGGGCTGAAAATTGTGTTCTACAGGTACTTAAAATATATCTACCAAACTTTTTTAAAAAACAAAACTGATCTTAAAATGTATAATGTTTATTAAAGAACTAAGAGTTGTATTTATTTCTGTATAAACCCTTTTTCTCTATTGTACAGATACCATACCCTGCAAAGTCAGAGCAATGCACTTGCAGGCAGGGGGTGGAAATTCTCATAAATTAGAAAATATAAAATTCTTAAACTCGTATATTACATGTACTACAGTATTTCCATATATTAGTAAATATACTAAAGTATTTCCAAACTGAAGCAACCATATAACTACTGTAGGTGACTCTTCAGGTCATAGATCCTGGAATTATATCTTCTTGCTGCTACCTTGTCAGTGCCTTGGGAATCTATAAAATTTTTAAGAAAATTTACGGTGATTTTGGATTTGAATCACTACCAATGGCAATGAAGCAATGTCATCCATCCCTTATTTCAGTGGTTGATCTGATTTTTAGTTTAACTTTGAACTTTGGCATTTCTCCCCACAACTGCCTATTTTGAACCTGACTTGGCCTTTCAATGTATCTGTATTACTACAGGAGGATCTTTTTATTATTATTTTATTTTTTTTAATTGGGTGGTCTTTTTCCATTTTAATTTATTTGGGGCATACTTTGCACTCTTGGGTAATCTCAACAACGGGATATCTAATGTGTCTTTGTCATGGAACTGGAGGGAATTTAGTCATCTGTTTTCAAGAAGGTGAATGTCTTATAGGACTTATACAAGGGGAATGGAAAAGCTTAAAAGGAACAGAGGGTCTCTTGCTGCATAATTTACTTCAGTATCCATTGCCCTTTAGATTTCTAACCACAAGTAATGAGGTTCTGGAAAGCCTTGCAATGAAGACATTGCTTTTCAGGTTCTTGCTAAGCAAGAATCAGTCATTGCTGTATACCCAGATCTTTGTTAGCAGCCTGTGGCAGTTCTTAAAAGTCACTGATGTACACTGCACTGATGTACACTGTAAAATCAAAATATCTTGAACTGGAAGTGGCCACACGCAAGTGATGTTGGATAAGATATTCGATGTACAGAAATAGTATGTCAAGCGTCACATAAATACACACAATCAAGTCCTGAAGATCTTCCCCCAACCAAATGCTGCTTGATTTCAGCAGGGGTTTTACCTTATCAGACTAAGATTCAGAAAATCTTAAGTCTGTATTGTCACTTACAAAGCTGTTCCAAACACATGATATTCAATATATGATAACAAATCTACCGTAAAATCGCAGAGAACACTGATCTGGTCATCCTCTTAATTAATATTGGGCTTTAAACAGACAAAGATGGCTGCATAAGGTAACTCTTTTCCCTTTAAAGGATGCATTAAAACTAACAGAGAATGGTAAGAAAAAATATATCAGAAAAATATTTCCATTGTAAATCTGCTTAGTGTCACTGTCTACAAGTGATTGATTCAGCAGCACTGAAGACTCTGAAATTGATGTTAAGATCACTATCTGTATACCATAGAGCTGCATTCTACTAAATAAGAATGTATAGTAGCTACATGAGTCAAAATTTGTTATGAAAACAGAATGATATTTCAGTTTTTTATTTACTTTTATTCTACAGATGGAACTTGCGAAAGAGGAGAAGTGTGAATTTCTGCCTTTTCTCTCCCCTCGAAAAGTGGTTCTTAGAGGTGAACAAATTGTTGCTATGGAGTTTGTTCGAACTGAACAAGATGAAGATGGAAATTGGAAAGAAGATGAGGATCAGGTTGTCCGCCTGAAAGCCGATGTAGTGATCAGTGCCTTTGGTTCAATTTTAAGTGACGCTAAAGGTAAAGCTGACTAATGCATTCTGAAACTGCTGATTTTTATTTTAGCTCCAGCCATTTCCAGCCTGGAAACTGAAGTATTTTATTATAAAATTATCAAGAGATCAATTATCAATTTTCATCACTTTCCTGAGAGTTGCCTGTAGACATATGTATATAAAGGAATTTCTTAATGTGCAAAAATTATTAGTTATCTGAAGTTAGTAGCAAATTATTTGTTGTCCAGCTTCGGATTTCGGAAGTTTTTTTTTAGTGAACGAGTTTTTAGAAAGTGCAGAACTGCTTTGTGAAAAGTCCTTTTATACTCTTCGGGCACTGTGGAGAATCTGAAATCCTGAGTGACAATTTTCTATTTAAAACTTGATTGTAAGACATGTTCAGCTGTTGTGCCATATTTCTTTTTGCCAGCATCTTACAAATGTTTATTCCTCCTAAATAACATGGCTATGGAATTAATTAGCATACTGTATTTCACCTGCCAGAAAGGTTACTCTCCACAGATGTGATGTGTAACGTGGCATCACTAACTACTGAATGGGTCCCTGTCATAGCATGTAAAGCACATGCCATGGCACTTGGGAAACCCCGTAATGAGACTGCAGGGTTGACATCTCAAAAAACATGCCAGGATCTGCAGAACCGGAGTGTCAGCTTCACTAATTATTACTGAACAAAGGAGAAAAGTAAATAAGTTCTGTCAAGGGTAAGAGCAAGCAAAAGAGTACAACATGTAAGAAGAAGACTACAAAAACAACAGCAAATATATATATAAATATTGGCATATTTTGATCTTCAGGTTTTTCTCCAGTCAACTAAGGGGCAGTTCCTGCCCTTTGACAATTTTGTGAAATGAGTCTTCAAGAGGTTACACAAGAGGTTGGTCTTATTCACAAAAATTTCTGTGTCTGTTAGGTATACCTTTTAAAGCAAAACAAGAGTCTGATTTAGAAAAGAATTCATTTTTCTGTATCTCACCACACAGAGAAGGAACTCGCATTAAAGGTATAGTGGGTTAATATACTTGGTTTTCCTCTCAGTTTAAATAGGATATCAGAGAATGATCTGAGGGATTTATTCTAGGCTCACTAACTTTAGAGAAGCTGATTATGCTGCAACTTAGATTAGAGTTGTCAAATCTTTTTTGCCTATTGAATTAAACAAGAATTAGGACAGAACTGTTATTCTGGTTTAGCTGATCTGGGTATCACTAATTTTTAAATGTATGCAGGAGGACTGTG
This sequence comes from Crypturellus undulatus, assembly GCA_013389825.1. Classification (NCBI taxonomy): domain Eukaryota; kingdom Metazoa; phylum Chordata; class Aves; order Tinamiformes; family Tinamidae; genus Crypturellus; species Crypturellus undulatus. The sequence continues at coordinate 627,966 of VWPW01026079.1, forward strand.
GCTTTTGTTCTGTGCGCAACATTTGTTATATTCACCTGTACTTGTCTCACCCTGTCTCATTATTTATTGTACTTTATGAGCTTTGACCTTAACAGTTGCATCATTCTATAGAAAAGATACAGAAATTGGCAAATAGACAACATTTCAGAGAAATAACAAGGTTTACGGATGTAACAGCAAAAAAAACTTCAGAGCATACAACTAAGAACATAAGGAGAACTGAGCAGAATTCATTCTGGTTTTCCCCCTCTGACACTGGGTTGGTTATAAAGAGTTTGGACCAAAGTTTGTTTGGACATCAAACGTAGTTGAAAGTAAAAGCCATCGGTTCAGCATCGACTTAAAATAAACCTCCCCAGTGTGAGGGTGCTCATCAGGGTTAGGTTCTGAAAGCCTTGGTGATCCATGTGCTTTCCTCTCCAGGGCACAGAAGTGCCAAGCAGTTATCCTGTGACATGTTGCATGGGCATAAATGCTCTGATACAGGTCACATGTAAACGTGGCAATCGAACGCTTTCTGCTAGGGCAAAGGGAATTTCAAATATTGCTAACATAATGTGGTTTCCATGTGTTTTCTCTAAACTCTCTGTTTAGAAGGTCTCTGGGAAGATTTTCCAAAATCTCAGCGGTAAATCAAATCTTAGCCTCTCTAATCAGTGTATTTGTTGAGCTGCACAGCTCGTATGGTGAAGGAGGAGCTCTGCTTTCTTGGTTTGACTGTGAGGTTGCCCTGGTTGGAGAGGGAGGGTGCAGCAATTTAAAACACTTTTTTTTTTTTTTTTTTTGTCAGCCCAAGGTTAGGACTAGGCGTCTTCCAGAGGGACCTTCCAACTTGAATTTTTCTTCGACGATGACTCAGACTCAGGCTGATTAAACATGTTAATTGGTGCTCATACAAAGAGCTCTATCAATTGACCTAATTCATAAGGCACCTCTGGGAACTGAGAATGCAGTATTGCTATGGGCTAGGCTAGCAGGATTTTGCCCTGTTTGGTTTTAATACTGTTAAATGCTGATGTTATTGATGCACAAATAATAAATAAATTAAAAAGAGAGAACAAGAAAGCTTAAAATAACACTCTTCAGAATAGCCTTGACACACATATTTAAAGTTGTTCTTAACAAGCACACTGCTGTCTTGGGCAGAAGTGGACCATAGATTAGAAAGCTATTTCCACTCTATTATTCTCATCGGGACGCTTCTTATTCTTGCACAGTAACGATTAAATTTGCAGCTAAGGTTCCTTACTCTCATGGTAGATATTTAGACTTCTTTGTTTTATTAAAATAAAATGTTAATTATGTTTTAAGCAACAGTTCTATAAGTACTCATTCTCCCATTGGGAATCATATAAATGCATCATTAATTACAAAAAGAAATCTGTTTTCCTAAGTCCATTTTGTGCTCACGAAACTGCTAACAGAGCAGGAGAGTTGCCCTCTAGACTGTTTTTAATAAATTGGCACTTTACTAAAACCAGTAAAAAAAAAATATTTAAACTACTGGAAATAGAGAAAGAAAAATATTTTACTTGTTGAAAAAGAAAGATTTTGCAAGTACAAGCTGCTTTTTTTATTACATATTTCACTGAAGCCTTCAAGCCGTCATAACTGACCCATGTAAAGAACTGTAAAAAAAATTTTGTACCTTCCCTCATCTTCTTGCTCCTTTTCTTGGTTTGTGATTTTGGAGCCCTGCAGTGTGCAGTAACAAAACTTGTAGTAGCCCCATTCCAGAGTGCAGCTTTCCAACGCACACAAACACAACGCTGTGGCCTCCCTGGCCCCGCACGCGCGGAGCCTCAGCATCCCGTCCAGCGCCGGGCCCACTGCTTTCAAGGCTGCTCTGTGAATAAACTTTTTCCTAGATTTTTTTTTTTTCACGAGCAACAAAAGGGGACCAACCTTTCTGGACTGCAAAATTTCGCACTGTTGATTTGTTTCAATTTGATTCTTTTTGTGTATTTCTGAGGAGCACTCGCACTTCTCATGAAGTCATGAGAAATGGCGTGCTTGTCCAAAACACACTGCAAAACTTTTACTTTTTTTAGTAGGCAGTAGTAAAGAGGAGCTATTTCCATATTCCAGGACACTGAATTTTAGCATGGAAATGTCCGCTTTATTTTCCTTAAGAGATGAAAAAGGGGAATGCCAAAAATAAGTAAAATGTGAAAAAATTTAAAATTTGGTGTTAGTTATCCGTTACATGACAACTGAAGGGCAAAATTTTATTTCACATTCTGGGATTCGATCATAACTTGCGGGCAGCTCCCTTGAGCCGCCACGGGGCTGTTGCCTGCGCCGCGCGGCAGGGACTGTGGGGGTCGGCTGGCTGCGGCGTCGGGAGCCGCGTGGCCGCCCGCGCCGGGCAGCCGGGGTGCTCCAGCCTCGCACCGCTGGGCCCTCGAGCCGCACGGAGCGGGAGGCAGGGCCGCCTGGGCGCTCCCTGCCGGCACGGCCGCTCGCCCAGGACGGCGGTGGCCCTGCTGCTCCGGGCTGCCCGCTCTGCACAGGTCGTGTGCATTCAGCAGGTTCCTACGCAGCAGGGTAGGAGTTTTCCTGCTGAGTCACTCGGAGTAGGACTTTCCACCAAAAATAGCTTTACTGAATGAGTTGGAGTGCAGCAGCTCTACACGCCGCAACAACTGCCGGGCTCCCAAGCCTGGCGTGGCCCCCTCAGAGGCTGCAGAGCCATTTTAGTTCAGAGCAGAAAAGCAGCTCTTCTGCAGCGGCTCCAGCGTGTGTGGGACGGGCAGGACCCGGCAAGCAGCCCGTGGGCTGGAGGCCCCCATGGGCAGGAGCCTCTGCCCCGCTCTCCTCGGAGCCGCTTTGGTGCCGGGGTGAGTCCGGAGCAGGGCAGAGGCCGGGAGACAAGATGGCGCCCACCCTCCTCGCAGGGCCTTTGGCCACGGCGGCGGCAGCAGCAGCGAGGCCGCGGGGCGCACCGAAGCCAGAGCTTTGCACCGGCGTTTAAGCGATGTACAGTACAGTGTGCGGGGTTTTTTTCTCCTCTTTTTTCTTGAAGTAATGCTACTATTCACTGTAAAAAAGTCTCTAAGATGGATATCAAAAATAACATTAATGAGCTACTAAAGCCAAAATTACAGGAACTTATGAAATTGGTTAAACATAAAAACCATTAAACTGTTTATTGAAGCTTCACAGATATACTGCAGTTAATGAGCATTTCTGCTATTTAAATAAGCCCAAATTGAACACACATTACATGGATACATAATTAGTCATGGCAGTCAAACACACACAGACTCACTATTAAAGCTTTATTTGAGGAATCTTTTCCATTTGATTTGTTTTGTTAATTAAAATATTTTTTCTGTATTCACTTATATTTTAATATTGTTTTTGCAAGTGCTGTAATTTGCTGCTGCATTTCCATTTGTGTTTGTTTGCTCTGTGAAGATGGCAAATGTGGAATATATCTTCAGTGCTGTCAGTTTTCTTTGTTGTATTTTTTTTGTGTTAGAAGCACTTGATAGCATTAGAATAATTCAATTGTATGTTGTCTTTCATCCAAAAAGATTCTCTCAAATTATATATAATATCAGGATATGGGAGGAGAATGCGGCATAGCCATAGGGTTGTACTTTGAATTTTCAAGCGAAAAACTGTTTTAAACTGTAAAGTTTTAAACCGTAAAGTATGTGAGAGCGCAGAGATTGAAAGGACTGGGTTTTTTTTTGTTTGTTTTGTACTAGTCTTGTGTTAGTCTTGTACTAAATCATACACTAATGAAAACACAGATCAATTTCCACATTGTTGAGTGTGGAATGGCCGCAGTTCAGAGAACTGATCTTCATGGTCACCTCCTTGGGGCTCAGATTTGACTCTCAGAATCTGTCGCCCTCGAAGGGACAGAAAAGATGCTCCGCTTCGTGCAGACCCTGGTTCTCTGCCTACAGGCAGTCTGGAAAGAGGTGCCTTCAGCCTCTCTGCTGCATCGGGTACCAGATCCAGATGGTGAGGACTTCAGTAATTCATATAGAAGCTGCTTTGAAATCATGCTCTCATGGCTTCTTGTCTAAGCCTTGGAGGTTGTAATAAAGACAGGCGAAAACAGCCTCTGGATGCCATGGTCAGCCTTGCTGGCAAGGGGAAATGTTCCTTCCAATTGTAAAAACAGAGATGGAGGAAACAAGTCCCCAGTCCCTGGGGAGAGGTTTCAAGTGGAGAATGCGGGGTGCCCTCTGCACTCAAAAACCTTTGGGTAGAATTACGGCTGGGCAGCTACCTTAGCACAAAACAGTTCTAAGATAATTTTGAGGAATGTAGTAGGTGCAGGATACCAGGGGTAGTATCTTCTGTTTCCAAATTAAATTAAGTAGTAAAAAATTACAGTTTTACATCATTTTGTTTGAAAAACTACATCTGTAATCTCTCTCTAACACCTTTCTTTACTTTGGTTCATTGCTATCTCAGAGAAACAAAAGTCATCTATTAAATTGCCAATGCCAAATCCTGCAGCACTGAGTTTTCCTCGGGGGTTTCCAAGCATGTCTTTACAAGCCTGTATATATTTAGCTTGTGAGAACTGTCTGGACCACACGCTGAGATGGTACCACTGCATGCGAGAAGTTATCCTATATATGCCAAATATAAGATGATCAAAAGCCTTCTTGAAGTACAGACCCTTTGAGATACAAAGAGAAACTTAATGTATTGATTTATAAATATTACTGAAATATTCATAATAAAGCTAGTATCAACCAGCATCAGCACTTTCCTTAAAAACCCTCATTTGCTATATTAAAAATGTCTCAATCTAAAAGTTGTTCAGTGCGATCTTTCAGTAATTTAAGTATTTTTAAAGGAAACCGCTTTTTGAATTTTCAAATTATTACTAGACAATTATTAATATTGCCAGGTTAAGCCAAAAGTATGTGCTGAGCTGGGGATTATGAAAGCAGTAGGTCTCGAGAACAGATGAAGTATTTCTGGTAGTAAAAACAGATGAAATATTCCTGGTGTTAGTTTTCATTGTATCTTTTTTAAACATTGATACCTAACTTATAGAGTTTTAAAATACTAAGTCTAGTTCAGCTGATACTGTGTCTGTGAATTTTAGGAGCACCGTTGATTTGGATTCTAGGTCTAAACCATCTTATACTATCCTGGATTCTGTGCCAAATGCAAAAAGCCCTTTGCTGGGTTTATTTGTATGCCCATGGTGAGACTGGGAGCACGGGTAGGACGAGCAGGTGCTGGTGTCTGCCTGCCTTCTTGTTCATTGTTTTGGTGATGATTTTTCTCAGCCAGTGGATTTCTCCATTTTGAAATACCCTTGTAATGTTTGACTTGGAGATGAAGGGAAATACTGAGCCCGGGAAAAAAATTCTGTTGTAATGATATGCACGAAAGATGTGTTTGAAGCTTGCTCTATGCTTGAGCATGCACTGGGGCAATACTGGGAGTTTGCCCTCATGCTAGTGTGGGAAATGTATCCTTGTCTTGGGCTAGCAGGTTTCTCTTTTACATATGTGACAGCACAGCTACATCAGTTTAATTGACCTTGGCAATCTACATCTGCTAGTGGTATGTCCCTGGGGGACACTGCAGTTTTAAGCTGCATTGTATTGTGGAAACTTCTGATCCTGCATAGTAAAAGCTATATTAATAAAAATAAATAATAATTAAAACAACTCTTTTTGACACATTGCATCAAGATTTGCTAAAAAAAATTTAAAATGTGATTTTTTTATTATGAAAGGGTATGAAAGTGTTGTGTGATATGTAAGGGTAATGTTAAAGTTAAAAAGTAAATAGCAAAAGTTTGCATAATACTTTTTTTTTCTGAGCAATTTATTTGTATTTATTCCTATTTGTTTTATATATATAGTTTTTAAATATTTAAATTTACATTCTTTGTGAAGACAGTTTTAGTTCATGTACATAGTGCTTATATATGTTGTTTTCTAGTATGAAAAAATGAAGATCTGTTAAGGAATGTTTTACAAGAATTTAGAAACTTCCATGAAGTAAAGATAGAAAAGATGCTGTGTTCATGCAAGCATTTCATTTTGATTGTTGACTCTTTTTGTGCTTTTATATATATTTTCTTTTTAGTATATAGGCAACAAGTTTCAAAGTGAGCCTTTCTTTCAGGACTTTCAGAGTTTTAATATTAAACAGAATTTTTCGACTGACTGGAATCTGTCTTTTTCGGAATTACTTTTTGTTAAAACCAACCTACTTTGTCAAAACCAGAATTACGTTAGCATAACATCTCCCAGTGGGGTTATGTTACATCTGAAAAATTTCAATCAGCTTTAATAATCACATGTCAGAAAGTAGCAGAGTATCGTTTTTGTTGTGAGAGTTAATAGATGCAGGAAGTAAATTCTAGTGATCTAAATGAATTTCAAGAAATTCTGGCAGAAATGCTCCTTTTCAGCTTTAGACTTGAAAAGTATGCTGTGTATTGAGATTCACAAGAGTTCATGATCGCTTGCTTAAGAGAAAAGCCCTTTATAAGTGCAGTGCAAAGCCGTGGGTGGAAGGAAATTTTTGTTTCACTGTTAGTACTGCTTAGTAAGAGGCTTTTCAGAATTGTTCACCATCAGCTAGGCTTTTCCCCTGGCCAATGAGCAATCCCACCGAAAATGGCTTTGTGATTTCCAGTTTCTGGGATACACAGTTTGTTCTCAGGGAGTGACCAAAACACCATTAAAAACAATTATTTCTTGTGCTTGTGCCAACACAGATACTTCTTGTGACATTTGGGTGCATTTATTTTGTACACTAGCCTGGCTTTGCACACACGAATGAATTGATTACCTCTCTGCTATTGCTGAAAAGCCATTTCATGTAATGGATGTTCTTCTCTCAGTCTTCTTAGTCATGACATACCTCTATTAGCTCAAAGGTGTTCATGTATGTAAAAGAATTTTTAATTTCTTCTGTAGATTCACGTTTAAGTGAAGCAATTGGAACTTCTTTCTAATTGTTCATCAGTGTAGATTTGACAGATTTTAGAAATATTTGTATTTAGAAATATTTTGTTTTATTAATTTTTTTCTTTCGCTTTAATTGCAGTCAAAGAAGCCCTGATGCCTGTCAAGTTTAATAGATGGGGTCTCCCTGAAGTCCATCCAGAAACGATGCAAACAAGTGAGCCCTGGGTGTTTGCAGGGGGGGACCTTGGTGGCCTTGCTAACACTACAGTGGAATCAGTAAACGATGGAAAACAAGCTGCCTGGTACATGCACAGATACATACAGGTGATTTTATTTTCCTCTTTCCAGTTTGTGGGCTTTAAGATACTTTTTTTCATGATTGTTAAAATAAATTGTTTTTTACATAAAGTGTGCATATTTTGAGCAGCTAGTGCCTAAATTATCTGGTAATTTGTATGTTACAGTTTCATTCAACTGAAAAACTAAAACTGTGCATAAAAATGCACCTATGATGTCAGATAGCTAAGCCCAGGTTTTCTTCTGTTATCTTAGCCTTGTTTAAATCCCAACAATATCTTCTGGCCCCCAACTCTGAATTCTAGTCAAGAGTTACCACCTTCCCATACAATGTACAGTGTCAGGAGAAATCCTAAATTGATAGTTGGGATGAGGGAGGGAGCAGCTTATTAATATTAAAGAATATAATATAAATATAAAAAGCAAAATCTCTCAGTAGTGTATAGAGCAAAATTAAGTACTGCCAGGGTTCTTACAAAAGGCATTTATTAGCATTTTAGTGTATTTAGAGTGCAAGCATGCATTACAGAATGCTTACAATTGTTAAACCAAAACTCAAGGTTCTCTGATGAAGCTGATGAGCTAGACTTAAGCCAGGCCAAAAAAAAAAAAAGGCGGTATGTGTACGCAGGAAGCATTTCCTGAGAAATGTTCATTTAAGGGATGCATACTGGAACAATCTGGTATCCATGTTTTCCCATTTTGTGCCCTGACGTGTGGCTAGCTGAGCTGTTACCTCTGCTTGCCCTAACTTTTCTAGTATGAGAACAAGCACAGAGTAAATGTAGAGGAAAAGCAGTGAAGCTGCCAGAGACACGGGGTGTGTGTGGAGAACCAGCTGACAAAGAGTGTGTTCGTAGTGCAAGGAACTTTTTAGAGACATGATGCATGATTCATTCTTCCACAGAAAGAGATTTGAACAACTGAAGTTGGGACTCTAACAGCTCGATGTCTTTCTCCCCCATCCATCTGCTCAAAGCCTCACTGATTGCATGTTTGTGCAGTTTCATGCTGTTGAGGTCTGATTTCACATCCTAAAAATACTTCAACTGAAAGCTTGTTGTTAGTATCCGTGCATATTTTTTCTCACTTATTTTAAAGCACTGTTTGTGTCCTGCCTTCTTAAACCCTATGAAAATGCTGAGTGTGAAACATCTTTAAACCCTGACCTGCTTTCTTAATTTCGCAGTGCACGGTGAAGCTGCTGACTCTGATGGGGGGAGAAGGGGTGTCTCCTTTTTGCCTCCTTCCTCTTCAACCTCTAAAAACACATAAATCACTTTTATAAAACCTCCTTTATAATGTTGTTTCTTCCTCAAAGGTGGTTCCCCTCCTCCCCCCCNTGACCTGCTTTCTTAATTTCGCAGTGCACGGTGAAGCTGCTGACTCTGATGGGGGGAGAAGGGGTGTCTCCTTTTTGCCTCCTTCCTCTTCAACCTCTAAAAACACATAAATCACTTTTATAAAACCTCCTTTATAATGTTGTTTCTTCCTCAAACCCCCCCTTTGGAATGTATCAAATACTTTAGAAGAAATCTGAATAGTTGTGGCTTGAGAATTAGAATTTTAAATCAAGGAGGCTTGATATTGGAGTACATCCGTTACCCTTTGCAGGTTTCAAGGCAGCTTATTCGACCTTACAGTCTCACCAGGAAGCTAATGGGAAAGCCTTACAGCAATCTTTGCAGGAAAGTTTCCAAATGTCAAGTGTCACCTTTCCAGCTGTTAGATGAATGGGTAGCCAAGGGGCATTTATTTGGATGTGCAGCCCTTGTAAAATCTGGTTGCTGTGGTGGAGAGCACTGTAATTTGGCAATTTACCTTACCAGTGTTCGGACCCAGTAGAGATTTTTGCGACCGCATGAAGGTTTGATTTTTAAAGTTGTGACTTAAGAGAAAGAGCGCTTTACTATGATATATGGAGTGCAGCGTGTGGGGGGATGGCTGCCCTGTGTGCGTGTGCACGTGTAGGTGTGTGTTCATTCCACAGACTTGTATTGGGAAAACTTTGGTTAGCAAATGAAAAAACACTCGTGAAGTTTTTTCCCTACTGCGTGATTCCAAGACAGCCTTATTGCCATCTGAGTGTTTGAATCAAATATATGCTAGATGTAGTTAAGTATGCTGTTCCATCCAAGCACTTGTATTTTATATATAGAAATAGGTACCCATTTCTAAAATCACTGGCTGCCTTAGCATTGCTAGCTATAAATAATGTGGTCGGTCTTCGCACAATAAAATCAGGCCATAGTATTTCTCAACCAGCTCAAGACTGTGTCAAAAACTAAAATTCAAAACCACCACCCAGCTAATTGCTGAATGAAGCTTCTCATATTTCAACCTACTCCAGACAAAAAGCTAAGCAAACAGATGGGTTTGATATGTGTCCTGGAACTCCAGTCATTTCAAGTTCTGGCATGTGGTCAAGCAAAGCATGAGATCCAAACTAAAGGACTCTCCAGCAGAAATGCCTTATGTTCAAAAATGGCAATTATTTTCAGAAGCTTCTTGGCTGCTCTTACTTTGGAAAATTTCCATCATTAGTTGCCTAAATATCTCCCGACTCTTAACATTTTCCTCCTGCGCTGCGAAGCAGGGGTTCGTCTCGGATGTTGTTCACTGCAGCTGTGTGTCAGGTTAATTTCTGTAAACTCAACCAGGCAAAGCTTAACCAAGGGCAGTTTAGCAGAACTTATTTCAAAGACTGATTTCAGTCAGTCCTCATGGAACAGTTCTTTGCAAGCAGATGAACCCAATTTGTGCAGCTGTCTACTATTGAGAAAGTGTTTCAGGGTTCAACCTTTTCTTATCATTATATGAAATTGTGAAGATTTCCATAAATTAATCTTCATTATTTACTTAGCTTGAGGATTGTGATGGCCCTCATCTTAGTCCAACATTGATGTTTTGATATTGGGCAGGAGAATATAGGTTGCTCTTCTGTGTTGCGCCTCACCACCCATCAAGCACGGGAAGCCATTTCTTTGATCAGTGAATGGGATTTAATAATGGATTGTGGAATTCAGGGTAGTCCACAGTTACTACAGGACTAACATCTAATTTGCCATGCCGGTATTTGAGAGCTAAGACAGCTCTCACATCACCAATCTTCCTTATTTCTTTGCAGACAGCTGTGCAAACCTCAAAGCTTCATTCCTGCCATCCGCACCTGTGGAATGTGTCTCTGTTCTCTGGCAGCCAGGCTGCTGTTGTCTTCTCTCTCAGTCCCTCTTAGGAAGGCACTTTTCTCTCTTGGTTACAGTAAGACTTCTGGCTTGCTTTGTTACTGTGATCTCTCCAGCATTTCTTCTTGACTTAACTATACACGATGACCTTAAAGAATATAGGGCTGGATCCTCAAATGACAGAGCACGTCACTAAGATGCCCCACAGCATGACTTTTGTGCACATCACGGTATGACTTTGAAACTCTGTTGTATGATTTATTGTTTTTTTCTTTAATTTATGCTTTCAGTACATGCATTTTATATCTGAAGAGTATGATTGCTGATTATTTTATAAAGGCTGACCACTCTTGTGTATTTTTCCAGACGTGCATTAATGTACATTATTTTATAATCAGTAGCAGAGATGGGTGGTTCCCAGGAAGCTTGTCTTTGAAGCTATTAGTTATGGTTGTCTGCTTCTTTTCAGGATAACTGAAGGAAAAATTGAAAGCCCTTTTGTTTAGCGTGAACAACATGTGAGACACTAGCATAGAGACCAGTAATAAAACACCATTTTCAAAAAAGGTGTCCTGAATGCAATTTAAGAAACCTGGAATTTTAGTTGTTTACTGCTGAGATGACAACAGTCCTGTTCCAGAAACAGATAACCATGAAGGAAGTTAGAAAATCTCCACAATGGTGCTGTGAGACAGCTTAGAGGCCAAACCGCTAACTGGAGAGTGGTCTTGCCGCTGTGGACTATTAAATTGTCTCCTATTAGATTTCTGCTATGCTTAGGAAAACATAGGTCTCTATAGGTTTCTGTAAGGAAAACTAACAGTAATAAAACTGCTCACTTTTATAGTTTTATCTCTGTTAAAGGCATCAAAACAAAGTTGGACCATATTGTTGTGGTCAAATGTTTTACCTAAAGAAAATGAAAGTCACAAATTGCATCGTGTTTCAAGCTCAGTTCCTTTCTCAGGCTGTGCCAGAAGCTGCTTTGCCTGTAGGAGTGTCGCAGGTAGCACAAGGCTGGGTCTGTATGTGCGACAGGCTGGGGATTCTCACCACCCCTGCAGTGTCCAGAGAAGGACAGTGACTGGAAGTCACCTGCAATACTGTTAGCTCAGCTGGTTGGCACCAGATCAGAGAAGGAATGGACCATACTTCTTGCTTTCTGTTTTTAAAATAAAGAGAAGAGTTATTATAAATAAACTCTTGCCTGCAGGCTTTCTTTCCCTATTTGTTTGTGCAATGTTAGAAAAATCCTTCATTATAAAGATTATTTTGCTTTTAGGAACCTATCAAACATTTGAGTTTGTTGAAAGAATTTTGCTCTGTAGAAAACAACACATCAGGGCTTAGTAAATTTATTTCCCTTATAAGCATTGTGCTGAAAGGATAAACTAGCAAAAAATAAATAGAGCAAATAGGGAAGTGATATAAAGGAGAAAGATAAATCTGCGAGGAAATACAGCCACTGGCTATTGAAACTTCAGCTGCATCCTCAGTTTGTTTATATATTGGTTTATTCTCTGGAAATCTTTCATTTTTTCTCCTTTCCCTACCACCTCCATCATTAGCAAGTCTTCAAGATCAGCCTCCCTGTGTTCCTCCCTGGGTCAAGGTTCGGGTGTGCGGGGACTGTGGGGTGAGGTGCTGGAAGCACCTTGCAGGATTGTGGCAAACTGAAAGGATCTTTGGCATGAGTAGATTGTTATTCTTGTGTGTATTCAATTACTTAGTATGTAAAAAAATTCTCAAAACTTAGGCTAGCGTCATTCAACTGCTTTTGGTCCTTTCACAGTATCAGAGAAGTTGGCTCCAAAACATATCCTCTCTGTGCAAGCAACCAGAGAGCTTGAGGCCTTCAGCTGAGGTGAACCCATGCAGGCCTGCACAGGGTAAAGCAAGTGAACTCTTGCATTCTAAACCAGTTTGGTAATGAAAATGCATTAAAACAGCAGCAAGCACATCCCCATCCTCTCCACAGTCATTAGTTTTCCAAGGTAAAATGGAGTAAATACATCCTTAAAACCAGAAGATGGCAATGGAAGTGACTGAATTTTTTTGTCTATTGTGGAACATCTTCCCTATATTTGCAGTAGTACTTCCTTCTGTGTGACTGAAGAAATCTTTTTAAAACTAGAAGGAAGTGCTGTGATTTTATGCTCTAAAGTGAACAAATATTTTAATTCTACCTATTACAGCCTGATTAGGATGTTGTTCAGTATCCATACATGCCAAAGGATTCTTTTTGTACAATTTTTACAATATTAAATGCAAAATTTACAGTGAAAGAATTTCTCTCTGACTTCCAAGAGAAAAGGTTGGGAGACTGACATAAAATTAGAAAGCAAACATGAATTTAGTGTTTCCTGCCATAAAGTGTATGTTCTTCTTTGATCCCAAATCAGAGTCTAATTTTTGTCATCCTTAAAATATTCGTATTGGATAAGAATTTTATTGATAAATATCCTATTGTATAGATAACATCCTTTTTTTTTTTTTTTTTTTTTTTTTTNAAGAGGAGAAAAAAGTACCAAGACCTCAAAGCCCGTTGAGTTAAGGATGTCAGGCTGCTGAGAGGTCTTTCACATGGCCCTTTCCATCGTTTTCTGCAAGTCCCTACACTTCTGGCTGCTTGGACACAGGAGTCTGTCCATCCTGTATTTTCTACTTCTTTACAGCTCTAGAGAGGCTGCTGTAGGAGACAGGACTGACTATTTAGAGTAGTTGTGCAAGCTTTTGGAAGGAACTAGGCTAGTGATGCACACTATGAAATAGCTATTTTGCTATTATTAGGTATTTCCAGCATATTTGAGCACAACTGGACAACTGTTCAATATATGAGTGTTCTGCATATTTTGCTGTTTTGAAAAGTTACTTGAACCTTCATGTTGGTATGTACAAATGATTCCCTTATTAGGACTAATAATAAATTATATACAAATTAATAAGCAAAAATTATTTTTTTCAGTCTTTACATGGTGCTGCTGTTCCATCTACCCCAGAACTACCACTCTTCTATACACCTATTGATTTAGTAGACATCAGCGTAGAGATGGCCGGACTGAAGTTTTCAAATCCTTTTGGTCTTGCTAGTGCAACTCCTACTACTAGTTCTTCAATGATTCGAAGAGCTTTTGAAGCTGGATGGGGCTTTGCTGTTACTAAAACGTTCTCCCTGGATAAGGTAAGGAAATATTTTAAGGCATATTTAGTATTTAGTTGAGTAATGGTGTATTTGAAAAATCTGCATGTTCTCCCTGGATAAGGTAAGGAAATATTTTAAGGCATAGTTAGCATTTAGCCATTTTTTTGTGTTCATTTGAAAAAACTGAGCGTTTTGGGAATGTTGCTATTGAATCCAGCTAGCAAAAGGACAGCAGGGAAGGGTATGATCCAATCATATGATGAAATGGTAGCACAGTTCCTGGGCTTGTTTGTTATTAAAGTATATACAGTCTTCCCTTTTCCTTCACACTTCAATATTAGCCAACTATATTTTAGAAAGTGTTGCAGTAAAAATGTTTTCTAGGAGGAATCTGAATGCAAAAGAATGAGTAACAGCGTTGTCAGGCAGCCCAGGAAGATGCCAAGGACTGTCAAGATAAGCTATTGAACCTGAGGTGCAGTTGCAGCGTGGTAATGTAGGTGTGGCTGAGGCTGGGTGACTCGTGGAACGGAAACTGCGTGCAAGATGGCAGAATGGGGTTCTGAACAAGAGGTTTGTGCAGTGAATGAGAGAACAATTTTGAGAAAAATAAAGAAATGATGTTTGAGACGTGGCATGGCTTTGTGGAGATAGAAAGGGGATCGGAAATAAATCTTTGGGCATAGGCTTTGAGTAATGGTGTGGATGATGGTGGTGTGATGTCAGTCAGTGATGAGCCAGGGCATAGGCTGAAGGGAGCTGTGATGGTGAATTGGGATCCAGGAGGCCGCGTTCTGTTATTCCTGGCCAAGAGATAAGATGCAAAAGTACACTGGTAGATAGAGGCCTTATCAGGAGACAAAAGGTGGATTTGTTAATCTACCACATCTACTTAGATAAATTCCTTAAGTGAATTAGTATGGTAGTGAATCACTTATTAAAAACACTATTTAGGTCATAAATGTCATTGAACTACATTTAACACAGACTTATGTGTAGAGCACACTGTCAGTTGCAATTATTCCGTACCTAGACTGGAGGCAACCTATAGCAAATACTGAGATTTATTTATTAATCAGTTTTACTGCTGCTATGCTTGCAGTCTTACCAGACTGCACGTTGATTACAGTGTATCTCATGAGCTAAGCAGGCACTAGCTAGGTAGCAGCTTCAGTGGGAATTCTGGAGTACACCCGGACGTGCTGGAGGAGGAGATGTGGATGTTCTGCCAAGCAGCAGACTGTCCGCAAGTCATTGCTGACAGTGGCGGCAGCGCTGGCTGCCTTGCTGCTGCAGGTGTGATTCGGATGGAGATCTTTCATGCGAGAGATAGGTAAAAGCGAGCATCTTCAGTGGTTATGGGATGTATTTTGTTTGTTGCAATAAGGTGCAAAATGTTGCAGCTAGTATCTATTTTAAAGAGGAAAAAGTGCCACCCAAGCGCTGTTTTTCCTGGGATTGTCATCTTCTCAATAGTGCACATCCCATAGGTGTTGAGCTATAGTATTTGTGACATGATTGGAATGCGTGTCTTCAAGGTACTACTGACATATAATTGCTTTAATTTATAATAGCAACATGCAAATTAATGCTATGAAAATCAGTATTTTGTATGGGAAGAAAAGGTCAGTGAGGTACAGCAGTTCCTGTTCAGAGCTTTAGTATTACATGAGGACTCTGCCCTATTAGCATAGCTCTATAAAAATAATCAATAGAGAGTTTGAAATAATATAGGTTTGTATAACGTGCTTTGGCTTTTAATCTCTACTTCTGGTTATGTGGCCATGAATCCTGTGCCATGCTCAGCAGGGAACAGAGTGCTCTCCTGGGCTGTGGAGATGGTGGTTGGGCTGTCCTGGCAACCTAGTGAGCAGTGAGTGTGTGGAAGGGCCAGAAGCAAAGACATCCTCGGCCAAGGCTGCACAGGCAGGAGGAGCAGGCAGAGCGGCTCCCTGTTTTCTGTGGGCCCCACAAGAGGAGCAACAGGGAGGAGCTTGCCACAAACTGCTCTGCTGCTGCTGAAGCCCCTCCGCTGCAGCCCTAGATAGGTATGGCAGAGGCAAGATTCAGCATTCGTCCCTGTTATTTCTTTATTTTATCTGTCACGACTAGACCTGACTTGTGGCTTCTCTCTTGTTTGCAATAATTAAAGGCTGAACATAATCTGATAACAGAGATCTTGGTAGCAAGAGATATATTCCAGGACCAAGCACTGAATTTGCAGTTGCATTCATATACTGCTGGGGATACTAGTGCCATCCCTAGTGGCCATTAGTGTCCTTTAGGAAATGTGACTGATGCAGGGTGAATCTGGTGACTTGCAGCTACTGAAGAGCCTAGACAACCAAACCATAGATCTCCATGCACTGACAGTAGCTAATAGTGTGATGGGATGCAATTGGAAGCAAAGGAGGAGAAAGCATGGAAGAAGGAGATCCAATGAGAGAGAGAAAGAGAGAAGGAGTCGGGTTTGGAGAGCTGGGATTCTTATAAGCAGAGGATTCATTTCATAGGAGCTTCCATTTCTTTTTCCATTTCCATTCACTGACCTGTGTAGAAAACTTCTAAACTGGCAGGCACGGGTCTCCGGCACCCTCCAGGAGGCTGCACTTGCTTGTACAGGACATCTGTTGGGTAGCAGTTCTGCAGTTGTAGGCCCTGGGCCAGAATTCATTGCTCCGTCTTGGTCTCACCTTAAAAGCATCACGTGTCACCATGGAGAGGTCTGTCTACCTAAACTGGGTGTTTTGTGCTGTGCTAACTTCCTTTTCAAACACCTGTATACTTCAGTGCATAATTGCATTCAGCAAAAGGTGAGGTTTTTAACTCCAAGGGATCCAGCAAAAGTTTGTTCTTGCATCCTCCTGTGCTATGATTGAGGCATAGAAAGAATTAATATAATAGGTGAAATTTGTTCAGAACATTTATGCCTTTAAATATACAACACTGTAAATATTTTAGAAGGTATGAGTTAATAGAGTATAATACAAGTGTTAATTATAAGCTACTGTACTTGTATGTGTCTGTAGGTATCTGTGGGGGGTAGTGATTTGTAGAATTTTATTTACAAAATTAAACATGTTTGCACAGCTGCATTAATTAATATCAAGTAGATTTGTTCCAGAAATGAGAATAACTGCTTTTAAAGCAGACTATCACTTGGCAAGAAAAACTAGGTAATGGAACAAAAGTCCCCATTTCTACACACCTTTTTCTACACCCACATCTTCCCTCTTGCACTGCAGGGTCAATAGTTTATTTCTCTGTTGTTATTGTATTTTGTCTTATTCAATTGTATTTTGTCTTATTCAGATAACTCTGTGCTGCAAACTATTATTTTTAAATTCTGCTGGTGAGATATTGAACAGAAATCAGGGAGATGAGTATTATAAAGTCCACAGTAAATGAATTCCAGTCATTACCTCTTTTAAGTCTTTTTTAGAAAAACAGAAAAGTACTTGCAGAATGAGAAATACCTATCATTTAAACAAGATAACAACGAGCAGGAGTTTTTTTTTAGCATAATTGTTATACTGAACCATTTAGTTATTATTGTGGAGTACTAGGTAGCACATAAAACTTGAAATAAAACCTGTAGTCAGAAGATAGAGTTCACGTTCTTAACCATAATATTAAAAAAGTCAGAGGTTATATGAAGTGTTTCCCTCTTCTCTCTATGAGATATCCTGTACCAGAGGGAGAAGTTTACAGCACGCATTGTTTTTTTTTTCCAACTGAACTCAGACTTTATTGTTTCCTTACATTATACAGGCTGTTTGGAAAGAGTAAAGAGTAACTGGTATGGCAGAAATGTTTGCTTTGATTTTTATATGCTGCCTTTGCTTCTAAAATTTAATTCTGATTAATCAGATGCATCCGTCTTTATTCTGTTGTGACATGCACTGATTTGTGATGCTGTCGCTTCCAATAATATGGAAACAGTTGCCTTTATTATGAGAACCAGCAGGAATGCAGGCTTAACTTCACTCTTAATTTCTGACATTTTTTTTCATTTTGTAGAGAGCAAGTTGCATGGATGATTTTAAAAACAAAGCTGCAATTAAAACTAGATTAAATTTTAACTAAACCACAATAGGGAGAACTTTCTATTCATAGTATATGTTTATACAATTCACTAGATTTCTGCTAGATTTATAGAATTCAGTAGATTTTACAATATACTTGCATAAACATTTCTTAATGGAAACCATTGCTGGTAGATAATCAGTTAGTTTATCCAGGCTATATGGCATTTTTGTGTCCTGTTATTGCAATATACGGATTCAGGCTTCAGCTAGTTCTGGCTGTATACATTTGTACTATGTGCTCCACACTTTATAGTTGGAGGGGGTAAAATATCATAATACAATGACACGTTGTTTTCCATAACATTAGTATTTTATAGGAGTGAATCTATTAAAAAAGGTGTATTTTTGTTTGATATTACAGCATAGTAATTTAGACTAAACTAGTTATAATTTATGGTGCCAAGCCAAAAAGCTATTTAAGATGCATTAAAATGCAGAAGCATGACATTTGAAATTCTGATGTTCTTAATATGACAAAGGTTATTCTATGGAGTTTTGCTATAATATGAAATATTAATATTTCACAATAGAGTTTTGATGAAGTACAATTTGCCTAGCTTGCATATGATAAAGAAATTAAATGCTTACCAAGGGAGTTCTGTAAGAATTAGAGCCCTGCCTGAACATCTGCTTGAAATGTTATTATCCTGTCCTGCTGACAGCATCGCTCCCTCATTGTTTCTCTCGATTGACAGCTGAATATTGTACTGATTTCTGCAGCAAATATGTTTAGGTGAACTTTGTTACGTTTTTTAGGAATTTAGAACATGCTTTTGATTTCCATCCCATAATTTTTTTTTTTATACTCTTGACATTTGTAGATGCCAGATTGAGGTCTAGTATGCTGTAGCAAAGATAGACCATTGACGTGCAACGAAATGCCAGTTGATATCTCAGTAAACAGAAATATTACTATTCTTTATTGTGTGGTCTGTGTGAAAGCTGTATGGGCTTTCTTTGGGGAGACAAATGATCAGATTGTTAATGTCAAATATAAAAAAGACTGTTTGCCTTTCTACTAAATAACATCAGACAACTTTTATTAACTGCAATTTTTGAACAGAAAAAATGAGCGTTTTACAGGGTTCTTTACCATGTGGAGCTCTGTAAGTTAAATTATTTTTTGTTTTATAAATGTTAAACTAATTATTTATGTTTTTAATTTTCTTAGTAATTCCTTGCATACAAGACTTTTTTCGTATTTCTGAAAGAAATTTAATAAATACTAGCTGTATTTTTTTCTCTAATCATAATGCATAAAATTAGCAAAATATAATAGCAAAGGCAAAAGCTCTTCTAGAGATATGCAGTGGCATGTAGTTATTTAAAAAAATATATAAATTCAACATTGTATTTCCCTTGAATATTTTTATATAGAAAATCTGCTATTTGGCTGCAAAGAGGAACAAATCCTGCTGTGAATTTGAGCAAGTGGCAGGAAGAAAGGTTTCCCTGCATTTTTTCAAGAGCACGTTTCCCTGCCATGTTCCTCTTAAGGGCGAGATCTCTGCGCCACTTGGGTTTTGCCCATCTCTGAGGGAGTATAAAGGAGGCTCTCTCTAAATGCCCGTGCCTTTTATAGCTCCAGAAGCTTTTACCTAAGGACATGGGGCAGGCTGCCTGTGCACATTTTCCTGCTGGCTGTGCTCCTTATGGCTGGGGCTCTAGGAGCTTGACGCTCCTTCCCCGTGGAGGGAGACTGGGCTCGAGACGCGTGTCCCGTGCACAGGGTGTCAGAGGAGGGCAGAGGGGCTGGAGCATCCGGGGTCATCGCCTTTGCTGCAATCCCGGTGCGTGAACAAGGTCTCCATGCTGGAGCTCGCGTCTGCACCGACGAGATGGGAGTCTTGAACTGTTGCAGGCCATCTCGTTGGCATCACCAAATTTACAACAGATGTAGTCTGGACCATCTTGATAATCTCTTTTTACCATAAGTAAGTCTGATTATTTAGGCCAATTAGTATTTTGAATGCTGGAGAAAATTAATTGCCTTTGTAAAGTAAGAGCTTAACATCTCTCTGTAGAAAGTATCTCTGTCTTGATTATAGTGTCTATGGCTTTAGAAATGAAAAGCTTTTTACTATTTAATGGAAAACCTTAGACCTCAAAGAAAAATGCTTGCTCCCACTTTCCCTGCAGCATGAAGTATGGCTGCAATGTTGGCTGCGAGGGACATGATGCTTTGGTTCTTGGGGAAATCTGTTTCTTTTATATACGTGTGTGTATGTATGTGTGTGTGTGTATATATATATATATATATATATATAAATAAAAAATAAAATATAGGTCTGGAGCACAGTGTGACAGCTCATCCACGGAAGGCAAATAGGGATCTGTCATGTAGTGACTCAGGAAACCTGGTTTCTGCAAACAGTGGATCAACAAGGAGCTTCCTGTATTTCCTTCCTCCTTCCATTCACCCCCGTGTAGCTAAGCTTAGCTGTGACACTTGTGTCAGGCACTTCTTGAACTGCTAAGAATGGCTCTTTCAAGTGTTCAACATTTGCAAATTTTAGTTTTAATCTGAATTTTTATCCTTAATAAACAGGATCTTGAAAAACATATTTGTAGCATACTTGTGTCAAATACTCAGATGTGATTTTCTGTAGTTGTTTCACATGTCCTTGAAAGATTGTTAGTAATCTTGGCAATACCTCAGATAATTTTCTGTCAAAAGGAGTTCAGCTAAAAAGGCAGTTTCTGTGTAAGCTAGAAAGTGCCAAGTCTAATTCTGAAATTTAGAATTTTCACACTTCAGTTTTATTCTCAATTCAATTTTGTTGTAAGCTCTTTTTAGTGTTTTGCTTTCTTCAAAACAACAGACTGTATATAGTCTCCTTTACTGGCATTAATCTGTTTAGTACTATATTAGAAAAAGTAGTGGAATATTCTTCTTTCTAGTTATGTAAAAACAAATTGCTAATCTGGGACAATGGTGACAATGGCCTTATATGACTTTTTCGACTTTTCTTGACACATTTTTAGTCTGGTTGCTGGTTTTATTTTATTTTCAGTGAATGCTTCAGTATTTTGTTTTTCGATTTCCACATCCAAATATTGAGGAAATCTGGAATGCAGTGACTTCAGCTGGTCTACCAAGGTGCTAAAGTCGAACAAGAAAAAAGTGTATTTTATGCTCCAATTTACTATGCAGCGTCTTTGCTGGGTCTTACATGCAGAATCCATGTGCAAAACAGGTAACTACGGTGCCGCTGCCTCCGCAGCAGTCCTTGGAAGATGGGCAACCTTGGCATATGGCTGCATAAATCTGGTTCCAAACTGATACTTTGGGCATTCAAAAAATCCATGTAAAACATATAGGCACTGGTGTATAGCTGTGTCAGTAAGTTTGCTGATAAAAACTGAAATAACTAGTTCTACACTGATGTATCTCTCCACACAGGAATTCACAGACATTTAACTAAATCATTTTTCATGTGCTTTTGGTTATTGCAGTGTAGTTTTTGAGTAAAGGCAACCTGCTTCTCCTAAAACACGCTTAAATTATCTTAGCTCTAGAATTCCCACTTGGTGTATGAAACCAGTAGGGCTGTGCTTAACATCTGATTTGCCCACACAAGGAGCTGAGAAAGCCAAGAGCTGATTTTTGAATCTCACCACGATATAATTGTGTTTACTCCTGATTGACATTGTTGCAAAAGCAGGATGAAGTCCCATATGCTTAGAAAACCTGAGAGGTTCTTATGTAAAATTCTTCTTGCTAATACAAACATGTTATGTCAGTGTATTCGAAATAACACTTCTAATTGTTGAGGTGTTTAACTATCTAAATATTTCACTATAGTGCTCAAAGGTTGTGATTCTGGGTACAGGAATTCATGCTTCTGTCAGAAATTGTCAGATTTGTATGAAAAAATCTTTTAGTGTTAGTGGCAGCAAGAGACAAGTGTGCCCATCCCATGAACATCAGAATTTTTACTTTCAGAATTATCCAAAATCCTGTTGTCACAAAAAATTGCAGTTTTCATTTTTTCTTTAAAAAATGCATCTTAATATTCTTTTAATATTTACTATGATGATATTTAAATATATATTAATGTGGCATTTCTCATATCATGTATTATATGGGTATCCAACTTGAGATTTCTGTAGAGCACTTCGTATTACTTCATATTACAACTGTGCTTGCACTGTTGTCATTGCATTATTATCTAGTACTAACTTATTATACTGTAAAGCTAGTTAGGTTTACTCTGACTTTCCTGATGCAATTCAGATTTCTGAAGTAATTGCAATGCTATCTATAGCTTTCAAGACCAGCTATCAGTATTTTTTCTTCTATTCTCTACTGTATATAAGCCTATATTACGTAAGTAAGTTTACAAATTAACATTTCCTTCACTTCTGCTTGCCTGGTTTCTGTGCTAGTTCAGTAACATACAAGAATTTTCAAAAAGAAATATTACTAAAAGATGTTACAAATGAAAAAGAAATAAGAAATACTATAGCTGGGTGGTTTTCTGTTAGCAGCTGACCTCCTATTGCTCAAAAAAAAAATCTTGGCTAGAAGTCGGTTCAATAAATGAACAGGCTATCTATTGATCCCCCTCTTCCCCTCGTTACATAATATGATTTACTTTCCTCGCAAGGGCCGCAGCCGTGCGGGATGGTACCGGGATCCCGGTCGTGGCGGCGGATTGGAATGTGCGGAGTAAGGAAGGCTGTCACAGCAGTCAATAAGATCTGAGAGGTGTTGACTAATTGCCTGCTAATTACACAGTAAATTGTCTAATTAAGCTGATGGTTAATTAGGGTATGCTCGCACAGCAGTCTTGTGGAATTTTTGTCTGATGTCTGGGAAGCAGCTTGTGTAATTGGCAAACTGGCCGGCCCTGGCAGAGCAGCCGCGGCGACGCCGCTGCCAGCGATGGCAGCAGCGGGACGTGCTGCACTGGCCCTGTCACCGGCGTGTCACCAAGGGCATCACGAGAGCGCTGGGGCTCGACGCAGCCTGCGTGGGAAGCCTGGCCAGCGCTGCGCAGAGCTGCAAATAACGTAGCATGTCAGCCTGGAATGGTGGGAGCACGGCGACTTGTGCCTCTCTCGTGGTTTAGATTTTTGATACATCTTCCTTGAACATTTTGGCTAATAATCACAGAGCACCATTATTCTTGGGCAGAGTGTTTCAGCAACCTGTGTGATTTGCCCCTTGCACAAGATTGCTTCCCTTAGTGCATCCTAAATGTGGGATTTGTTTACTGGAGTCACAAAACAATACATTTTCCCAGATGTTCTATTTGCCTGTTAATGTTGGCAGCTAATAGAGATTCTTGCCAACCATTATAACCGTCATCATATATGATACTCTGAATCCTCACAAAGCATCGTGTCTGTCCCTGTCAGCTGTGAGAGACTATGAGCAGCTCATACTGCTGCTAAGGACTAAATGTGTTTGTGCTATGTATAGTGACAACATGATTAATGAAAGTTTCCACTTTCCGACCCAAAGCTCATGCAGATTCTCAGGGTATTATTAATAGCCTGGCTTATGCAGGTGTGAAGACACCAACCTAGCAAAGCAGCAGTTCTCTGTGTTTTAAGTTTGCACTGCAGGAAAGTAGGTGGGTACCTGCACTTCCTCGAAGTTAAATACAGCTGCTGAATCAGGAGCTTGGCACAACACAGGGTTTGGGTCTTCGCATAATGCAGAGATTTTTTTTAAAAGAAGAATCTCTTTGTGTATCATGAACTAAAGTCAGAAAACCGAGGAAGTATATATGTATATATGTGTGTATATATGTACTTCTATAAGTTATAGTCTCACTTGCTCTATGTAACTCAGTACCCATTTGCTGTCTCCAAAATGATACAGGATTCCAGGGGTCCTCATCTTTTCTGTTTGCAGCATCTACAATATATAGTTCAGGCACTCTTCCTGGAATAAAAAAGGAAATGGAGTGAATGCCAGATTTGGCATTGCTGCTGAAATTGTTGAATCTTATTTAAACTCTAAATACGTTTCTTTCCTAGACCAAATGCAATTAAAACAAAATGAAACAAAACCAAAGACAACAAAAGAAGAGGGAGTGAAATATTCTGTTCCACTGAATTAGTGAAATCACTTTTATTCACTCTTATTTTGTGATCTTGCCGCCTCTACCTCCTTGTGTATGTACACTTAATAGTGCCTTGATGTAGCACACTATGCTGCAATTTTTCTTCTTGTTTTTTCTTTGGAAATAATTGAATCATGGAGCACTAAGAGCCTTCATAGAGCCAGTCATCAGACACAGGACTCCAAACACTAATGAGCCAATCTACAAGGTCTGAAACCTTCAGCTCTGGCAAGATTATCGTAATACTCTTAATTTTTTTCCTCTGTAGGTATTTGCGCACAATAAAAGGCTACAGTTCCCCTGGATCAGATTCTGTAATTCTTACTAGAATCAAACAGGAGTAATTAATTGAGTCAAGTGACATAGTTGTCATGAAGCGTACAAGGAATTTAGTTTTTGAAAATTTGCTTTCAAGATTTACATACGTGCGTTTTTGTAGCCCTCTGAACAGATGCAGAAAAAGAGCTCTTCATCTTTCCTTGCAATATTTTAAAGGTTTGTTCCTGAAATGTCTTTGAGAAACCATGCTTTTGCCTCTGACAGCACACTCGGGAGCAAAGCTCACTTCTGCAGCCAAGTGTGGAAGCTGCCAGCGGACTGCAACTCGCCTGCATTTTCTATCATGGGCCCTACACGGATATTGTGCTAATGCGTTTCATTCTCTGAAGACAAATAGTCTTCAGTTTGGGAGTTTAGGGGATAATTGTTACTTTCTTTTTTTTTAATATCCTTCAAAAGGAATTTCTTTCCTATCCTTTAATGATCTATGATTTAAAAAAAAAAAAATCAAGCAAATGTGGAAAAGGATGTAGCTGGTAATTCATATGACATAGTGCACTTTTTATATTTGAAGAGCATGAAATGGAAAGCCCTATTCCAACATCATGGTCACAAAATTGTATGACAATAGTACTATTCTTACACAGCATTAATTAGAAAACTGGATTTCTCATAAAACATTTGGTAAAATCATTAATATTTTCATGTGCAGCTGTAGCTGTATTTTATCATACATCTGTGCCTTCATGGGGACTTGACTGAAAATGAAAACATTTCCTGAGTGCCTTGAAACAATAATTTCCTGGCCCAAATTTTGGGAGTACACATTCTGGAGCATCACTTTTTTTCCTGGTTATATCTACGTCATTTCTTATTCCAGGCTAAAAATCTACATTTATCTTGAGCTAAAATTGAGCAAATCTGTCAGTGAGGAAATTCATAAGGTATTGTGTTTTTCCTTCTCCTTCTCCTTCTTTTCCCTTTCCTTTTCCTTTTCCTTTTCCTTTTTTGTCCCCCTCCATTGTAAAGAGTGCGGGGCTTTAATAATGTCTAAATTTAAAGAAGATACCAGTCTCAGCACAGAGTGGCTGGCAGGTTTCAAGCTATGGTGAAAATCTAGTGGTCAAATTCATGCAGAGGAGAGAGTTGCTTCTGTGTCAGATCTCCTCTGCAGTAGTAGCTTTCTTCAGTTAACCTCAAGGGTTCCCATCCCCACTAGGCCTCTTTCTTGGATGTTTCCCTCAGCTTTTATCATGACTTTTGCCAGCTTGCCATCTCTGCTCTGAAACAGGCTCCTATCATGGGCAGCGGAGCACCCTCACTGCTTTGGTTCGGCAGGATGTGTTGGGCTGCTTCGCAGTTTGGGTGTAAATGATGGGACACACAGCAGCCACATTTCTACCCTACTGTCCACCCAGCAAGGTGGTGGTCAAAGCTGGTGGGCAAAGACATGACATTATTGACTTTTTCAAACTAATGCAACTGTATAGTTGCAATAGTATGCAACAGTATAATTGAGATCATGTTATTTGCATTCAATGTGCGTGTTTCCTGTGAAGTGTCTTGATATAGCTACGTGCTCATCAGCAGGAGCGCTGAGTACAACAAAGCAGCACATTTTTTCCGAAGTGATGGAATGAGCGCTGTTGATTTTAAAAGCACTTATGTAAACATAGCTGGGGGAGGGAAAGCCAACATGCGTTTCTAGCCAATGCCTGCCTGCACACATGTAGCTCTTCTGGCTGGAGTTTTCCCCTTTGGTACAATTAGCATTTTCATTTAGAGAAACGACAGTCTGCAGTGGAAGCACTAAAAATGTTCAACCTGTGGTTTAAATTATTGATTTTTTAGAATATTGAAGCTGTATTTCAAATGGGTTTTGCTAGAGTTGCTTTTGGGCAGAGGATTCCAGAAGTAATTTGATATCCAAATACCTACGTATTTCAAAACCATTTCAGTCTTTTCAGTTTCTTCAGCTGATCAGCTGATTGGGTAAAATATCTTATTGTCTCCTGAATTGCAGACACTAGATCAGCTGCAGCTCAAGGTTAGCATGGAGGCCAGCATACAATGCTCTTGGTGATTTATTATATGTACTTAGTGTCCAATCAGCTGACAAAGAAAAGCTCATTTATTTTTAATGTGGTAACTTATCTTTGCTTAAAAAATGTCATTTTAGAGCTTAGTATTTGTGATTAAGTGCAGGGGTGAAGAAGTAATTATCTTTATATGATGTGTAATTAAAAGTAAGTTTGTGGTATAGAATCTGGTAATTTCAATAAAAAGTATGTGCAAATATTTTTATAAACGGTGAACAATAAACTGTGGTTTAGTACACAGTTGAACAGAATGGCTGTAGTAAAGGAAAAGTGCATTTCAAAGACTCTCACCACCGCCAGCACTCGTGTTTGCATGGGAACGCATGCAGCAGAGGGCTGGGTTGTTGGCGGTGGTGTGTGTTCGGCGCATACAGCAGTTTGCCATTCTCCGGGTGCTTCTGTTCATGGAAGAAAACTACTGTAAAAAAACGCTACTACATAAAAAGGCGCAGATCTGGCAACAAGTCATATGTGTATGCACACTGGAGTTTATGGGAATGTGAAAATGAAATGAATTGCAGGAATGGACGCAGTTAAGTAGTGGTATTGTCATTGGTGGTGCTCAATATAATAAAATAAAGGGGTCATCCACATTTAAAACAGACATTATTTTTTTCCCTTCGACTGGGTTAAGAATTCAGTATGAAAGCAACAATATATTTCACTTAGTAAATCCCAAATTCATGCAACTTGCATTGCAAAAATACATATATGTTTATATAAAATTCAGTACAGAAAGGATGTGGTATAAAAAGCTTATTTAATACCTGATTGACTTATCGCTTAGAATAAGTTCAGTTTCTGGGATGGTAGCTTAAGATTTGGCCAAGGTGCTTATTGATACTCTCGGGATAGGGCACTTCAGGGATCTGCATTGTCTTACAAAGTACTCTTTAAATAACCGGGGGGGTGGTTAATGCTTCAGCTGGGTCGCTGTGTGCATGAAACAGCCCTGGGGAGCTCGCCCCGGTCCTTGTGAGCTCTAATGGTCACCTGGCAGGCCAGGCCTTGCTCTTGGTGCGTGAGCCTGAGCCCGGGCACGATACGGTGCTTTTCACTAGCGTTGCATCCAGTTCCTCAAGGAGATGTTGCAGGGAGTTATGCTTTAAACCTCACAGTCCTGTTGTAGGAGAAGGGAAGACAGTGCCTACATCTAGTTCTGGGATATATTTCCTCATACAACTGTATGCATGTCTTTTTCCACTTTGATTCAGATGGGTTTTGAAAAGTTATTCCAGCTTTAAAGCACTATTCTAATGGAATAAGATGACAGTCTGCAGGTCAGGCTGTCCTCTGTAACTGCGGACAGATTTTTTTCCTAGTATTCGAGCTCAGAGCATGTACGAGTCTTTTGTAGCCCATTTCAACCGCTTCTGCCCTCAGCAGTGCCACAGATACAGGCAGAGCCGCCTCACTTTCTCTCACCTTTGTGGCCGTCGTAGTGGAAACGTTTACCGTGTATCCTCCAAATGAAACCTTAACTCAGCTGTAGTCTCTAGAAACCGCCTTTCTGTTCATTTCCAGGAGAACGAGCTTCATGTCTACCCTATCTATTTCTACCTGCTAGATCCTCTGATGAGCGTATTTACTTAACTGACAGACCGGAGCAATGACTCCAAAGAGTGCTGGGATTTGGGGCCTACTCTGCATTTAATGAGAAAGAAGATGGCCAGCTCTGGATATTTTTTTTCTCAGTGGTAAACTGGAGAATCCTCTCGCTAGGAATTGCCAAGTATCGGAGCTACTTTCATTTCCAGAAGAATGTTTTAATGAACTTTGCTTTATTTGCTTTATTAAATGTGTGTTTTATGTCCCACAGGGCTAATTTATAAAGCCAATAGAAGATGTCATTTTTCTTATGCGTTTAAAAAATTAATAGGCAATAATTAGTGCTATGAAAACTTTGGCTGGAGCGAGAAGAAGACCAGGCCTGAGATCAGAGCCTCTGTGTCCATCACAACCACAGGGGAATCAGAGCTCATTCCTTGGCCTAAAAATTCTCTGTATTTCGCACTCTCTCCACGTGGGTTTGTTTCTGTCAGTTAAGTTAAAACATGTGCAAACGTTGAGTGCTTATTTATTAAGAGCTCTGCCTGGAACACCTAGAATCAACCCAGCAGGCTGGAAATTCCAGTTTAGAGGCTCTCAAGAGGAGAAAGTCATCACTCTCTGGATTGGGGAGCCTACATGTAGCGTCTTCTGTGGGGATGGCTGGATGAGCACGCTGGGGCGGTGATGGGCAGCAGTAGGGAGGGGGTGGCTTTGGGCTTCCCCAGCTCAGCCTGCCGGGCTGTTTCCCCTGGCCCACGTGGGGAGGAATACGTAACACCATGCACCAGGCACAGCTTTCCTCCCAGAGCTGCACTGCATCCTCAGGGGTATCCACTAGCAGGGTGGCAGAGTTTGTTCCCTGATGCAGCCTCTGCAAATTAGTTAGTGAAGATTCGGAGGAGGATTTAGTTCAGAGTGGAAGATTTGAGATTCATTTCAGGTTGATTCATGGGAAAGAAATCTCAAAAAGGAGATTGTCTCTTCCTTATATGAATTTTCATTTTTCTCTTTTAATAACTGATTATTTGATTTTATTTGAATTTATTCTGATACTATTTCAACTATTTAACATTTATGTCTGTTGAAATAAAACAGTTTGCGTGCAATACTCTTATATGTGTCTGTATTGTGGCAGCCAATAAAAAGAGGAAAATACTATTTTTATTTCACAGATTTTGAAGTAGATGAAGCCTCTCAAGATCAGAATCTATCTTAAAGATCCTGTGCAAAAGCAAGTATTGAATTAAAATTGGCTCAAATCTCTTTCTGTTTGTTAATGTGATGGACAACAATCAATACTTGAATTAGAGGGGACTAGTGTTTGCATGTTTATTTTCCTTATTTTTCACCACAGCTGTTTTAAGTATCTAAGTGTGTGTGTCATCAGGTTCTGAGAAAAGTAAATTGCTCAGTTTTGCAGACCCTTGCCAGGCAAAAGACTTTTTGGCTTCAGTAGAACTTGTGCAGCAGAAAAGATGAGTATGTTCAAAACAAACGTAATATTTAGGAGCTTGTATTACCAAATTAGAAGCATTGTATGTTAAATTACCAATGGGATGTAAAAATAGAACAACCACAAAAAGTATATATCCCCTTAGATATTGAGACCCCTTCTGCCTCCCCTGTGTCCCATTATTTGTAACTTGCAATGGTTTAATGCCAGCTGGAGAATTGATATTTTGAAAATCGTAATCGTGGCTGTTTACATATCTTTCCAAGTAGAATTTGTATAATTCCTTGAATTTCTCACTTCTCAATATACCGTGATGGTAATAAATGCCTACAGTATTTAAGCATTCTTAATCCTAATGGAAAAAGAAAATGCTGCAGGTATGTACAAGACATACCTCGATATTTGCAATTCATCCCCAGCAGAAAATTTAAATACTTGCTTCAAGGGAGTACTGCTGGTTCTCCTCTTAATTACTTAATCCAGCAGTAAAAATATTGTGGATTATAAATGTATTTAAACATAACTATAATGTTCCGTAACTCCCCAATGTTGGTTCTTTGTGTAAGAATTTAAGCAAGTGTTTAAATAGGATTGTGCTTAAAAGATTTTTTTCTTCATTATTATTAAAGAAATCATGTTTTTAGTCCCTTTAAAGAAAGCACCTATTCTCACATTCTAGGGGAATGTAATAGAGTTGATTCACTAATAGCAATCTGGAGGAAAATATTTTAGCGATGGTTCACAATTGACTGATGGAGTTTTACAAAACAGCCTTTAGGAATAGCTATAAATACATTGATTATATGACTTCCCTATGAGAAAACAGTAATTAAAATTATGCCACAGATTGGATCAGGATGTGTTAATATTTAATTAGGCAATAAGTGAGCTTGGTACAGTTGTCCGGAGCAGTTGACAGTAGCTCTGCTAATCCATGTAATATTGTCTTTTAAATAAATAGTCTCCTGCTTGCCTTTTTCAAGTATGAGGTTTTGTGCTTAAAGAGCAGACATTTATGTCACTTGTAATGGCACTGTGGACCATCAGCATCTGACTTCAACAGACTGTTTTTTATGAGATTGTCTCCTAGGTTGTGTATAGCACAGTCTAGAAAAATGCTGCATTGAGAGCGCTCTGGTTGCTTAATTAAATAGGAAATAAAAACACCCTGGACAAACCCAACAATTTTGCCAAGAAAAATGTTGATTTTTGTGAGAATTATATCACGTCACAAGCAGCTGGATAGAACCTTTCTAAAGTGATTGCTATTTAAGATTCCTATTTGTGTTGTGTCATGCTTTTATTTTTATTTCAATTTTTCGTTTTTCAGATGAAGAAAATCTTTTCCTTCTGGTTTTCTTTCCTTGCATCTTGTAAGCTGCTTGTTTCCAAGCATAGGGAAAGCTTGTTCTTGGAGAAGAGAAATGATATTTAATATTTGTTTGTAAACCGCCCTCCCCCTGAGAATTAGCTGATCAGCTTCAGTTTTCTTTCTGATAGAAATCTGGAATGTTTTTCTGTGGTTCTTTGTTCCTGTGTTGTCTCACTAGAAAGGAATTAGCATTTTGAGACAATTGCTGAACATTTTTCTCATTAGTCAGCTAAAGCCCCCATTCATTCATTAGGTATTTACAGTATCAAAGCATGGAGATCTAAGAATCATGTGCTGCAAACACAGATACAAAAGTGAATGTCCAAATACAAATACAACTTTTTTAATCAAAAATTGTAAGTGTACTTCTCTTCTGTGGGGAACAGTTTCCTGCCACAATACAGTTTGATAGCAGAATTTTAATCATGTCCTACTGCTTACATCTTTATCACAGAACTGATAAAATAGGTGTTTGCATTGAATATGGGCAAGAAATTTTTTATATGTCCTTCATTTTTTTCTCTTTCTCTTGTTACCCTCCCTCGCTTCCCCATCTTTCCCAAAGAAACTGATATGAAGCTGATGAGGGTTTGGGTTTGCTTTGAAAGCATCTTTTGTTAGAAGACTAATTTTAACCTTGTGATAAAGATTGCTTTTTGTATTCTGTTGAATGTGATATCTAGTAATTGTTTGTCAAGATGAAGTGCTGTCGGATAGAACACATTTTTAAAATGATGTTTTGTAATTACAGCCCAAATGTCTTTACATTATAATGTCTGAAAAACACAAGCAAATATGTCAAATATAGGAGGAAGAAAAAAAGAAAGATTTATTAAATGTTGTCTTTTTAATCTTAAAATATTGTTAGGGCTCTTCATTTTGATTTTTTTGGCACATCTACTCAGAAGAATTAAATCAAGTTCCCTATATTCAAAGCAACTTTTTCTTGCAAAATATATAACTCAATACATATTTGTACAATTGTCATATCCATAAATTTACTTTCGTATTTTTTACATTTATTATTCATTTAATTCTTTTGATTTTTATTTTTAATCTCCCAATCTGTTACTTGTATTTGAGGGGGTTTTATATTACCAAATTATAAATTCTAATCTAACTTAATTCACAGTGAGGGTGGAAGCCCAGGATTATTTTAAGATGAACAGAATAAACAATTCTTCTCTTTAACCTTTTTCTTCTGTGTTCCTTTGGTTAGATCTTCAAGGACCAATGAGACAGTATAGAAAAAAAAATAAAAAGATAATAACCAAACTGTTAACTTTTACCAATAATAGTTGTTCGTCTTTTATGCAACGTGAATTCTTCAACAGGTTTTCTGGGAAATTTTGACATGTTGCCTTTTTCTGTATGTAGCCGCAGTCTTCTTGCTAACTTACTGATTTAGAAACCTTGCTTGCTTGCTGGTGCTGCAATGTTAAATTGGTTTAATAAACACAAACAAGCTAGTTTAACATTGTGAAAACCTTTTTGAAGTAATGGTCTTGACTTTTGATTTTTGGTTTGGTTTAAGTAGTTTGTACATTCAGTCTAGAAGTAGAGTAGGATGTTAAAGACTTACAAGCACTGCTTACTCGCCTCAGACTGTCAGGATATAAGATTCATAAGGATTTGGGTATTTTCATCTTTAGAAAAAAGTGAAAAATGTTGGTTATAGTAACTCTGATTTGCAAGCACATAGCAGTCACAGCAGTTGAAAGACAGATCATAATTTTTTTTTCCCTTCATAGAGTATTACATCTTGTTAGTGAAAGTGGAAGTGTAATTTATATAGGTAACAGCAAGTTTCTTCCTCAAGAACTGTTCTGTGCTAGTGGAGAGATCATCACGTTTGTGCTTTAAACCACCCACGTGAGTGGTCATGGAGGGCTGAGGCAACGATAAGGTTATGAATTCATTTCTTTCTGTGGTGAGGAAAACTGAAAAATATTATTTTACATCATTTCATTTTTGTCCTATCTGTTGTGAAGAGAAGCAGCGTAACAGAAAGGAGAGAGGGCTAGGGCTAGGCTTCATTCACAAAAGCAATGAAAATAGGTGTCTTCTGACAATGAATATTTCCTCTCTGGTGGTGGAGAGATTAGAGCAATTTCTGCGTGGTGGGATGTTCTGTTCTGAAAATGCTTTTGTGTTCACTGAGTGAAGGAAGAAGGGGGAAGGACGAGCACCTGCACTGCAGTTTTGCATTTGCAGTTGTACTTGCAGCAGCTCTAGCCGCCTATTAAAGGGAGCCAGACCAGCTCAGCTGGAAGCTCTTGGAGCCATGGAGAAATTCAAGATTAGGAGTCATTATTTTGGGCCTTGGAAGAGAAACCCTAGGGCAATATCTCCTGTCTTGCAGCACTGTTGGAGGAGAAAGGGGCTCACAAGGGGTGTGTGGGAATCACATGTGATGGCACTGGTGCCGCCAGGCTCCCTTGTCTTTTCTAGGTGGGTAAAACTCCCAGCAGGGGTGATACAAGACACAATCTGCCTGTGCACCTGAGGCACGAAGAAGCAAATCTGCGTGGGACCCTGAGGGTGGAGCAGGCAGGGAATCCCAAGTGCAGAAGTCGCAGGGCTGTTCCCTGCTCCAGGCTGTGCTTCCCAGGATGCACCACCTCCTGGAGAGGTGGCCGAAGAGGAGGGACCCAGCATCCTCCTCCGTACTTCCAAATAGGTGACATTGTAAATTAAGTTCCATTTTAATTACAGAAAGCTGTAAGAAAAAATGAAGCTAGGTGCCGGGGGGTTGATTAAATAATTTAGAAACTGAGCTCTAAAAATAGCATTTCACATATAATACTGGGTTTCAAAATCTTTTTGACCTTTTCAATAGATTGTTCAAAATCTGAGGAAAAGTAGTATATGAGAAATGGCTAAAATACCTGCTTTTTCAGTGACTGCCTTTTGTTGTTCAGCTAGCAGGACTGTTGTTTCCCATACAGCAAAATAGAACTTGACTGTTTTTAGCAGAAAAGCTTGCTGTCTTTACTGGCTTTATCTGTAGGTATGATCTGCTGATACTGGTATCTTTAGACATAGCTGTACTGAGATAGTGGAGTGGAATTAGCTTAATATGGTATTTAGATCTCTTCAGCACAGTAGGGCAATCGCGGCTGCCTCAGTGTTCATGCTGGCTTCTAGTTAGGAGTAGCAGCAGAGTGGGCAGAACAACACCGTGTTCGGCAAACGTGGTGCGCTCAGATGGAAAGGTAGGTATAAGGTATAAAAGAAAGGTATAAATTAGCTTTGTAAAATGTTGTAGTCTGCTCCTTGTGTTATATATTTTTTCTTACGTTAATAAAAAGAAATGGACAGAGCTCCCCAAGTCTTGTCTGCTTTCAGAAAACCTTAATTTGAAGCACGAAGTGACTTTCATTCTCTTAGGGGCCCAATGTTGAAATCAAAGTTCTCTGTGTCTCTTAGATGCACCTCAGAGGAAAGAAAACAAGTATTAATATTTAGTGTAATGTAATTATATATATTTAGAAAATCCCAAACTTACTCAAAACCTCCACTGCGCTGCAGGTATTTGTATTGCAGGGCATTTATACTTGTGGATGAAATACTTGAATGAGTTGATTTATTAGGTAAAGATGCAATTAATATTTACTTTTGTATCCCAAATATATGTGCTTATTTGTTTTTCTGGTGTGTTTTCCCCTTCCTCCCTTTCTCCTCCGCCTCCGAAAAAAAGTGCTTCAAGCATAGCAAATTAAGAGAATGTGGTATGAAAAATGGTATAGACTTATTCTTTTGGTTTTTATATTTGCCTGCTGTAAATATATGAATTGAATGGACATTGAATTTTTTTTTTTTTTTTTTAGAACATATGATTGTGAAATAAAAATGTGAACTCAGTTAATGAGGAGCTGTCTTCTTGAGCCCCTTAAAACAACAACTCTGGCTGAGAGGTGAATGGCTTGATTCATTTCTATGGGCCATTAACTTCCACCCCTACAGATGACAACGTTAACATTCACAATGTAAATTATTTCTCTGGTGATCACTTCAGCAGAAACACACAGTAAATGTTTAGCGTGTGATCTAGTACTGTGCCCGATACCCCTCTGGGTCCCTTAAAACTCAGTGTCCCTACTGCCCAAACATAACGTTATGCTTTCTCAACTTAAGCAGTAGGATTGTCTCTTTACCAAAAAAAAAAAAAAAAAAAAAAACGGTGGCAATTATTAACTGAAAATGTTGGCAGCATGAAATAAATTCCGATTTAGAGTGAATAGTAGGGTCTGCATGGATTTATACCTTTTTAAAAATATTTGGCTTATTAAAAGCTGTTGGTTGGGTGTTTGAGGTGTGTATGCTAAGATACTGTCTGAAAATTCCTGTCCCTTCATAGTTAAGCAGTTTAGAATTCCAGGATGCAGAGTTCAAAGATTATTAGAGCGAGTGGAGCTTGGTCAATGCCTTGGGCCTTTTTTTCAGTGTTTTAATTAATCAACAAGAAAAGAAATGTTTAATGCAAATTAACATAGTCTCAAGTTACCAGAATCCCCGATTTGTTCATAAGCAGATAAGTGGGCTCCAAGAGCTGCAGGATGTTGCCTCTGTAACGCCACGTTCTGTGTAACACCCCGTTCTGTGTAATGCCAGTTTCTTAGGTGATGGCCTAAACTGGAGAGACTTGAGGGTTTGAGGTGGTTTTTCTCACGTGCTCTGCTGGGGAAATGAATCATCTTTTGAGGCAAACAGAGTGTTTGGTAATCAAAACGTTTTTGATTTGGAATTGGTCCTTGATTCTATTTGCAGCGAGGTGCGGTACTCGTTCCTGTTGGCTTGCCTTGACTCTCCTAGCCCCAGGTCGTTTTGTTGGAATCTACAGGGGAAAATAGTTTAGCTAATCCTGAAGTGTGCGCTAGTTTGTAAGATTTCCAGAGGAAACAAATTTATTTTTCTGTGGGTCACTGTGTTGTCTTTGCAAATGACTTTTTTAGTCAGTATTTCTCTACCTTTGTGCTTAGGATGTTCAGATATAAGCTTTGCTTTACCCTAGTTGGTCTTTATTAAGAGTCTACTCTCCTTGCTCATGATATATGAAAATTTGTGCCATTTTTGCCGTAGACTATTATTTCCTTTATATGGGGAAGCAAGAGATGACCAGGTCATTTTAGCCAGGTCATCTCTTTGTAGTAGTAGTATTTGTGGTGGTGGCGGGTTGTTTGTTTTTTCAGTCAGATAAGTTTTTAGATTCAAACTTGAAGTGCTCTCTGGGATGCTTCCAGTGTAGCACACTTTTCATATATATATCAGTAATAAGCAGGTTGTATGTATGAATGGTTGATGTAAATTTGTTTTTTATTAAAGTTTCAGGGAGTGGGGGGGAAAAAAGGCATGGGTGCCAGCATTTGGCCGCAAACAGGGGGAAAAAAAAAAAAAAAGCAAGGATTTGAATGAAATAGCGGAAGATGTTCTGTCTTGTGCTGAAGCACTACGACCATTTCAGCTCTGGGCCTTATCTGCTGTTTTGGAGACACACTGACACAAAATAACTATTCAGATGCCACCATATTCCATACAGTTTGGGTCTTGGTGGAAAAACCCATGATATCATTTAAAAATCCCTTCCATGACAGGAGTACGCGCTGTTGGCTGAAGCCAGCCGACAGACAGCTGCAAAGTGGAAATCGTCACGTGTGCTAATTTGCACTGAGCCCAACACTAATAATTAGCACCAGCAGACAGGCCATTAGCTTAGCCATAGTGCTATGACAGAGCAGACATCCGTAAAACGTTCTTCTACCTAAACTACTCTTGCTCTAATGTGTTTTGGGGATGAGGAGGGGGG
This sequence comes from Crypturellus undulatus, assembly GCA_013389825.1. Classification (NCBI taxonomy): domain Eukaryota; kingdom Metazoa; phylum Chordata; class Aves; order Tinamiformes; family Tinamidae; genus Crypturellus; species Crypturellus undulatus. The sequence continues at coordinate 664,226 of VWPW01026079.1, forward strand.
TATGCTTTGCTGTTTGTGATTTTGGTTTGTGTCAGTTCAAATGCAACTCGGAAAATATTCTGAATTATATTTTGTGAAAATATAACGTATGGATGAGCAGGAGGATGATGCTTTTGTGAGGAAGGGAAAATTGTCTAAGAGGAAAACTAAGGATTATTGTGGCATCCAAGATTCCAGAGTTGTTATTAGGCCAGAAAATAGATTTAACTGGGGGAGATTACTTTGTATGATTTCTACATATGTAAATGGGTGTATAATTATCTATCACTATAAAATATTAGCACATATTTACTGTATAATAAGCAATTCAACTTCATAAACAATTGAAGATTACCCCAAATTTACATGCAATGTGAAGAAAAGTCCTTTATCCTCTGAAACTGTAGCATTTGGCAGATTCAGGAATAAATAATCTTTTGTGGCAAGGGTATGCCTTATCAAACATATGCAGATCAGTGCTAATTAATGCTAATTAAGGTTTCCTGTCTATCTACTTGGAAAAGCGTCCAAATGTTATGAAATCCAGTTAGTATGCCTATTACCCTAATTGTTTTATATGGGATGGTTCTTAATTAAAATATGTAAATTGACCTTAATTGCTATATACTAATGGAGGTTCATGTTATCTCACTAAAAATGACAAGATGGTGAGGAGGGGTACTTAAACAAATAATTCCGATACATTTGTAACTAAATGACCTTTACTCAAAATTATTTTTAATTGGAAATTGGCAAAAAGAAACATTTTACCATCTATGTTTCCCTTTAATCTTAAATGATGTCAGAATTTACAGTTTTTTGTTAATATAGATATGGTGACATTGTAGCTTAATTAAGACTACTAAACAAGTCAACATTTTGTGTGTTTACTGTCTGCTTCAAAATTGTTTGCTAACCTTATAATGACCTTAGGAAATGTGTGTTGTGTTTTACAACATTAATCTGAATTTTAACCATTTTGGATTTTTTTTTCTTGATTTTTGTTTCAATCTTGTAACTACATTCTTGAAGTTGGATACACTGGTATGCTTTGCTGGCGGCCCTGTGATTCTGGGTTTATACTGGGGAGGCTGCTGGGCAGCACCTCTTTGCACTGGAGACATTTGTGCAGGACAGACTTATATCTCGTTTGTGCCAGTTCGCACGTGTGCCACTATGCAGCTGAGGCCTACGCAGACTTCTCCACATGGACTTGTATGCCTTTTCTGTCCAACCCAGATGCATTATTTGAATGATGTTTTGTATGCTAGCTGTTTTGTAGGCATCATATATTGGCATTTTCTTGGTAGCTGAAATAGCTTGTCATACTGCTTCACACCAAAACCAGACATTTTTCTTCTCTGATTTAGAAGATGTAATTAGACACTCTGCTAATCTAGAGCACTGGCCTCACCTACTGTGTTGTTATTTTTGCATGTTTGCAGGGCACAGTAATGCTGAAAACACAAGGTTTGCATACAACGTGCCCAAGTGGAAAGTTTTACAGAGAGAGAAGAGAACCCTTCCTGCCTGCTGTGCAATGCCCTGTATGAGCAGCACTGCTCAGCGTGTGGAAGCACTTGGGTTTCCTCTCTTTCATGCTGATCTACTACTATAATCTCATTTTTTACTTAGAACAATAGTACACTTTTAAAAGCTCTGATACAGCTACATTTATGTTGTGTTCATAGACATCACTGATTTTCAAATCAATCTGAAAAGCTTCATTGTTTTGCAGGATATTGTGACCAATGTTTCTCCGAGGATTGTCCGTGGAATTACTTCAGGTCCACTGTATGGCCCTGGCCAAGGCTCTTTTCTGAACATTGAGCTGATCAGCGAGAAAACAGCAGCATATTGGTGTAAAAGTATTGCTGAATTAAAAGCTGACTTTCCAAACCATGTAAGTGCTACTCGATCATAAAGATGCAATATACAGATTTAAAATCATATGTTTAATATTTACAAAATAGAATCCTAGTTTATTTACTGACATAAAAGCATGTTGTTACAGATCTGAAGTGCCCATCTTTATGACAGCAAATTCTGTGATATGACTGATACACAGAAACCATGCAACAGAACCATCATTATTGCTTTGGTTGGGTTCATCGTTACATTCAAATAGAGAATATTAAAGAAGGAGGGATCCTAGAATGGATGCTTGTAAATTTTTCTGTGAATAACTTTGGTTTTGAGATTGCATTTAAGGATGTAAACTACAATATTAATATCTGTTGTGAATTGAAATTAACTATAAAAGGAATCATTGTTCTTTTGATTTTTTAATCCAAATGCAAATTATGCTGATTTTTTTTAATGATTGTTTGCTTTAAGAGTGAAGAAATGGTGCTAACTTAAATTTACTGCAAGGATACGGTTTTGTAAGAGCCTTCTTGGCTGTGAGGAGTATCTGCCTAGAAGGTAATAATGAGAGCTGGGAGCAAAGATGCCAGCTAGCTGACATAAGTGGATTTCAACCACTGGTCTAGTGAATAAGAAGATCTAGGTAGAGAGTAAAAATCTCTCCTGAATCATCATCTCAAATGAATAGAACCAGAAATCCCAAAGTCTACATATCTTCTATCTTGAAGTTTTACTTCCCTGGTTTAGCTTGGAGGAAAACAAGTGAACTTTCCTGAATAGTTTGTTATAAATAGTCAGATTTTTTCCTCATACCTGGAGTATAAAAATTATGAAACTTGTTTAAACAAGTTGTATTGGTACAAAAACTTAAATGCATATTTAATATCCCACTTTGCTGTTCATGGATTGTGTGTTTCTTTTCTGAGGTTTGAGTCAAATTATTACCTGTGATTGAGCTTTATATCAGGTGACGGTGTGAACCTAACACCAAACAAACAAACACAACCGAAAGCAAAAATATTTCTTGAGAAATGTCTGGGTGAAGTTAATTAAGAAGCAAGGAATGATGTTTTCCACTGAAAAGAAAGCAAAGAGGAGGACACAAAAGAGAATACAGAAACTTACCTTGCTGTGGTAAATGCTAAAAACAAATCAAAATTGATACATAATTACTTTCACTCTGTAAACAAATAGTTTAAGTTTTTTTTAATAGCCAGAAAGAATATTAGTAAAATAGCTTGATTACCAGATTATAGTCCCATAGCAGTCCTATCATTTGCCATTAGGAAGAAGTGAGCTTATAAAGCAAAAGGAACTACAAAATTCCCGCAGTGTGGCCTAGGATTTAAACTAAATCTTGCAAGAGTTTTACAAAGGAGGACCAGCTGGCGTAGCTCAGTGGATAATGTCACATAGCCATGACACCTTGGCTGTAGGTCAGGAACCAGCATCCCCCTGATGCACGAACGGTGGCTTCATCCCTCCAGTGGGTGGGGAAGGGCAGAGGGCTGCCTGGTTCTCTGGCTCTCTGGAAACAGTTTGGGCTGAGGCTAACCAGCGGAGTTCCAATCAAGGAAGCCTCGAGGATTGTCTTAACTTTGTAATGAGGAAAAGGAAGACTTGCCCTTTCTGAGGTCTATTTTGGNCCAGCTGGCCTCAGTGGATAATGTCACATAGCCACATAGCCATAGCCATGACACCTTGGCTGTAGGTCAGGAACCAGCATCCCCCTGATGCACGAACGGTGGCTTCATCCCTCCAGTGGGTGGGGAAGGGCAGAGGGCTGCCTGGTTCTCTGGCTCTCTGGAAACAGTTTGGGCTGAGGCTAACCAGCGGAGTTCCAATCAAGGAAGCCTCGAGGATTGTCTTAACTTTGTAATGAGGAAAAGGAAGACTTGCCCTTTCTGAGGTCTATTTTGGAATTTTTGGAATTGGCCATGTGGTAGATTTCAAAGTCTAAAACTCTTTTTTTTTTTTTTTTTTTTTAAACCAAGCAGATACCTGTCTATATGCGAGTCAGTGCCATTTTTAGCCAAAATTCTCTATTTCTCATTTTATGTTGTATTTGAGAAATCCGTTTATTTAGTAAATATGAATTTGGCTAAGTAGAACTCATGACAGATCATGATCAGAAATGAAAATGGGGGAATTTCACTCATACCTTTTCTAACTGGTACTAGCAAACTGCAATATCTTAACAGAAGAGCAATAAAAGTTGAAAAGAAAATTGTAAAAGTTTGCAAGAGAATTCACTGCTGAAGTTTCCTTTTCACATATTTTTCACTAATGGCAATGTGGCTGTTAACTGAATACTTGTCCTGGCACTGCATCTCTGTGTGTCAGTAGAACAGGGAGATTTGTGCCCGGTGTAGCCGATGATCATGAGAGACCCCATTTTTGGAGACTGCAGAGATAGGATCTATTGATGTTAGTGTTTGTTTCATCAGAAGAGAAAAAGCATGCAGACTGCTTCTGTTTATTATCAAAACCTTTTGCTTACCGTAACTAAGCCTGTGGAGGAAAGGCTTTGAAGTGGAACATAATGAAGCAAAATACGTTGCAGGGAAAATGTCAGTCACTATAGGGCTGACAGGAGCCCATCACAAACAAGCGAATGATACATGGAATGCAAGGAACAATGCAAGAAACAACATTTTGTGGAAGAAGATACCAAAGCAAGTATTTTTCAGTATTGCTGCAGTTCGTACACTGAAGTATTTTTTTGGCCTCCTCATTGAGCACATTGAGCAGATTGTCAACTGTGGTGCCGATTCTGGAATTCAGATACCAGTGTCATGATGTGTTGAATTGAAAAGCCTTTTTTGCTGGTATCATTAAGTACTCTTGGACTCCAAAGCTAAGTGGAAAAATCTCGCCTTGCTAATGTTTGTGGTGCTGTGTGTGGCCTGCAGGATACTGCTGACAGTGCTGGTGACAGTTGCTCAGCACAGAGCATCTTTTTAAGGCTGAAAGTGTTACAGATATATTTTTGTTCTGCATTTTGTTCCGAATGTCCCAGGAACACCTGTTGGGAGTAACCGTGCTAGGGACAGTGCGAGGACAGCAGCTCACTGGATCCCAGGCTGGTAACTGACTTCTTCATAGCACAATTTAAAAAAAAAAAAAAGTCTCCTAGAATGGTGTCAGCAGCTTTATTATTATTATTATTATGCAGTTTCTTCTACTTAGAGGTGTGAAATAGGGCAGCCAGTGCTTTTTTTTTTTTTTTTTTTTCTTTTTTTTCTTAATGTAGCCTAGCAAACCCAACTTTATTTTAATTCTATTCTGTGAGAAGGAGAGGAAGTGAGAGGGTTAAAGAGCAAGACAAACACAGCTGAGCAGACATATGGGGGAACCTTGCTCTTGTCAAGAACTTTTTGGGTAGAAAAATACAGTGTTCACAAAGATTTCTGAAGTTGCAAGTTGGATAGAAATAGACTTGCTACAAGAATGGTGGATGGTCTACCTGTAGAGATTGGAGTAGTTTGCTGAAGTGATCCCTGAAGTGGTGTCCTACATATCCAGCTTATTTGTAATGCTAGCTTAGTTTTAATAACTGGTTCTGGCTGTAGACTGGGAACCATCTGTATGTTTACATAAACTTTCCCCTCTAATTCTATATTAACAATATACCTTCTGAAACATTTTCCAGAAGAAATTAACCAGTATATATGAAGATGCAATGATTTCATACATTGCTATAAGTTACATTTAAGATCTAAAAAGGCATTAGCTGTAAATATTGGGAGGGAATATAGAGAAGTTGTAGACTTCACAGCTTTACTGTGAGGAGCAAACTGAACTTGGCTTTCGAAGATGTATTTAGGAATACTTTGTGCATTTTTTCAGCCATAGTTAGAGCTTTTACTTTTAACAGGTGTTCAAAGACCTATGGGATTATTGCGTGTAGTATATACGTTGTGTTTACATTTGGAGTTTCTGGTCACATGTGACTTGTACAGGGTGGGAAAGGTATTAGTTCATTTTAACATTTAGGTTTCAAATTTGCAGTATTTGGGAATTTAGAGTAACATTTGGAACACATGTAGGTAGACAAAATGAGAGGCATAACCTTCAGCTTCTTTACAGAAGTCATTTTCAGAGTAACCAAAGACCAAATTGTCAGACAGCTGCTCTCCATGTAGGGTTGCTTTGCTAGGGCTGCTGTAGATGGCTTTGCCTTTCCATAGGAAGGAAAACATGTTTTCTGTTCCAAATACTTGCTGCTGTGTGCAGGCACATGATGAATCACAGACATATTAACAAACTTAAAGATGGAAGCCACAACACCTACAAACTTGCAGTCGTATGTTTCTAAAGAACGTGGTAGGTTTTTCTATGGACCTCACCTGATAGCAATAACCACCAGCACACTGTGGACCTGAAGGGGGATGGCAGAAGTTCTCAGATCTAGCAGAGGACCCTTAGTGGAAGTCCAAGTTGTTTTCCACATGGACTAGAATGGATGAGGTGAAGGAGAAACAAACTGGTTGCCCAGGAGCATACCCACTCTCCATATCATGTAAGTGCTCAGCAATGCAGAGAAGCTACCTCTGTTCCCTTATATCTGTTTCAGATGCAAAATCACATAAAAAAAAAAAAAATCCAGAAGTTGTTACTGATGCAGCTCTAACTTCCCAAAGCCAGCCATCATGGAGGCTTGGTAGGAGGTGAAAAAACCTACACAGCAGTTGTTAAATTCACCATATGGAAAAGATCCTTTTCGCTCAGTGAAACTGGCAACAAGCCTCGTCCCTAACATCAGAGGTAATCCGAACTAAGGAGGTTGAGGTTGGAATAAAGCACTCACCCCAGCTGCCTTGCCCAGAAACTGAAGCACTTGGCCTTAAGCACATGTGGAATGTGGCATGGCTGAGACGTCGCAATTCCCGCTGGCTGCTGTGCTGGCTGGAACAGGCCTCAGAGCACTGTAGCCTTCGCCTTTGCTCTTCATCCTTCACCACAAGCAAGAGGCACTAAATAAAACAGTATGGAAAGATACCCCTGGAGTGGGAAGACATCTCCGTGCATTCCAGAGGAGCTTTCACTCTTCCCAATCCTGAAGTTGTCTTCATTGCTCCTGGCACTGGTAGAGCTCCACCTGAGCTCTGAGAGTTTTTCTGATTTCAGTTTTTCCAATTCCACAGAACTCTGATTTCCACAGGCAGTGCCCATCCATTTGTGTGGACATACCACCTTCCATTTGCAAGAGTAAGTGGACAAAAAAAAAAGACTAGCAACAGGCATACACTGGTTTTCTGGGGCTTCAAGAGCACACTTTCTTATAAGAAAGGAAGTTTTCTAGGGAATGCTCTTCCACAAAGCATAAAAATTGCTCCACCCCAACCTAAACCTGTTAATTGGGATGGGACTGAGCTACAGATATCCCACTGTTTTAAGCTTGAGGTTTTGGTGTTGGTGGGGGGGGAAAAAAAAAAGAATACAGAAAACCTCACCTCTTTCAATATCTATTCCTGATTTTGAAAGTCTTGCAAGCTAGAGTAAATGTATGTCAGACTTGAAATGTAGTGGAATTGTACAATTGGATAAGAGTTAAAATTAGAGGACGTGACTGATAACCGAGAGAATAAGCAGTTGTCTTCTGTGGCTTTGAGCAGGGCCAGTCGTGGTCCCAGTGATGGGGACCATGGCGGAGAAGGTTCTGGGAAGGAGAGCCAGCAAGTCCGACCTCACTCAAGTGCACTCTGTTGAGGTGGTTGCTGTTGCCCTGTAGCTCAGCACAGGACATGAGATCAGTGTCAAAGTCATGTATGAGATGTGGAAAGCCTAAAGTTTCACATGAACATGAAAAATGTTTTTCCTCTGCAGTTCACATTAAGAAATAATTTAGAAGGACCTATCTCCTCACGAGGAGGCAAGCTAGGATCAATTGCCTGTTTTGCCTGTTTAATGGTGCCTGATTTGTAGCTCCGCACACATAGTTTGGAGGTGGTGTTTTTTCACCAGAGGGGTTTTGTTCCATACGTATGGAGACTGACAAAGAAAGAGGAGAGAAATAGGAAAACAGAAGGATTTCCCTGAAATCATATAGCAAATTAAAAGATACTGGTCTGTAGGGTCAACAGATACATAAGGTCTATGTATGTGTGTGTGTATGTGTGTGTGTATATATATATAAATGCTTAGAAAAGGTAAGACCATAGCAGAACATCTAAATAAATATTTTCATTTCTGTATATAAGTGAAGTTGTTGGGAGATTTCTTACTGGAGAACCCTTTCCAGTGGGAGGAAGTGTCCTGGGACAAAAAGGAAATCAAAGTATCCATAAAGAGGTTATACTATAAATTGCCAAAAGGAGCAGTGGTGAACGCCAAGGTGAAGTATTCGAAGGTACCCTGGGAGGGGCCAGGCTGAGCTGGTAGAAGAGCTCTCGGCCGTGCCCCCAGCGCGGGACTGTGGGGCGCAGCACAGACCTCCTGCTCGACGGCTGGGAGCAGCTCCGTGCTGCTGCTCTTGTGTGCAAATGGTAGAAGTCCTTTAAAGAATAAAGTTAGTAAAAGGGGTGGAGAGGAAAAAAAAAATATACAGAGAGAGAGAGAATAATCCCTTTTGTAATAACCTTAAAAATCTACGGTCTTCTAGGACACGAAGAGAGGCTTAGCTGAAGCAGTCAGTTAGGGTCTCCCAAAGCATTTGATAGGGTCCCTCACTGAAGAATTTGAAAGAAATTAAGTTGCCATGAGATCAGGGGAAGAATTTTATATGGTAAAAAGCTAATTAAAGATAGGAAACAATGTGATAGAAAACAATACTCAATTTTCACTGTGTATAGAGATCTCCAGTAAAGTTCCCTAGGGATCTTTGCTGTGTTCTATGCTATTTAAAATGTTTCTTAACAATCTGCAAAAGGAACAAATTTCAAGATTGTAAAGTTTGCTGATAATACTAAGTATTTTAGGGAGATAAAGGTGAGAGCTGACTGTGAAGAATCTCACACTGCTAAGTGACTGAGCAATGAGCTGCCAGATAACGATAAATGAGGATAAATGTGGTGATGCACACGGGATAAAATGGTGCTGCATTTATATATACCATGAAAAATCCTAAGCTAACTGTTACTAGTCAGGAGTGAAATGCTGGGCTTACAGTAGAAGGCACTAGGAGAACCTCGGCTTAATGCTCAGCAGCACTGAAATGAAGCATGTCAAACAGAATTTGTAGAGAGAGAGCACGAATCAAAAAAAAATGTTACATCAACATATTGATTCATTTTATTTCCATGTTTTGAATAGAAGGTACAGTTCAAACTTTCCTGCCTTGGCAAAGGTTTAACTAGATTGGAATCTAAAAGGTGATGGACTGAGACGCTTCTTCGTTTGCCACTTTGAGCTGTGGAGCTCATTCTCCCAGGGCATCAACAACTTTTAAAGAAGAGTTTTCTGTGGAAATGCTGCTATGAGCTTGCCTTATATGAGCTTGCAGGCCCCAGGCAGAGAAGGGAGATGGAGCTCGGTGCCCCGTTCCTGTGGGTTTGTGCTGGTGATGCACACAGAGCAGCTAGATTTGGGACCCTGGATTACCATTTGCCTCCTTCCTGCCAGTCGTGTCTCAACCTTTGGGCTATTGTGCCAGTTCTGTGTTTTGCCAACCCGATTAACATGAAATTGCAATTGCTAAAAATCAAGCTAAGATGAATGAGTATTTTTTACTAGTTTGAAATATTGTGCTAAGTATTTTGTAATTCAAATTCTGTCTTCAACTTTACTGAGATCTGAAAGACTGCATTTCCAGAGGGTCAACACAGATGTTCCCACATATAGAAACACAAGAAAAAGTCTTCTAAAAATTTTACCCAGAGAAAATGTCTTTTAAGAATATGATCTTGAACGTGTATCTTTTGATGGAAGCTACAATTTGTGATTGAAAACATAACCCCATGGTAAATGCAGTGAGATTCAGGCAATCTATGATTCAAATGTGCAGTGTTCCCGGTGACAAATTAGGACTGTGAAGAGAAATGTGGTATCTTTTATGTTTTGCATTTGGAAACTACTGCTTTGTTGAGAAACCTACCAAAGTAGTTAGTGCAGAACTGCACTTTTCTACTACGCCTGTTGTAAAAGCATGACTGACTTTGTTTTATTTTCACAGCTAAGGTTTGGCGAATAGTAAGCAGGTGAGTAAGGCAAGGGAGTTTTTGTGCATGCATTAGGAGTATTCCTTTGATTTGGAGTGTGAGTTATTGATCCTGCAGATAAGAACAGTTTTAACCATTTTGTGAGAACCTTGAGCACATCTCTAAAATTTTAGCCTCAGAGTGTGAACTAGGGGAAAAGTAAAGCAGTTTCTGGAATACTTCAAACAGATCCTAGAAAATGAGTCAATCTGCTTGATATTTGTAAAAGACAAACTCCTTAATGGGTAGTATTAACTGAAGCTGGTTTAGGATTTGCTTTGGCTGTTGCCATTGCTAAAAATTTCTTTTTTTTTTACTGAGATATGTGAATAAACTTTAAGCAGGAGTGAAAGAATTGTACTAAACATGAAGCTGTGATTAAAAAGATATTTCTAAAATGTAATACTGCTGACAATGACATGAGGGGTTGCATATTTTTATTTTTATTTTTCTTATCAAGGTTCAATTTTTCTTTTATTTTTCTGTGGAGACTATTATTTAGAGAGAACAGAAAGACACTTAACCGCCCCCCCATTTTCTCCCTTTCGTAAGCTATTGTGTGCACAATAGAATGCTGCAAAATGATCTGTGAAATCCAATGGGAAGGCAGAGAGCATTCATTCTTCCTAAAAATGTCCTCCATAAACTGCAACAAAGGAAATTGCATCATGCTTTAAAAAATCCGTACACTAAGATGTCCATTTCCCTCCCCCCATTTTGTGCTTAAAATAGCAATAACAATCTCCGAGCTGGGCATTTCCTGTCGATTAATGACCAGCCAGACTTAATGGCCCTCAGCAGTGCCTCGGGCCATCAACTCCTCCCAGCCAGTCATTACTCCCTAGGAAAGGCCCTTTTCTGTGTAGTTATTGTTTTAATATTAGGATATACAAGTTGCCATTGGAAGAGGAAAAATGACCTTGTGGCGTTGTGAAAAGGTAAAAACAAAAAGTGGCAAAGTTTTACACTTTGAAATTGTTAATGGTCAATGATCTATAAAAATTAAAATCTTAACTTTGCAGGAATGACAAAATGCTACGAGGCTTATTACCTGTGCAAAGCGTTTATCCCTCAAATACTCCCCAATTTCCATTTCATGTTTGTCATAGGCAATTGGGTAAATTACAAAATTTGATCTTGTAAAATGTACCATAGCTTTGGCATTCATTTGTGTTGGCTGTGCTCTGATTTTAAATCTTCTAGGAGGCACTGAGTGATTCAGATAATTCTGCTTTTTTCTCTTTTATTGAATATGTATAATGATAATACTAACAAAGCTGATTGTTACTTGGTAAAATCAGTAAGTATATGCTGTTTCTGTAACCCATATTATACACCTAATTTCTGTAACATAGTTCAAATTTTAGGCATTTTGTTAGAGCTCTGATGAAGAATATGAAAGCTAGGTCTGTATCTAAATGTCTTGCTCACATCCTTCTGTAGGCTAGGAATACTAAAAATACAATTGAATTTAACAGCTGTCCTGGCAGAAGCCTAGTGTAGATGCAGTGGTACCATCCAAGGGTTTATTCTTGTTCAAGAGCAAGTGGGGAGCTGGTTTTGCCTGTGCAGACACGTGTGTTGTGTTGCAGCGCGGATGGCTGAGGCACGTGCTGAGATCCCCGGCCCCGCGGGCTACAGCTGGGCTTCATCCTGGCCTTTCCAGGGGCAGAGGGCTGTGGAGCCATCCCAGAGTCAGAGCAGTATGTGGGAATGAGGATTTCCAAGATGTTTTTCTTCCTTTTCTGCTGAGAGGAGCATGTAGATGAGCAGTGGAAGTATCAGTGGATTCTGAACTGATCTTCTACACCCTGAAGGTTGCTAATGTCCCAACTTTTTATGTGCATTGACTTTAAGAACTATGATCTTAAATTTATAGATAGAAATATACTATAGATAGTATAGGTAGAAATGAAACTTCTCTTGCCTTCCTGCTTCTAGATCTCAAGTCACCCAGCTGTGGTTTTCAAATTCTCTTTTATATCCTGGTTGGAACTAATAATTTGCTTTTCAATTAATTTGATAAACTGTTACTGTGAATACAGACATACCAACAAATTCCCTTGAGATAGCAAAATACATCATGTCAGCATGGTAACTGTCCGCGTGCATGTTCTTAGCTTGCAGAAAATACAAGCTAATTTAAATTAATTTGACTTTGTCTCATTTTGGACAGAGCAAACTGGAATGAACTTGTTTTTTCTGGGAGCAGAGGAACCACTGACATATTCAGTTCCTGCAGTTGTGCTGGTCGCTGGTAACTCAGTAGTAACTTGTTTGTATGTCCTGTGTGCATAGCAAGTGGAGATTCTGTGTTCTTAATTGCTGAAACAAAAGTCAGACAGCAAGTACTTACTTGCTTAACACTTAAACCCAAATGAATATTTTAAATGCTTCTTTTCAAGTGGACATAAATACATCCCTTGTTATGAGCCACTTAGTTAAATGCAAACTGTAGGGAAACAGCCAAGTACTTTCCTGTTCCCTTTCCTGCCACTGTGCCTGTCATCCTCACAGCTCGCTGGCAGATTTTTTCAGTGGTTTATTTTTGCATCTTTTTATTTTTGTGCATGTGTGTGTTCAAGGCTCCTCATCTATTTCATTTTCAAGTTCCATTTTCATTTCATTCTCTTTATGTTCAACATTTTTATTATAAGAATATAGTTGTGATTATTTCAGTCTATGGATAACAGTCGAGGTCTTAGGTGCTGAAGCTCTGTTTGTTAATTTTAGGGCAGCGTTTTTAAAAATCCATGGCACTTTTTGCAGTGTGAAAGAATCTGAAAGACTTTTTCTTAGAAAGCCATATCTCCATTTAGAGTCTGAATATACTTGCAGTATGTTTCATTTAAACAAACTATCTGTCAGGCCAGAATGTTTAGAGGTAGCATGACTCATATAGGTACCCCAGTTGTATAGATACCTGTGAGCTGTTTATGCCTCTCAAGGCAGAGGGCTATAAAAATGGGTTTAAGTCACATTTGCATTCTCTTAATGTTGCTCTATCAGTACCTGTGTGATTCCCAGAAGCACTTTCTGCCTTTGGCTCTGCCTGAAGAATCCATCTTTGACCTGATTTATTTTCTGTTTATTTATGTTCTTGGGAGCACAGCTGATCCCTGCTGGGACATTCATACAATCTCTCCTATACTAGATAGCAGTTGGTATTGCTGTGTTTTTCTTGAAGTTAAACAATAATCCTATAAACTCTTTACAGTATTTTAATTTTGCAATATCCAATCACATAGCAGTATGTAGAACAAATTAGATAATCACTTTTTAAAACACACAAATATTTATTGAAAATAGAAAGGCCTCTTTCAGTTTCTGAGCATCTTCTGATATGCTTCCTGATGAAAAGATGAAGTGGGTGGAACTGGCAGTTGAAGAGGGAAGATTAGTCAGAAGGTAGCTGCCAGCTTCCAGCCCTTAATTTTGTATCTTCTTTGCTGCTGGAGAGTAGCCAGAAAACTGCTTGGGTCATCAGACATAACAGCTAGCTACTTAAGTAAATTAGAAAGTCTGCATATAAAAATAAAGCTACCCACTCATGAGATTTTCTTATCATATCTCTCAGGAGAGAGCACTGAAGACCCATCCTCATAAGGTTTGGGGCAGAGTGGCACCGCTCTGGGGCTGTGTCCTGGTAGGGCTGTGTCCATGGAGCTACCATGGGCTCGTGGGAAGGTAACAGAGAGACTGAGGGGTAAAAGAAAAAAAGGGGAGATGCATTTTCTCTTCCCGAAAAGTTATGTGTCTGATAACAAAGATGGAGGCTCTGCTTTCTAAGATACCATTTTAATATAATTCTTTGAAAAGAAAATAGAAGAATTCTTTTTTGCAAATGAAAATGATTATTTGAAAGTTTTTGCATTGTCCACAAAGCATATATCTTACCTGCTTAGCCTTTGGTTTTCTTTAATCTTCTCCCTTTTCCATTTCAAAAACTCTTAAAATAGATTATAGTTGTGTAGCTGGGGCTGGCAAGAACATAGAGTGTGAGCTTATTGTGATCCTTCGAAATGACACCAAAGAGGACCCCTTTAGACCAGGGCTACTGGTGGTACAGGAATAGCTTTAAAGGAGCCAGGGCACCCATTAGCTTGGGCCTCCTGGGCAGTAGGAACTTCTCCTGCATCAGGAGACCCGCTCTTGTTGCGGAGGGGAGGGCGGCGTGCGCGCACGTCGCGCATGCTCCGCGTTTCGCTCTGTTGCAGCCTGAGCTTTTGTGTGTGGGGGCTGGCTGGCGCATTGTGGTTGTGAAGATGGCCCTGCTGCTGGGCTGGCTCCGTAACAGCTGAGCCTTATTGAAAGGCAGAGTTGCACGAGGTCAGATAGTGTCAGAAAAAATAGAACTGAGGAATATGTTTGCTTTAGTACAAAATGAAGAGGGCGAACAAAATCTAAAGGTAGGTAACAAAGAAGAAAAACAGATACGCTGGCTCTGCAAGATCACAAGAAGAGACAGTGGAGACAGTGATGAACCAGATCTCAAAAAGCAGCAAAGATGATACGTTGAAGACTCCGTGACAAAACAGAATGAAAAATAGAGAGATAAAAGACAGGTTCACACCAATGCGAGACTGCATCAGGTTTCTGTGCCTAGGAAGAGCTCAGCAGGCCTGACATCAGAACTGATAAAAATGGATAGTTTTCTGCTTGATACAAAGGTATGCTGTACACATGGAAGATTTAGCATGATCTTGATGAGGATGAGACCAAAAAAATTGTTCATCACGTGCATTTTCTGCAGAGAGAGTTCATAGTATCATAGGAAAGTTCATTTTGCAGGTTCCTCAGGAGGTCATCTAGTCCAAACTTCTGCTTGGAGCATATTAGCTATGAAGTCAGGCAATCCCAAGAAAATGATACTGATTCAAAAATGATGTCTAAAGTGGAAACGTAGGTGATCTGCAACAGAATTACTCTAGTGTCTGAAGAGGAAAGCAGAAGGTATTACAAGATAATGAAAATCAATCAGTGAGACATGCTTTATAGCTGGTGGAGATCACTCTCCCTGGTAAGGGCTATTGCATAGGTGAAGGGTACAGTGTGTCCTAGTGTGTTGTGGTGCTGGGCTTGTGCTGCTCTGTGTGCACAGCTAGCTCAGGAGAGGAAGAAGCCTCAGAAAGAGTCAGTGAACTATCAAGTTGTGGTGAAGATAGAGCCCAGTGTCCCCAGTGTGACAGATGCCCTTGTTTTTCCTGCCCTGTGAGCATGCGCAGGCCATCTCCCCTTGAGGAGAGCCCCCTCCTTCATCAGGCAGGTGTTGGAGCGTGAGGCAAAGCTCGTGGAGGCACCTGGACCAGATAAAGTGAGACCAGATATGGCGGTTCCGTAGGTCTCCCCCTTGCCAGCTGTAGAGTCCCAGGTATGCAAAGCTCCGAGATTCCTGAGCGGGGCAGGCCTGACAGCCCGTTCCAGCACAGCCCCTTCATAGCTGTACGGCCCAGTGTAAGAGCTGCTGATGCAAAGCTGTGTCAGGCATCTTGCTGCAGGGAGATACCTGCACAGAGAGAGCAGGTGAGCTAGGGAGGATATAACCAAGCTGACAAAGTCACCTCTTCCTCCCAAACTTTGCTTGGGTACCAGAAGTATGAGGTTGCATGCGGAAGGAGATCAGAATATTCTCAAGTACAAAAGAAGGTTTCTTTTCTCTTTTCTGAGCTACATTTCTTACCTCTGTCTGCCCTAATGCTCCTAGTTTTTTGAGCCTTCAAATCCAAGGAAGTGAATCAAAGGAAGCCCTGGGGGTGATAAAGCCAGAGCAAAGTAGATGGGCTTCTTGGAGATGGAAACAGTCAGAAACGACTTGTGGAATTGCTAGCTCACTCAGTGCTGGAGTTAGGGACTCTGATAATATTCAATGCACATTTTGTCTGTCTTTATTTTCCCTTGACTTTGTTTTCTAATAAGCTAAGCAGCTTTGCTGCTAAATTATAAGGGTAATAAACAAGATCTACATGTATCCAGAAATAACCAGGGAAGGAACTGGAAAGTGGATTTTAGGGTTCCTTCTAGTCCACTGCTCTTTATTGCCTAAGCAGTGTCAGCCTGGGGCACTGCAGCATCTCTGTGTCCGGCTGGCTTTACCTCGGCAGAGGGGCACCCAATAGAGCTGCCCAGGCTGCTGTGAGGATAAACACGTTAGCAATTAGTGAGGTGCTCAGAGAACTGTGTTAAAAAGGGCTGTATATACAGCCAGACAGATGATTTGATGAGAGAAAAATCTCTATAGGTGGAGGAAAAATCCATAAATTTGTGTTGCCTTTTGCCAACCTAGTTTTCCGTGTGTGGTCTTAAGAATCAATAATGTGTCAGAAGCCTGGTGTAAAGATTTTGCTACAGGTCATAGCATGTGTCTGAAGTATTGTAGAATTAGATATAAGGTTTTTCCGTTAGTTTCTTCTATACTGTGCTGGCTGCATCTGCTTTTTCTTTGTATTGAGGCAGTGTGGAAGTACAAAAATGCAGCAGGGGCATGGCACGTCCACAAGGGCTTGCGGACGTTGCTCGCTGGGGGCATTGCTGAAAAGGGATCTGTCCTCAGCTGTTTCTTTTTATTCAGCCATTGTTACCTAGGATATTTAAAATTTTATATGCAAGTTATTTTTCTTCGTGATTTTGCCAGTTTCCATTCACCTATGTGTTCATTGGTATTATTTCCCAGAAAGAGTAAAGATGGAACATTGTCTTCTCTATCCAAAATAAAATCCCAAAGATTCTGCCAAATTTCCAGGGAATTCTGTAGCCAGGTGAATAAATGTCTGTGGAATTTAAGTGGTATATCTGAAGTAGTACTGAACTTTGCAAGGATCTATCATAACATGGAGAAACTTTTTCTAATCATGTAAAATATGCCTATTTCCCCCAAGTTTCCTACAAGCACTAAAGCACTATGTTTTTTTTTTTTTTTTTTTTTNCCCTATTTCCCCCAAGTTTCCAACAAGCACTATGTTTTTTTGTTTGTTTTTTTTTGTTTTTTTCTCCATTAGATATGTGATTTAGGGAACCTGCATTCCATGGCCCTCTTTTCCCTCCTCAGGAATTACAGGGTGGGTGTTAATTAAAGCCTGCCCTGAGGCACTGGAGATACAGGTGCATCACACCATCTCTTTTTGTTCTGTCCATCCCATTTGCTTTGAGTTACTGTTTATTCGCTGGGACTCCCTTGAAGCTGGTGTAGTAGCGAGCGGTTCCTTTAGCCTCATGCGCGGTCGTGTCTGCGCGTTCGTGCACATGGCAGGGCCAGAGGCCCCGCAGCTTCTCGCCTGCCGCTGCGATACTGCCCGGCACAGAGGGGCACTTGCAACACGGGGCTATTCCCCCGTCTCCTCCGGCTGCGGACAGTCCTCAAGCCCGATCTGCTGCTCACTGCAGCCACAGCAGCAGTGGTCTGTTATCTCACAGGAGTGGGCTTGCTTCCAACTCCCAGTTTTTATTTCTCTGAGGACATTTGTCCTAATTTGGAGAGATAGCCCAGTCCACCTCGCTGACATTCATGCAGTAATCTCATTTACTCTGCACTAGTCATTTAATAGAATAGTGGTAGAGTCATCATAAGAAAATGAGAAAATGTCACAGGAGGATCTTTTTTTTTTTTTTCCTTCTCCTTTGAGAATGAACATCTTGAGTTTTCCTGGAGAAGAGAGTCTTGGTTGCTTCTTGTTGGTGTTGATTTTGTGTGTGTTTGTGTATTAGTGTGAGCAAAATGCTAATATTTTTCTGCTCCAGTCATGAGCTTCTTGGCCTGCTGATAATGTTTGAACAGTTTTTTTTTGTGTAGAGCTATTGTATCTTACTGCTACTTCTATTCAAAAAACCAGTGCAGATCACAGTATAAAGTAAATAAGATAAAAATAGGGCTTTAACTAGAAGGTTTGCTGCACAGACAGCAAAATAATAAACAACAATGTTCTCTATTTGCTGTCTTTTCATTTACTACAGTTATCTTAAGTGCAAATTAAGAATTGGTAAAACAAGGGATGGTTGAATTGTTAAATTATTTACTATCCAGTGCTTGGGGGAAAAAAAAAAAAAAAAAGCGAATTACAGGTCAGCAATGTCAAGACATTCTGCATTGCTTGTCTTTATCATCATGCAGAATCTTTTTATTAAGGCAGCATAGAAAGAATAGATTTATGGACTGAAAGTACAATGTTTAATATGTCCATATCCATCCAGATTGACAGTTCCTACAGACATGAATTTCCCAGGAGAGACAGTGTTACTGGTGTCAGTGGATGGCATCATTTACTTCAATGTTCCATTATTAAATTGATAACAAGATAATTCCTCAGCTTCTCAGAGACATGACAGGGTTTACAATTGTTAACTTTCTTATTGCATGGGATTTGATGTTCTAGGTAGTTTTTAATAAGAAGCTTATTTTTATTTCAGTTCTGCAACACATCAAAAATACAACAGGAAAGGGCAGTAAAAGAGAAACCTGGTTCAGTCTATAAGGCACCAAAATTGGTCTAGTTCCTAGGGGGTTGGGGTTTTCTTTGTTTTTCTTTTTAATTTTTTACAATGGCAAAAAAAAATGCTCCTATTATTTTTCACTGGTTTGTATGAGGGATGTTTGTGTAACTGAGGACACTCGCTGCGTTAGTGCGGCGCCTTAGGAGGGTTCTGTGCGCGCGGCTGTGGCTGCACGTTCCATGGCGCTGCTCCCACGCTTGTTTGCTCTTCGCTGAAACCAGGAGTCTGACTTCTCCCAAGTTAAAGAGGATCCAAAATAATGATTGAATAGCAAACATTTACTACTACTTGTCAGTCTTCTAAGATCCTAATTGATTTTAAGTAGCATCATGCTTGCTGTGTGGCCTCATCCGT
Organism: Crypturellus undulatus; assembly: GCA_013389825.1. NCBI lineage: Eukaryota > Metazoa > Chordata > Aves > Tinamiformes > Tinamidae > Crypturellus > Crypturellus undulatus. Next base: position 683,047 of record VWPW01026079.1, read on the forward strand.
CGCAGGGTCTCCGCAATGGCACAGCCCAAGCAGGGAGAACTGCCACTGTGGCATGTCACCATGTCACAGAACTGTGCGGAGTGGAGACTATCCAGCATGGCCCTCCAGGCTAGGCAAAACATTTTGGGGTGAATTTTCTCTTGTCCAAAGCAGCAGCATATGTCTAAAAAGTGCAGCTTTTTTCCACACAGCTTGTGGAAAAAAAATTCTTTAGGAAGCCGCATGAAGTAGGTGAAGGAAGAAGGATAATTTTGAGTGATCATTTCATCAACCAATGTCCATTTGGAAAAAACAGCTCAGTATTCATTGAGCTGAATATTTCTTCTGGCCGAACACGACATAACTGCATTTATGTTTAGAGTCAGACTTACAGAGGTTAGCAGTACACGCCTGGAAAGTCTATATGCAACCTGAAATGTTCCTTTCTGTTGCTTGGTGGTCTTATTTTGCAACTAAGACATATAGGATAGGGAAGAATCTGGCTTAGAGTCTGTATCTTTCGTTCATATAATGAAAAATGTAATATGTCTGTATGATCGTGTGTGTTTTTTCATTTAGATTCATACAAATCAAGGATTGTTTATCAGCTCAGTGAAACAGCCAAGGATTGCCCAGTAAAGTTTCCTTTATAAGCTTTCATGCAGCTGCACTGCTGCTATCCCTACATGGGTGGAGGTCCCTTGGGAAATGCCCCAGGCATGAAGCTTGGTTAGGGAGAGAGGGGGCTAGGTCAGGACTCCCTGCACATATTCCTCCTGCAGGTGGAGGAAGTTTAGTGCTGTTAAATAAAGATTCAGCTGCCTGAAGTTGTCCTCTCCAGATGTGCTTGTGAGGCTGTAGGTGCCTTTTCCCATGGTGCCTGATGAACTCAATCTGCTATTCCTGCTATTAACTTTGAGAGAGCAAACCTTCAGTGCTGGCCCTCCTCTTCCTCATGGCTTTTGGTGGAGTGTCTTTGGCTCTGTTCAGAGCAACCAGAGCCTGTGGCGAGGCTGTACTGTGATGTTTAGGAGTAAGAAAAACCTCCTCAACCAAAGATAGCAGTCTTTCTGTGTGACCCAAACACAAAATGATTCCTGAAGTTTAGATCAATTTAAAATAATTTTGTAGATATTTGAAATCCATGTCTTAGGATAGTCTTCAATCTCTGGATTCTATCTGTAAACAGCAATTGCTTTTTTTTCACGTCTCTCCTTCTCAAACAGGTAATAGTTACAAAACCAGTCCTTCTGCCTCCTTGAAAACTCCTGATTTTATAGCTTTCAGGGGAATATTCTCTTAGTGAAAATATTCACTGTCTCCTCCTATTTCTGCAAGGAGTTTGCAAATCAGATACAAAATCCTGGGGATTTTTGCGAGCGCTTCCGCATGCAGAATGAGGCGCAGGTTGCAGCCGGCAGCGGTGTCTCCACGGAACATCTGTTGACGCTTGGGGCAGAACTTACCTCAAGCTGAAAATTAATCAAGCCGGTGTGAGGGCTGCGCTGGTTGGGGCGGCTGGATTTGCTTAAGTGTAGGGAGATTATGTGCAGATCTGCAAGAATAGGTTAGGAATAGATGTGGATTAAGGGCCGGTGTTGGAAGACCGTAAAAATACGGTTATCATTGGCACATGAGTGGATGATGGCGATTGCTTGGGAATTGTTTGGAAGTTTTCTCAAATTTGCAGGAGCTGTCAGTGTTCATATTTAAATCCAGCCCCTTGAGATTTTTCAAAATCTTTGAATGTACTGGAGCTCCCTAGTCCCTCCAGAGCAATACAGGCCAAATTCTCTACCTACGGTTTTACTGCTGTCCTCATTTAAACAGATGTTCTGAGAAATGTATGACCCAACTCTAAGTCCTGTCATTTTTTTTCTCTCCATCCTTTTGTTCTGAAACCCATCACATTGTCAATGATAGAGGAGAAACATCTTTTAAAAACATATGCACTGGTGAATCTTATTCTGTTATTTTTTCATGCTATTGCGTTCCTGAGACATCCCTATAAAGATAATAGAAATGAAATTAAAAAATCACAAGGGAAATTCGTTCTAGTTTAAGCTTTCAGGGGATTATTATATACAGGGAGAAAAAATATTTTAAGGATTATGAGAAGTACCTTGTCAGTGCCTTTTAAGTAGAACAACTACTAATGCATTAGTTACAGAATTGTGTGAAATGGAGGTTGTTACTAGGTGCTTTAGCTACAGTGTATTCATCATTCTATGATGTCCTAAATGGTACATTATATTCTTCCCATTTTCATCTTCATTCCCCCCACTCCTAAAAAAGTGTTTTTTTAGACACTTCCAGGAGTGATGACGAACATTCTGTAGGAAATACGGCGTCTGATGTTGCAGGTCTACGCCAAGTTCTGTGTCACGCGGTGCAAGGTTGGGCCATGAAGACCTTGCTGTTGCACGAGGGCCATCGGGAGCCGCCAGTCAGGGCGCAGAGCTCCCAGTGGTTCATGTTGGGACGCTTTGGAAAAACTGACACTTGTGCCCAAAAAGGTTAAACGGAATAGTGAGGACAGGCTGAAATGTGATAAATTGATTATATTTAAATATAAATTTACATTGTGACTTTTATCAATTGTTAATTGTTCCTTGTCTTTTGCTGTTCGCTTTCTAGGAGGTGAAGTGTGGTAATATTCCATGTTTTTTTCATAACCTCCCATATGTAATTTTAGGAGCAGGTTCAAATCTCCTACCTCAGAGGCAGTGCACATACAGGCCCACAACTGATTTGTGGTGGAGAGGAGGAAGGGGAGGTCAGTGGTACCAAATGGCAAGGCCAGCATGATGTCTGGGGGAAGAAAAACCTCTTAAGGAAGTTAATGTGGGGGCTGGGGGATTTGCCTCCCCATAAGAATTAAGGTTCATTTCAAATTATAAGAGAACATTGGGGAATACAAAGAGAATTAAATGTCTATTTAAAATATGTATATATTATCTCCTTTAAGATCCTGGTTTTCATGTCAACAGCAGAAATTAATTCTTTTTCTTTCAGTCATTTCTGTTACTGTAAACACTGTACACTGCTTCTGTCAAGAATATATGCTTAACTTTAAATTTGAATGGGAACCAATATTTAAAAATATGCTGTCTTAATTAGCAACTCTTTGAAGTGTCATGTATCTCGTTCTTTCTCCTTTGTACCCTCTCAGCAGATTTTTCAAATTTCATTAGTAGTACATACCAGAGCCTAGCTCAGCTACTTGTACTTATGGTTGGTCACCCTGGATGTCCCACAGTTTTCCCAAACTTTAATTTAAGTGCTTTTTACTCCCAAATTTTCTCATATAGATTTTTTTAAAATGAATTTTCAGAATGAAATATTCTGATGTATGTCTTCTAAATGTCTTTAAAAACATTCTGATTTTTTTGTGTTTTTCCTGAGTAGCCAAGTTATCTTAAATATCAAATAGAGCAAATTCTGTTTCACAAGCATTTGTATAAAGCTATATAAGGCTGTTTGCGGTAGAGAAAGGATTGTGTAGAAGTACAAGCTTTTCCTCTTTCAAGCATGGAAAAGATCCAGCGGGAAAGATCGTGTGGATCTAATGAAAAACTATTTATGCCAAAGACGATGCAAATGAAGGAGTGCATAATAGCAAGGCAGATACTTCTTCACATGCCTCCCTCTCAAGAGACCTCGATCTTGCAGACATCAGTCAGAAAGGGGACTTTTGTAGGTGCTTTGTAGTTAGGTGGATGGTAGTTTGGTAGGTAGAGATTCATCAAAGCAGTGCGAGTACTGGAATATAATTAATGGTAGTTACAAGTCGTGTTTTTAAATGAATATATTGTGACCTTTTAAATGAATATATTATTGTGACCTGGGCATATCTGCTTTTCTCCATAACTACCTTCCCTTTTGAAGTGTATTCTCCTTCTTTCTAAAGATATTACACGTCAGGTTTCTTCTGGAGATAATTTGGGAGTTTACAGCTCCCAAAAGATGTGTGTTGGATGAGCTTTATAGACCAGATTTTTAAATACTCTTCCATCTATGAATGAGTCATTAGCTCTTAACATTATGAGAAAGTTCAAGAGAAGTGTTACACAAACTGGAAGGGAAAGAATAAGCTCATTGCAGATATTAATGCAGATTGTGAAGCTTGTTTGGAAAACAAGACTCAAACTAACCTCATCCTACCTATGAAGCAAAGTTAAAACTTTCATAAAAAACAAGTACGGCCAAATATGTTTTTGCTTTCCTCCCATGACAGTTTCTCTAAAGAGCTACAAAACACTTCTGGTATTATATAAATAGTAAAGAATTTAAATGTTCCTTCAAGCTAAAACCTGGCTTCGTCTCACCATTGATTCTGTGCCTCCAACTGCCTTTGTTCTCGTTTAATCACGTCCCATGTGGATACCTATATGTTTGTGGATTCCTATGTGTTTGAATAGGGCTGCTAGTTTTCCTTAGCGACTTGGTGTTGAAAAAATGGATGACCTCCTAAACCAGTCTCCAGTACTTTGGTTCCCATATACAGGTAATTATGTTAACTATGCAGATAGTTAATGTTTGGATTTTTTTGCACACAACCTCTGGTAACAGTTTAAAGTAACTGCATATTTCTTCTTTTCAGATTCTAATTGCCAGTATCATGAGCACCTATAGCAAGAGCGACTGGACTGAACTTTCAAAAATGGCTGAGGTAATGTTTTCCTAATTGTGTTTCTTCATCATTTTTGTCTTTTCTTATTCTTCTTGGATATAAAAAGAAATTTCTTGAAGGAAATAGGTTCAAAGTGCAAAATGAGAGTTTAAAGCATGTCCGTTATAACTTGTTTATTCTGGATTTCATTAAAATGATGGGAATGTAAATTTAAAAGAAATCTCTTCTGTAAAAATGGTCCCTTGGATTTTTAAACAGTACTTGGAAAGCCTTTAGACTTTGAATCTATATACTTTTTATTTGCATTTTAAGCAAACTGTATATTATGACGGATGCCCTGATAAAATTTAATTCTACCTTTGAGAGCCTAACTTGATCTTACCTTGCCTACAGGCACACTAGTTTGACAGCACCAGAAGAAATCTTGAATATAAAACTCTTTAATATTTAAAGTATAAAAGGCTCATTTAATGCTATTCCAGTTTTAATACAGACTTTCAGAAATGATAGGAGAGAAAGCCAGTGTATGTAATAGCAGTCAGCAGGCTTCCTATAACATAAATCCAGTCTTAGACAAATGCAAACAGACCATACACCTGAAACATTGATTTTGAAATCACTTGAAGGAAAAAAAAAAAGTATAAAATATGTTACATAGTGAATACTATAAGAAGCAGTCAATTAAGAGAGTGATGTTATCACTCATGTATATATCCACGTATAACAGGAAGTTGTGGATTTTTTTTTTAATGAAAATTTCATCACAGATCAAAATACCTAGAGGAAATAAAAGGCAAATTTTTGAGCCAGTAAGGGAAGGCTTTAGCAGACTTTGTAAAGGAAAAAAAATTATTGACTTATTAATGTTACCCTAAGCTCAGTATTGTGTTTTATAAATATTGTGCAGATATATATTTTGTGTATATATATTTCATATGTATGTGTACATAGACACACACATATAGTTATGGAGTTAGATGTTTTGAAATAAGGTTTCTATATGCACATATATATGTTTTGGATACCCTTTCTTCTTTATTCCCAGCATTTTAAAGCCTCTCATGGTAATACGGGAAGACAATTCTCTGTTTTCTTTGGACATTTTAAACCTGTGAGGGGAAAAAATCACTTTGGGGACTTAGGGAAGTGAAATTAAACATCATCAGTAATTGGCTTTGTGATCTTCAACGCTAGTCCATTTTATACCTGTATTTACCTAATTGACCATGAAATCTTTTGTGGAATCCATGCTTGACATGAGCTCTACTGCTTTTAAACTGACTGTGATGAATGGCTTTATAGTGCCACGTGCTCCCTTTTTTTAGTACAGTGTCACTGCTACCTAATTTTAAGGCAGATACTTTCAATCTGTGCTTGCATTTATTACCCCTTTGGAAAAGATTCATTATTTTAATGCATTTAATAATGTGCCATATATGTAATATAACTTTCTTCAGTGAATAATCTTGGCTTTGCGCATAGGGTCACACTTGCGGGGGCACTCTGGAATCTGCTTGAAGAGCAGTGATATTTTATCACACGTGTAAGACCCTCTCCAGCAGGTAATAGATGTGGCTTTGCAAAGAGCACGAGCCCTGGAAGGTGCCGAGGTCCCTCTCCACAGGAGGACGACCTATTCGTCCAAAAGGTCAGCTTGTCACGGAGGCCGATAACACGGGCACGGCGCTGCGGAGCCGCCGGCACTGGGAGCGTTCCTGAAAATGATGGATGGCTTCCTCCCGGATCGCGCTCCGCAGTGCTACTGAACCGTGGCTACGCAGCAGGCAAAAGTACGTCAGGTCAATAAGAAAAAAAAACAATGCAAATGCAACAAAACAGGAGTTGCAGCCAAATAGGAAGCCGCTGGAGAGATCCTTCTCCTAGACAGGAGCAGTCTGCAGGGAGGAAGGGAGATGTGTTTGTGCGCTGCCCTTCTGCACGTCAGCAGCTTTTCCTCTTTAGCTTTGCCTAGTAGAGGCTGCTGAAGAGAAATTAACTCACTTAATATGTTTGCCTGGGCTTTTTTTAGTAGCCTTGGCAGACTGCAGAAACAAACTACTTATCCACAGAAGCTGTGGCACATCCATCTGCAAAGGATATGGAGAGGCAAAATCCATCAAAACAAAAAGGAGAAAATTGCTAATAAAAATCACAGTTCTTCAGAGCACAGAAGCTACCTGTAAAACACTAACTGCTGAGCCTTCCTCTCATGGCTTCCGTTAGGCCCTATTATACATTTCATTTTTTAACATTTTGCAGGGGAAAAAAAGCCCTTATCATGGTTGTCTACTGTTAATTCATTTTTTACTCTATTTTCCTTTTGGAAAGCCCCATCGATTCTTGAATGTTCTTCTCTCGATAATAATCAACACATTTGATTTTCAGGCTATCATAATAGCAGCTTTCTCTGAGTTTTTTTTTTTTTTTTTTTTTTTTTTTTTAATAAATCAAGCACCCAAAAAAATCTCTTTGACATGAACAGTTACTGCTACAGTGAAAGAGTTCATTACTTAGGCTCATGTATTTTTTCCTTTTGCACATTTCCTAGGTTGCTGGTGCAGACGCGCTGGAGCTGAATTTGTCATGTCCCCATGGGATGGGAGAGAGAGGCATGGGCCTGGCCTGCGGACAGGTAGGGCTCCCCCAGCAGCCTCTTTCCTGTCCCTTGAGCATCCTGCCCTGGTGCACGGAGAGCGGCACCGCAGAGGGAGGATGCAAGCAGCAGGTTCCTAGCTTGAGATTTTGGGGTTGAACGTGTTTAAATATTTATTGCTGAAAGTGGAAAATGACAAAAGCTACGAATATGCAAAATGCTTAGTTTTGCTGAGAACAAAAATGCATTATGTATTTGACAGGAAACAATAGTAAAACAGATAATTTCCCAAACCTGCTTGGACAGAGTTTGGTGATTACCACTGCAGTGTCCTGTGAATATCTTCCACATCATGATGCAGTGCAAACTGCAAGTATCAATAATGATTTTGAAAGACATGAGATATAGACACATTTCACATGTTTCATTGTACAATTGGTAGCATTTGAACCTACCAGTATTTCCGGACTGCAGAATGTGGCAGGCATTCTGGTAATGCCACCTACAGTTACCTTTTCCTGCTATAAGACCATGTTCTGCAGTGTACAGACTTAGCCCTGTGTCTCTATCGTGCTGAAGTCTGATGCATGACATTATTTAGGAGAAAGTGTCTTATTTTCCCTATGAAAAAACAAACACTCTCAAAAAACAGTTATTAGATTTATTTTGGATAAATTTTCAGATTTTTGCGTGTTTTGCCCATAGTTTTGAAGTTTATTTGGGATCAGAAACGTGCCTAAGTGTGGTAATCAAGTAAGCCTCTGAGAAACCTTGGTTCACCTAGTCTCTTGAGAAATATTTTCTGCAGATTGACTTTTAAATTTTGCAAAGACTGAAACTTCTAGGCTTCAGGTAAACAAGAAGACCTGGGTTTGTGTATTCAGGCACTGATTTGGCAAATCCTAGCTTCTAAGTGCTTTATTTCCCATATTACGACAGTTCGGGGCAACAGGACAGTGAGGGAGGAGGAAGGATGCATCATGGGGATGACAATTATATACCCTAATAAGCACCTATGCCATTCAGCTGATCCTCTCGGTGGGGACTAGCAGACCTCTTAATTCGTCCTCTCTCTTTGGCTTGACCCAGACCTTGAGAACTGAGGTGTGGTTGGACAACTAAGCCATTAACTTTGTAAAACTTTATCAGGGAGGCAATAGGAGCTGTATTGATTTCAGTGAAAAGTAGAACTGGACACACCTCGCTTAAATCTTTATCATAATAACATTACTGTTAGGCCTGGGGCATGAGACTTTTATTATTTTCTGGGAACAAAAGTATGTCAGTCTATTCCCTGCTGTAAGTTATTATTTTAATGGAAGTAGTCTAGATGCTTTTCATGGTCAACGGTCATTCTCCAAAGTTTTTATTAGGAGAGACAGAGAAAAAAAATCACAAAAAGCCTACAAGACCATTCTAGGAAGATGTTAATAGGTATTCTTTTTCTTTTTTCTCTTTCAAAAGTATTTTTAACAACAAACAGTCGTAATAACCACTTTTATCAATTTGTGAAGCAATTCCCACCCTTCCCTCTCCGTGGTATAGCTCAGTAGTTTGGGTTGTCTCCACATGAGATGGGAAAACCCTGTGGAAGGGTATGATTTAGTCAGAGAGAGCCCTGAGGGAATCGCATGGAAACTGAAATAGGCTCATTTCAAGCTCTTTTCTTTGCCTTTTATTTAAAGTATATGCTATTTCCAACCTGCACTGGTTGGAATAATATATATATATATATATATATATATATATATATATATATATAAAGTTGCTTAGATGTGTAGTCAGTAGGGAGCTGTCTGGCTACATGAGCTTTTACATATTTCTCAGCTACTGTAAAATTAGAGAACCAAATGCAAAATTTGAACACTCAGGGCTATCATGTGGATTTGTGACTCTCCTTGGAGGAGTTCGGATCTATAAAGCAAGAATATTACATTGTATATAAATATGTGTTTGTATAATAATAGTATTTCTCACCTCCCCATGCAATATGGATTTTGAATGTTTTATATATACTGCTCTGGCTTAAATATATCTTGTCTTTTAACTTTCTTACCAAAAATGAGAGCTCAGAGAACAGAAGCCAATTCCTTAGACAAATAAATAAAGCAAGTCATCTTTAAAGGGCCAAATCCAGACATTCTTCCTCAGAGTTGGCCATGACAAATTACAGTGGCTTTAAATGTAGTTTGCTGAAGCAAAGGCTGAGAATAAAGTGGATGAAATAACGCTATGTGCTAGGACATCTCTCGGTGCTCTTCATGGGAGATAATCGCACGTGGAGTCCCCTGGAGATCTCTCCTAAACCAAGAAAGAGCTAGGATGTGCTTTGCCTTAGCTCCTAATACCTGGGGTTTTTTTTGGCCTGAAGTCAAGCAGGTGGTATATATGTAATGGGAGGAAAAGAAGGCTCCTATGCGCTCTGGTAAAAAAAAAAATGTATTCAGTGCCTAGACAACCGAGCATGAGGCTTTGAGAGGCAGAATAGCTTTCCTGTTTGTACAGTAAAGCGGGGTTTCTTAAATCTTTTTGATAACATAATCCAGATCTTCATAGGAAAATTTCTTAGGGATTAGGTCCCTTTTCATGCCTAAGCACATTAAATCCTCAGGAAACTACAGAAATCAGTGAGATGAAAAATAAAGGCAGAAATACATGTATGTGCATTTTTGCTATTTTTAATGTCTAAAATGTTCTACTTTAAAAAAAAAAGAAAAAAGAAAAAAGGAAAAGAAAGGTTAATTGCGCTGTCTACTTTTGCTCCTCATTTCAATTCCTATGGTGTGCCTAAGGGTAAGTGTAGAAATCTGGGAACATTAGATTCACTTTTTCTCTATCCCATTTTGTTATCTCCTCTCAGACACTTGCACTGTTTCATACCACAGTATTTTTTTTTTTTAAATTCCAGATACATCCAAATAAGATATATAAAAAACTAGTATTAAAAGTGGCTGCTTGTTTTGTCCTGCATTACAGTTCTCAGCTTTTATTTGATTTTATTTCCAAATCATTAGTGCAGACACTCTGGCGCCTGAACAGCATAGCTAGCCAGAGGGTAATATTAAAGATGCATCTGTATTTCTGCCAATAAGTTACTTAAAGCTGTTTCTGTATAAAATGTCAATTATATTTACTAATGCTGATTAATGATAATAAAGTTAAGATGTGTAATGTTTCAGAACAGCGTGCAACTGTAGCTGTAGACCATTAAAAATGGTGAGAGTTTTTATGATGAAGTTAAACAGTACTAATGCACAGATTTTCTTTGAATCAGATAATGTAAGTGTACAAAACAATAATAAGCAGAAAGACAATATGGTGGACAGCAGATTATTACTGTATTTATGGTCAGCTTTTTCTCTCTTCACTGGAAACCATACAAATAATCTTTAAATCTTTTATTTCTAACATATGCTTTTAAAAATGATATTGAACCTTCAGGACCAATACTGTGATTTTAAAACTGTGGATGTCTGTGTTTGGCTTTTTAATTTTGGTCCAGAATCCTCCCCAGGTAGGAGGATAAAGCAGTTCAGGAACATGTTGCCTGGCGAGGTCCTGTGCTCTCCATGCCCGGGGTTTCAGGGCTGGCGTGGACAAAGCCCTGGCTCACCCCATGTAGTGTCACCAGTACTCTGGGCCTGAATGAAATCGTGTCCACAAGACCTTTCCAACTATCATTTCTATTATTTTGTGGATTCACCATGCTAAATTTTTGTCTGAAAGCCTTGCATTGTTGATACTGTGGATAAAGGTAACTGCATGTTCTCAGTTGGACACGGTGAGGGATGATGGTTAGTGTGACAGGAAGGGCTCAAGTCAGAACCAACACATCAGTTAAATTTACCAAAGCACAGAAGATGCTTCTGGACTTTTCTTTTTAGTCTCTCATACTCAAAGATCTCAGCCTAAGTGGAAGAACAGAGATTTGCTATAAGCAAATATTAAAATAACAACATCGTGGCTTATAAACATTTCCTTAGTCATACCTTTTAACCCTCCAATACACTTACATACCTCACCGTTTAAGCTATAGATTCGGAGGACTGTTTGCTTTTTTAATTTATATTGAAGGAGAAATATATTTCTGTCTCATGAGCACTGAAATGATCATGGTTGTTTAACTTTTCAGAACATATACAAAATGATGTCTTTGTAGTTGTTTTCTTACCTTTATTTTAGTTTTACTTAAACTCTGGTTGCCGCAGCCTCTGCTGCTGTGTTTATGTTTATTGTCTGCAGTTAGGAGGCAAGATTGATAAAAGCCCATATTGCCTCATTCACAAGAAGAAGAATCTGTTAAAAACAACAGCAACAAAAACCAAAATTAACCCAAAAGTCCTGGTTACTCTACAGAGATGAAAGCTGGCTGCATGGCACAATTGGATTTGCTCCACTGTACCTTGGAAATAGGAAAGATGAGGCTGCTGCTTAATTGAAGTGCACAGCATAGCATGATAATTTGCTGTTGCTCTACAGTCAAGGAGCTTGAAGTATTTTAAATAAATGATGCCCCAAACAGAATTTGATTATATCTGTGTTCATGTGGCAGTCTACCATCACCCTCCAGTAATATACTGGTTAAGTATAATTCATTGAGTCCTGCGGGCAATATTAGTTCTCTCTCTTTTGTATCAGTTAACTGCAACAAATTAATGCAAAGTGTGCCAAGATTGTGTTGCACTGTGCAATAGGAGCAGCAGGACAACATCTCCCAAAAGGATATAGCAGGTATAATCAAAATAGTGTTTGGGGCAGTGCCTCAGAATTTATACATCTTGTCCATTGGCACTGACCGCCCTCCTCCTTTTTGTTGGGAACTTAGGGAAATAAGGCCTGGCTCATCTCGTACACTTATTCTCAGACAGGAAGATGTACGTGCTGGCCTTAACTCCCTGGCTTGCACACTAACCGGGGACAAGTGTCATCTTTTAAGCTAGTTCAATTTTGTTGTTTTAACCTGACTTGTCCATTTTTTCTTTTCCCCCATTTCGTCTAACTCTGTTCCCTTTCTCTTTTCAGTCCTCCCTTCTTTAAATCCCTATTCATAATATTAACCTGCTGCTGAGTTGCTTTCAAAGTAGCAATTGACTCCTGCACAATTTCAATACGAATCCGAAAAGCCTCGCTATGCAGCCACTGTTGGCTTAGTGACCCTAGCCACTTTCTCCTAGGGCCTGACTTCTTTTCTTTTTCTTCTATGCTCAAAGGATTCAGGTATAACAAAATACCGTGGTTTAAGTGGATTTATTCCACATTTTTCAGTATGATAAGTCCTTTCAGTGCTTGTGCATTTTACTTTTTGTAATATGCAGAAGGGGACAATACTTAATAATGAGGTGTGAGAGTTGATTAGTATTTTGTCTTAAGAATTCTGTTTTTCATACTCTCAAGGATAAATGAAGATGCACGGTTTAACAAACTCATCATCAGAACACTATTATGTAATTTTATATTGCAGTTTCATAACATTAAATCCCTGTTACAGTTTTGAAGGATTTTTAATTGAATTATTCCAAATACAAAACAGAAAATAAGAAGGGTTTATAATTAGAAAAGTAATGTTAACAGCACTGTCAACTTGCTGAGAATTTTTGATGACATGGTGTAGTTGTTGATTTGGTTTTAAATACTGTGTATGCGTGGTGAGCTTTTATTTATTTATAGAAAGTGTTCTTTTCAGAATGGATTTTATTAGAAAATGTAAAAGTGGATCTATTTCCTTGAAGTTCATAAATGTAGGAAGAGAAGTTGGAATCCTTATTTTCAGTCTCACTATCGTACCAGGTGTTTCAGCTGGAGTTTATACCTTGTGAATCACAGATATCACAAAGACGGTTAATTCAGCCAAAATACCAGTGAATGTTGTGTTTTAATAAGGCTTTTTAAATGAAACCAGTAATTAGAATATGGCAGAGGATATAGCAAGTGAGTGCTTCCTGGAAAAGAGGTAAAGCATGATTTTGTAAAATCCAAGCGGCAATTTGTATTTATTCTTGCAGTTACCCTTTAGTATAGTGAAAACTTTCAGAAAGGGGCAATGTAGAAACCTTAGGCAATCTGTGATTACATTGTTAAATGTTTTTGGTTTTACTGACTCTGGACTGCTTTGCCTCTGGATACTTGGTTTCAGCCTAAGACACTGTAATTACTCATATCACTGATGTCCTGTAAACAGGGTTTACTAGGAAAAATGTGATTAGCAACAAATATCTGAGAGTAGGTTAAATAAAATGTTTCAAGACTATTCATTTTGGTGCATGTAAAAGTTAACTACACAAAGCACGTTAATAGCTTTTTTTTTTTCCTCTGTGATTTTGATTTTATGTCCCTATTTGATAAAGTTAATTAATAGTATGCTAACTAGTCTCTTCACTGCCTGAGATTTCCCAGGAATTAGGTTCATATTTTTAAAAATTTTCCCTCACCTCCTAGTAAAACAGGTGCACTGAAAGGCTTGTCATTTACGATGTCTCAAATCTGAATAAAGGCACATGATGATTGTTTTAGTACTCAGTGGGAAGTCCTTCTCAGAGCATCTCTTCTAAATTTCTTAATTTGTCACTTTCAAAGATTTATGAATTCCTCAAGTATCTTGATATTTTCTGTCTCTATTACAGGAAAGGGACAGAGAACTTGGCCTACCCGATTACAGGAAAAAAGCTATTTGTAGCTGCAGTTCTTGTGCATTGAAGTTCTATACTATTCTTTAAGATTTCTCATGTATGATGTAAACCTCATGAAACCTTTATGCCTTCTAGCAGGTAACCTCTGCATGAACTAAAGAGCTGAAAAATTGTTTAATCATGCTGTGTACCACTTTTCTACAGCCATATGAGAAACATTATTTTGGTCAGATAGAAACAACCAAGATAAAATATTCTGTTCTGTCGAGGAAAAACGTCATTTTTATTAAGCCAACGCTTTAAAGGTAACAGTGCTGTTGATACATAGGTCTTTCCTGTTAAATATCTCCAAGAAGTTTATAAAAATGTTAGCATGCAGTTTCGCATTTTTTATTTGGAATATTTAGGTCCAGCTGGTACATAGGTCTCAAAACAAAATCATTTGATACTTCGAACTGGCAATCTCAGTGTCATCCTTTCAGGCCAACTGTTATTAACTTTCATTGTGACAACTGAAGACAGTAATGGTTGGGTTTGAGTTCTCTAATGTTGCATTAAAATCAATATCTGTAGATAGTGATTGCTAGAGTTTTAACTGACATCTTCCTGAAACAGAGAGCTTCTTCATAATATAGCAGGTTTTTTTTAAGGCCTTATAATCTATTTTAAAAAGAATGTTTTCTAACAGGTTTTTGTTTTGTTTTGGTTGTTTAGCTTAACATTTTAAATTAAAAAATATGAACTAAATAAAAACAGTGTGGTTCTACCACCTACTTAGCGACAGTAGACAGTATAGGTTTTCAAAATAAATTGAATTGCCTTTCTCTTAGTTGTGGGGAGAAGACAAAAACCAATAATGCTTTTATGTGATCAGAAAAAGGGAGTAATTGCAAAGCTGACTAAAAAAAGACAGCCTCAAACCTTCTAAGTCTCAGTTGTGCTTGATCTTGACATCCTTCTTATCATTGCTTCGACTGGCATCACAAATCTGTATTTTGTACTTTTGTGTACTGGCCAATCAAAAATATCTAGCTCATTTTTGACCTTGTCTTAGTATTTGTGATTTTTTCTGTCATTAAGTGCTACATTTTCAAAGCAGGGTGTAGGAGTGCCGTACTGCTCCTACATGCTTCCATAATCTAAAGTGCATCTCCCACACAGCACTCCGACGAATGTACGCTGGAGTTTGGATATTGACCTGTGTTAGTATGGGCAGCTGTTAGATGAGCTATGGTCAAAACTTTGCAGTACAGTTTTCTGTGGGTGGGCTTTTTTTTTTTTTAATATACCATTAGCAGCAGTCACTTGTGCAACTCCAGTAGTGGACTAAAATAGGAAAATGCTGTAATAACCTGTTATTCCTATTCTTTCATTTGTAACAGACAGAGATGATCAAAGACTGTTTCTCCTATACTTTTAACATCCTTCAAAGATTCTAATTTAAGTGCTGGAGAAGGGAGAATTAGTGATTGCAAGACCAAATGAGACTAAAAGTAAAAGATAGGAAATGGCAATTTACTAAAATGGAAACTTACTAGGAAATTGTGTTTCTATCATAATCATTTATGTGTTTTTTTAAGATGCGTTTTGTCAAATACTATTAAATGTAAAATATAATCTTTTCACATGTGCCAAGATTTTCAGAGCGGGCGAACGATGAAGCAGTCGTGCTGGAGTCTTGTTGTGGCTTTTCTCAATAGGTGCCCTTGTTTCTGCTCGTATAGGCTGGGCCTCAGGGATTTGACTAAAAGGGAGGCAGAGAGAATGTAATCTATTAAAAAAAAGGTTTTTGTCAAATAGTATATGTTGAAATTGTTGAAATATGTTGAAAATATGTTGAATATGTTGAAATATGTTGAAATGTTGAAATAAAATCTGAAGAGACTTGTAGAACTGATTTCTGAAACTGTTTGTTAGGATATTATGTAGTTAGTGATGGGTGAGCTTTAAGGACTGTTACATGCAAACCCCTAATGGCTCTTGCATCATTTTCTGTGCCATCTAGAACTTCCTGGCGTCAGAGCCAGGGTAATGGATTTGTATAAAACGTCTGGATGGTCGGTGATCGTCTGTTGGACCTGTGTAAGAAAGCCTTAATACATACGTAAAATTGGGATTGTGGATGAGAAGAGTTATGTTTTATTCTTAACTATAAAGGTACTTACATTATTCCTGGTTAGGTAGAGGGGCTGCCGTTATAGTAGTTAGATATGGAGGGAAGATTGTACAGTATGGTCCATTTTCTGTAACTATGATTAGGCAAAATCAGCTAATGTGCTACAGTGAGTGGTAAATTTACTTCAGAAGATCTGAAGGGAAATTCCGTATCAGGTATTTTTATTGTATCTGATACATTCCATAAATATGCACACATGCATAAATACATTCATTCACAAGTCTGGACATCTGGATTGTTTGTGATGTTAGGGAAAGTGTCTTCCCTACCGTAACACAGATGTATTTTCACCTGTTATGTTATTCCCTAAAGAGCTGATAAGGTTAGTGCAGGAAGTATCTCCTGGTTTAAGGCATTCTGAGGAGCCAAGCTCAGGTTTGTGCTAGAAGAGCCTCTTCAGATCTTCATGCAGCTAACTCAGTAAACACTGGGCACTGGGAGGAGTTGTGGCTCAGTCTTCTGCCTTTCTTCTTTCCATTTGTAAAATAGATACAAAAGCACTTCATGCTTCAGAGTGGTGGTTTGGATCTAACGTAAGGATTGTGCTGTAATAAGATGTGTAAAAATGAGAATTCTCTAAGACCACTGAAAGATAGGTAGTAGTAAAAGTAGTTTCCCAGATCTACAGCTGAACATTCCTGTGGAAATCTCTTCATGATTTTATTCTTTTCCATATAACAGAAGGAGGGGTGACCTCCTGTCTGCATGGCATTTTCACCTCGCGTTTGAAACACCCAAGTTGTATCTGCCTTGGGGGTGGTAAGGACGGGGGTTTCAGCTCATTACCAATGCTGACTGGAATCGGGAGGCGACTTGCTGCTTTAATTTCTGAGGACTTACAGTTGTGATGGTAGTTAAGCTTATCATGTGATCATCCACCAGAAATAAAAAAGGTGAATAGTTGTTTTTCCTCTAGTATATCTACCCACTGGCAATGAGTAGTTAGGATTAAAAGCTCCATCTAGCCTGAGGCTATAATGAATATTCAGGAGAAATGATTCTGTACTGCTGCTTAGGGAAGTAAGAAGACAACCTCTGTAACATTAAAATCTCCTGTGCCTTTGGAGTAAAAAAAGCAATATTTGATTAAGAACAGGAAGATAGAAGACAAACTGATGTACCTCTCACACCAAAAGAGATGCTGTATTGTACTAAATCAGTAACAAATTCCCGTAGATCAATATTATGTTTTAGCTCATGCTAATTTCACCAAGGCTTTGTTTAGATGGCATTGTTAAAAGAACAGCAGAAAAATAACACATGCTACCAAAGGACATAAAAGTCCATTGAAGCAAGCATTTATTTTTCTGGATTGACAAACACAATAAAATGATGGTACAAATTCTGTAATAATTGCATGGAATTATTGTTAATAAGAGAACCTACAAACATAGATATATGCAACAGAAGACAGTTATAATGTATAGTAACTTGGCATGCTTTGAATCAAAACCATTAAAATCCTTTACTCGATTAAGCAGAGTATATTTTAGTTAATTCATATTGTTGATTTTGCAAATGTAAATGCCCATCTGTTTTTACTGCTAATAACTTCTTACATATCAGGCCATTTCAAAAATATTTTTTCACTATACAGGCTTTATCAACCACTTTATAAATTATAAAAGCTACATGCACTTTCATAAAGTTGGACCAGGATAAAAAAGATATTTTTGTTATATTAGCAGTGACACAGGTATTTTTAGCAGAGATTTTTGTAATGAAATTTACGTGCCTCAAGATGTGTTCTCTTACAAGCTATATTCTCAACCTTTGAATGTTTTATAAATCCAATCTCTAGTACGAACCAGTAAATGAAGTTTGTAAATCAGCATGAATCTCCCAGAAATCTGAATAGAGAGGAGGTCCTGCACCTGCAGAATGCTTCAGCCTATGCCAAAATACAGTTTATATAGAATTGATTTAAACACAGTGTTTGGTGTCCAGGAATAAGTCTAGCCACCTTGATTTTGATCTTGTGTGGCCAAATACGATCACAATTTTTTTTTTCCAAAATCAGATTTTGAACCACCTTTCTTTGGTCAGTGATTGTACTTAGATGTGAACATTCTCCTCCTAACTGCTTAGATCCTTCCCAGAAGTTTTTTCTTGTATGAGCTCTGCAGATTGTTTTCAGTCCAGAGGTAAACTTCCATGAAGAGGTTGTATAATCCCAGGGAGCTTCCTCTGGATTATAGCTCATGCATTTCTTATGAAAATGTAGTGATGAAGTCACATGAATATTTTCTAGTTATTTTCAACAGTGTTCAGTGTGTTTCGTAAGTCCTCAGTACAAATATAATAGGAAACTATGGATTTCATACATGAATTACTTTTTCTTCCTGATCTGGAGAACAAAATATGACATTGCAAATTGAGATAGGTAGCAATATTAGCAAGGTCTAAGAAGTGTGAAAGAGAAGTTCTTAAAGGACCTGTTACCAATCAACAGAGTATAAAAACTGGGATTTTCCTGCAATGGCCTTACTGCATAGACATTCCGTGGGCAGCGGAGAAGCTTGGGCAGGTTTTGGCTCTTGTCACTGAACACTGCAGTGTCCAGTGGAGGGACTGGAGCAGGAAGGGACTTGGAAGCAGGGCTGAGGAAGAAGGAGGGAGCAGTGTCCGTGCTGCAGAAAAAAAGGGAAAAGGAAGGAAGAGGTGCTGGAGAGGCTGGATGGGCAAAAGGCAAAGTTAGGTCTGGCTAAAACTAGGGATCAAGAGGATACTCCAGTGCAGCTGTTGCAGGACTTCCACCTCTAAAAGGGAAGCTGCAAGAGCTCTCACATGTACGTGTGGTTTGGGGCTGGCACAAAAGAAAATGTTTAATTTCACAGTAACTTGTCATGAAGACACTCGGCATTATCTATATTTTATATTTACTGAATGAAAAAATTCCGGAGTGATTAAGTAAAAAAATGGAAATGCCTGTTTCAGTCCAAAATTGACCAATTTCAGGGATATTTTTTTAATGCAAAATTCATCATTGTTCCAAATCCTATTAGTGACTCTTCCACTATGAAGCATGGTACTCGTAACTTTTTCCTTCTGTTTTTTTTGTTTAAACAAAAAAGCAGAAACCATTTCATTACTACAAAGATTGCTGTTTTTTCCCCTTAGAATCCTAAGTGAAGGAAAAAAAAAACAAAGATTTCACCTCTTTCATTTGGCCTTTCAAATTATTTTCCATTTAAGATACCTGTGGTTTTATGGGAACTAAAAATGGGCAGTTTTCCAAGACTGATCCAACAAATGGGCCTTTCAAAAGGAATTGCCTGTACAAACAGCACAATCAATCATTTGAACTGTTTCCTAGCTGGAGAAATTGAAGATCTTCCATTGCATTTGCTGCATTAATTTGGCCATTGGAATAGTTCAACTGATGGAAAACAAAATGCTTAACTTATTATCTTTTGGGAAAGAAAAAAAAAAGATTTAGGAAGTAAGACAAACTCATTAAATTGTGTAAGATAGGATGAAAGTTGGGTTAATATTAGTGCAAGAGATCTCCCAGTGGTCATATGGATCAGAAAAAATGGTGCTTTTTAAACTGGGCTGGAGCAAGAATGTTTATGGCAGCGCCGTAAGCAGCTGTGAAGCCAGCAGCGTGAGTTATGTAGTGCCAGCATCATGCACATTATTATGAGGATATCTAAGCAGAAGAATTAACATAAAGTATATACAATTCATATCTTCTGGAGGTTCTCTCATTTCTGCGCTGGGCCTCAAGGAAATTCAAAACAGAAATGAAAGTCATCTGTAATGGATCTTGCCTGCTGCCCGGGCAGCTTTCATGCATATTGCATGTGCGCTGCATGGGCGGGGAGATCCCCGTTTTTATTGCAATGGCAGAGAATCCAGAGAATAGCAAAATCTATTGCTATTCATGTAAAAGCACAGTGTACCTTCCAGGAACAGAGCCTGTATTTTTTATGTTCGTATGTAATTTTTGGTGTAAGCTGACAAAAACAGCAATGAAATATTTTCTGTTAGTTCACTAAACTGCGAACCTTTGTGTGCGCTGGATTACTTGGTACTTCATCAAGGCTCAGCCTGTTTTCAAAGTTACTACATAGCAGTGCTGCTTTTAGTCTTCGTACATTTCCAAATGGGAGAAAAATACTTATATGTGACAGACTTAGCTATCTGTGAGAGCAATAAAGATTTAGCAAATGCAAATAATTGCTGCAGTACCAAATAACCTACCCGCAGGTTTTACTTGTTCCATTTTTTTTAATAGCACCATTTATGTTTGAACCAGATCGTGTTGTTATGTTTTGCGTGCATCAGTATTGCAAATGTTAAGATATTCGTTGAAGAGCATTAGCCAGCAGAAAGAAAAGAGCAACTCCTGACTTAAAAGTTGTATAGAAGAGTAACAATTATAGGTGCCAGAATCAGAGTGCTGGGTCTACTGAGGCTTTCAATGGAAAAGAAAGTTGATTACCCTCTACACTGTGCATATTCTATATGGAAAGTAAATGCCTGGAAATTATGAAAAGCCAACACTTGAGGATTTCTATTTCCAGATTTAAAAGAAAAGATTTTGATCTTTCATTTTGTGAAGTCAGAGGAGAGCTCAGAACTGCTGAGTTGCATTCTCATAGTCTTGCATTCTCATAGTCCTGCATCCTCGGCTCATCCTGGTTGTTTTGATCAAGGTATAATCAGCCAATACTTAAGGCTTGCCTTATTTTATATCACAAGGATTATTTACAATGTACCTTATGTAGAGTGAGTCATTAAAACTGAAAAATACTCTTTGAAATAGCGGGGTAAATAAACTGTCATCCAAAGTGGTATTTTTACCCTCTGGGAAATGAACGTTTTGTGATATCTTTGTCTTTTGAAAAAAAGTAAATCTTCCTTTTTTTCATGAACTAACCTTTCTGTAATGGATTTGCAGTTTCTTGATGTGTCTGAAATAAGTTAACTAATGAGATGAGGTTCAGTGCTGACATGTAATTTCACAAAATCACAGTATAGCCACTTGTAACAAAGTTTTCTATTGCCTTGATATACCTTTTGTTCGTATTACTTTTAATTATGTTCTATATTTATCTGACCTATTTGAACAGGATCCAGAGCTGGTGCGGAACATCTGTCGCTGGGTTAGACAAGCTGTTCAGATTCCTTTCTTTGCCAAGCTGACCCCAAATGTCACCGATATTGTGAAAATCGCATTGGCTGCACAGGAAGGTAACAGACTCCAGGGCACCGGCTGTGCAGTTTTACTCATTTGCAGGATGTGGGGGGACTTGGAGAGGGGGTACTGGAATAATGACAAATGACAACACAAGTTAATATGAAAACAGTTTGGTTAATGCACTTAGGATGAGCTCATTGATCACAGAGCTTTCCTAGATTTTTTTTTTTCCGTGTCATATTATAGAATATAACAAGCTATGAAGGGAACTGTATTAAATCATACATGTTTGCGTGTAGCTTTATATGCATGCTTCTATTTATATCATATTTATATACCAACTGCACCAGTGTACCTTCACCTATTCCTCCTTTCAGTAGCAAAAGGGCATGTGCGTGCGTGTGTGTGCATGTACATGCAGAGAAAACCGCAGTACCCGGTTAGGGCCCGGTTAGGGCAGGTGCCCCCTGCGTTGAGTGTCTCCACCCGCGGAGTGGCCTGCGGACCGGCTGTGCCGCGCAGCAGGGGCACCGTGCCACGCTCCTGCCCCACGTGCCCCGCGTTGCTTCACAGCGCTTTCAGCTGGTGGCAGCCTGCCTCGAAGCTGCTGTTAAATACATCAGTGGTTTCAAAGACCTTTCTGCACATCCCCGTACAGTTAGTTACTTTTTGACTTGAGCTGTTTGTTTGAATTTCTAGTTATTTCACAGTTTCACAGTTTTCCTGATTTTTTTTTAACCTCGTTCTTCTTCACAGACACATTATTTAACAAAAACCGTCTGACCTTTCCTTTTGCAGGTGGTGCAGATGGTGTCACAGCCACCAACACCGTGTCAGGCCTGATGGGACTGGATGTGGACAGCACACCGTGGCCAGCAGTCGGGAGAGCTCAGAGGACCACATATGGTGGCGTGTCAGGTAGGTGTTGCCCTTTTTGCTGCCTAGTGCTTCCTTGGAGGCTGACAAAACATCAGGAGGTCCTTGTAGTGGGCTAGAATATCATGTCTGCAGTCGTGCCGAGTTCTTAGAGCTCACGGCTGGTCAATGTTTCTAATAGTCATGACAGATGGAGCAGATTAAGTGTGAAGGCTCTCGTGTTGCCCTTTCCTTAATGGTAAAGTGCTGCATCAGAATACTGTGATAGGGTCAGTAGCGAGGGATGGGAATCTCTTCTTCTGTGACCCTCACTTTTCCTGGAATTTTTCATTCTGTCACAATTGTCAGGGCACGCGTTAGACAGAGGCTAATGAAAGGGCAGCGCAAGGGGAAAATATCAACATCCCAAGTGCAGTATATGTTTCATAGTCTGAACTCCAGCCGTCCTTTCTCCTCCTGCCTGAATACACCGCTTCCAAGTAGCTTATTTTGTCCTCTTCCCACCGTGGTGGAAATGATAGATTCTATTAGGCAAATAGATGTATATTTATGTAGGCTATTCTTTGAGATATACAAGAATATCATGTATAGACCCCATTTCCAAGTCCACTTTAGAGCTTAATTTTAAAACCAGCAACAAAACTTTTATAGTCCGGTTCAGGGCCTTTGCTCACTAATATATTAATCTACTGACCCTCTGCACTTCGTTGCTGTGACAACTTGAACTTGACCCTGTAAAGACAATATTGTGAGCTGCTTGACTTTACTGGAATGGAGATTGCTTGGTGATAGAGGTAGCAAAAAATATACATATCAGTAATACCATCCTCCCGATTAAGTCAAATATTGTGCTATCGGAACCACCTCAACTCAAATGAGAGTAATCAGAGGAGACCAGGCAGGCAAAAATGCTTTATTTTATGTGACTGGTGTTACTCTTAGAGAACCATAATAAAGGTAGCAGAAGATACCTTTTAAACAATTTTAATTCACACAAGAGTATTCTGAGGAAAATTGCCTTACTGTCTTAGATAACTACATGGAATTTGGAAGTTTTTAGAGAATACTGAAAAGCAAGGAAGAGATAATGATCAGCAAAAGTCATTAGGCCTATTGCATAATGATTATATCACAGTGACAGTCCAATAAGATGTTATATTTTTAATATTATACAAAATGGAAGGAAAGAAGGAAAAGGAAGAGAACAGCCATAGCCCATTTCAATTTCTCTAGCCTGCCATGTTGACAAGAAAAGAATAAAGGAGGTCACAGTGGGTGCTGTGCATTAAAAATTAATAAAAGAACTATTGCAGTAGTATTTTATATAAGTAACACCATTCACATTTTCTCATTTAAGTTGCAGTTTCTGAATATTCCTTCCTACCATAAGTCTATCTAATAAAATCTGTAGAATGGCTGCATTATGAAAAGTGTGCCTCTTATGTCACAAATTTAAAACATATATGTAGTGTAAACTACAGCAGCACATTGGATGCTTAGGCACATGGAAAGACCTGCCAGCTTTCCATACTTTCATGTTTTGTAATTCTTTTTTAACTTAGATC
Source organism: Crypturellus undulatus (assembly GCA_013389825.1). Lineage (NCBI taxonomy): Eukaryota > Metazoa > Chordata > Aves > Tinamiformes > Tinamidae > Crypturellus > Crypturellus undulatus. Next base: position 706,641 of record VWPW01026079.1, read on the forward strand.
TGGGGAAAAAATTGCCATATTGTGTGTGTGTGTATGTAAATACAAAAATATCTTTCCTTCTTTCAGTTTTACGTATATCAAAAGAAATAGGAGAAGTCTGTTTGGAATATACCATTACCTACGATGCAAATTTGTTTTTTTATATGAAAACCACTGGAATTTTTATCAATTTATCACGTTTTGAAAACGGGTGTCGCTGCAGACAGATCAAGTTTTCACGCTGGTAATTGAGCTCGCTCAGTTCCAGTCTGAGTCACTGCGCAGAAGGAAGCCGTGGGGCCGGTAAGGAGGCGCTGCACATGCCGTGCTATACCTTCTGCTCAGTGATTGGGATGTAACCTTACACAAATTTCTGAAAGCAAGAAAGCAATTTTAAACCCAGAGAGCTAGCATGCCTACAAGCAGACGAGAAAAACAGGAGACTGTTTTGAGTTGTCAGAGCAAGAGACAGGGTGGCCCTGGCTCTGCATCCAGTCCTCGCCAGGGCTCAGTTGTGAGGCCCGACGGCAGACGTTTGACCTTTCCACGCTTGTGTTCCCGTCTGCTGGATGGCAGTGACACCGCCTAGATGCCCACAGGCTTGTTGGGAGCTCGGTGATCCTTGCCGAGGAGCCGCTGCATGTGTAACGTGTTGTTTTTCTAGTTGGATTTGCTGAAACTTTGTAGCTGATTTTGTTCTGTCTTATTATTTGATATACCCAGCCGTGTTGTTTCTTGGTTTTTCATATATATATATATATCATCTTGAGGGAAGATTTATTTTTTAAGTAAGTCAAAGACAAAGTGATAAGTTTAATCCATTTTCCGTATGTTTTACAAAAGCCCAACTGGCTTATAGTAATGTTCTCTACTGCACAAATCTTAAACAGATACAAGGTGTAGCCAACACATTTTGCTCTGTGATTTTTTTTTTTCAAAGGGTGCAAAATCTGTTTTCTTTCTGAAATAGAAGTCCCTCGCATTCGTATGGCCGCGGGCATGGCTGTACAGCAAGCAGGGCAGGAGGAGCGCGATGGGGTCGCTGCTGTGTGGTGGAAGCTGCTCTCCATCTGGGGAGGTTTCACTGGCGCTCGGGGCAGGTGCTGGAGAGCTCTGCCTAGCTCAAGACCACCTAGCTCACAAAGAAGTGCTCATGTTTTTAGAATATTTTTGGAGTGCTTCCTCCAACCTAGATTAAACTGGATTTAGATCAGTCTGGATATAGTTTTATTGTTTGGGTTTTTTTTTTCCTTCTTTTATTTATTTATTTATTTCTCTGCTTGATAGCTTGAGAGTTTTGCTGCACTCCTGCAGATTTCAGCGTAGTGCAGCTTATCTTTTCCAGGCGGAGCATGGCTCTTTACTAAAGAAGCACCTTCCACTTGCAACTTCCCTTTGGCTTCTTCTTCCTCCTCTTGCCTAACTTGTACAGAAACAGCTGGATATAGAAGGATTTTTATTCATCTTTTCGGGAGGCAGACATTGGAAAGGAGATTTCTTCTCCTTATCGTAATTCCTTCTAAATTAGTAAATGACAGGGAATTTTTCACAATGTAAAAATAATAAAAATTTTAAAATGTTATCAACTCCATTGTCACATTTCCTCTTGCTCCTGCGCTGTGTATTCAGAGGTTCTGACACGGAGGCTCCCACTGTCCCAGGTGGGTGCTTGACCACTAGACTGTAAAATTAGTGTCTTTCTCTGCTCACAATTTCCCTGTGAATATTGAATTAATGCAAAGTCTCAGAGCTCTCCCAGGATCCTCATGGCAGCACAGTTGGCCCACCTGATTTGGGAGACATGGTCTCATATCCCAGGTGTGAAACAGGGAGTCCTGCCCGACTCTCCTGTGCCTCTCCATTGCCCTCTCTCTTGGGAACATTGTGCAAGCTCCTTCTCCTCACCTTCTGCCACCAGGGGCCAAGAAATCTTTGCAGGGAAAATGTCACTGCAACAGGTACACTTTAATATTCACAGACTGGCATTTTTAAAGGGAATTTATTCCTAGTTGGTGCTGTAGTGCCCTAGCTGAACCCAAAAGTTGGAGCAGTCTTACGATTTCTGTGGCCTCATTGCATGAGAGATTATGCTTAGAGGATCCTAGCCTTCAACTTTAAGTTTCCAGAAACTACCGCTTGTAAATGTCCTGATGAAGCTTCCAAAATACCAATAAGGAAATAAAACTTTAGATTAAAAAAAAAGTGAGAAAATAAGATACAGCTCCCCAAAATATGTAACTTGCCAACCCCATTCTATGTATTTACAGAATTAGAGACACAGCTTGATTTCCTATAAAGTAGTTTTCAATTGATCAAGCAGTGTTAAACTTTGAGAATATAGAATACATAACATTTTTACTTCAAACTCTTATTTTATGTGTGCAATGCAGACTGCTTGTTTCTAAAAACAAAGCTAATGATGGTATTTATCCTCACAAATAATGATATCTGACTCTGAAAGAGAGGTTTCAGTTTGGATAAATATAAATGATTTTGAAAATGTGTATTTTATAGGCACTAAAATAAGATGCCAGGTCTCCTAGAAAAAAAAATGTTAATATACTGTCAACAGCTATATGCTTCCTTAAGATTTGTTTCCTTTAAAATTTAAAAAACCTCTCCATGAGCCTTCATACTGTGCTACATATTTCAGATCTGTTTTTTTTTTAAAAAAACACATCCTATTGCAGCACTGTAGGATATCCATTGCAGGCAAAATAGAGATGAGCTGCTGTTTGAATTTCCATGCTTTTTTGTACTTCTTTATCGTTTGTTTGTTTCTTTGTTTTTGTCTGGAAGCCAGATCCTCAGGGGGTACATTTTTAACAAGATATACTGGACCTAGCAGAAAACTTGGTTAAAAGTAAATCTTTTTGTTCTGCACTCAGTTGTTTTAATACTTTTTACAAAAATACTAGTTTATTCTAGAATAACAGTTCAAACATGTCATGTCTGTGTGGTATTAATATTTGCCCAATTATTTTTGTATTGGGTAGTATTTTTACTGGAGTATTTTGACCTCATTTGCGTATTATACAGACTGTTAAAATTTATGTGTTTGTATATGTTCTCCAAAACAAGAGAAATTCAGAAAGTTGTGTGTTACAACTTTAAAAATGACCAGGAGAGATCTAGATAGTGGATTCAATCATTACATGTGGGAATATATAATTTTTGTAAATGAGTAGAGGCAGTTAATTTTAATTACTTTGCAAGTAAGTTAGTGGAGCTCTCTGTTTTTACAAAAAACACTGTCAGGCAGCGATTGTGGCTTTTAAGGGAATACTTTGCAGGTGTTATTTCATTAAATTAAAATGTGTACATTATATGAAAAAAATGACATTATTAATAGGGACATATATCCCAAGCTGTTGAAATGCATGAATTATCCTGAAAGGGGGAAAGTCGAAGTTATAATAAGAGCTGTCTTTTAATTTTAATTTTATGCCACATGATGAAAAGAAAATCTCAAAAAACAAGAGCATTCACTTTCATAATCACAGTTCTCTCAGTGACTATGTGGTATTGATTTTGGTCAATAGAAATGAATGAAAAGCTGCCTATCACTGGAAAGAAAAGAAAACATATGTATGCGTATGCACTGCTGTTTACTATAAATATTTGCTGAGACAGTTAAAAGACTATTTACATTAACATATATTTATAAAACAGTGTATATAGGAGTAAGAAACAAATATATGCCATAGCACAATTTTAATTTTGGTTTATTATTTCTGTTAAATGTAGCTCAGCCATTAGAAGTAGTTATTTGCATATATTATGTCAGAATGCACAAAGAGGGCTCTGTTTTCCGTGCTGTCCTTGCAGCAGTCGGATTTCTCCCGGTGTTCTGCTGGCACTGGGCTGTGCCGGAGAGATCAGAGCCCTAATAATAGATTTTTGACAGGGAGCTCGCCTGCTACCTGCCCTACACAAATCCTCACTGTTCATGTTTGCTTCATGGCAACAAAGCAGACAGAAGGAAAATGCCAAGTGCTGAGTTTGAGGTACAGCCCTGCCATAGCTTGACATTTCAGCAGAATAGCAGTTTATGAGATGCATAATTTTTCATCTGGGACTCAGCTGCCATTTTCATAGAAGCTTGCAGCTCATCGACTGACTGGAAGGAGGGCAAAGGTTTACGGCATAGATCAAGGTCTACATCCTTCCCATAGCTATTTAAAGGAAGTATTATTCTGCAGGTAGGGTCAGAGAACTACACACTTTTTTTCCTCCACTTTTAATATTTTTAGCCAATTTATTTCCCACAAAAAAAAAAAAAACTTTACATTTTTAATGCAGATGCCATTTGTAGATTATTAAAAATGATGATAATTTATTTCACTCACCGAAAGATGAAGCGAGTCCTGAAAATAAGGCTGAAGCGTGAGTCTTTGCACACACAAAGCTGTGTATTCCCCTCTTAGTTTGAAAAAGCTCAAATGAAATGAGCTTGAAATGAATGGAAAGTCTTTACTCTGGGAGCGTAATTGGTTTGTGTTTTATTATTGTTATAGATTGAATTTAAATTTTCTCGTTCATGCACATGTACTTGGGAAACAGATGCAGTGTAGGTACATGTAAGTGAGTGTTTAATTTAGAATTACACATCTCCGCGAGCTTCGCTAACAGTTCACCATGTCACAGTCTCATATAGAACAATGGTACAGTACATTGGATTAATTAAAGAAGCCTTGCAGAGAACTGAATTCTCAGTATGTCAAGATTTCAATTTTATGTTAAATATTTTCTAAAGGCCAGACCCTTAAATCTCAGGGGCTGTACCAAGCAGTGAGCTGTGAATTTAACCATAGGCTAACTGCTAATGATAAGGAAAAGAGTCCAAGTTGAGGCAGCTGTAATACAGTCGTTGGATTAGGCTATCAATCACTCGGTTCCCTGAGGAACGGGCAAAGACGACAAAACAGTGAAAAGGGAAATTAGGAAGGGAGGGCATGACTAGAATGAGATTCTTCACCAAATGTATCTGTTAGTTGGCTGAATCCCCCAAGCATCAGACAGAAACATCCAGCATTGCTCCCAGACTAAAAGCTGAGTATTTCTTCCAAACTCCTATAAAAAAAAATCAAATCATCATTAACTATTACTAGTCTTTATAAAGTTGTAGAAATGCAACATATAAATCAGCTACATTGTGCTGTTTTAATAACCTGTAATTAGATTAATCTCTAAACTGCTGCTGTTGAATGTTGTGGATTTACTGTTTGCATCAAATCTCATATAGAATAAATATGTCCCGTTGAAATAATTCCTTTCCCAAATGTGCCTCCTTTTTAATGAACAGATGACCATTAAGCCATCAGATTTTATTGATGTCTACCAAAGGCCAATATCAGAGGGTGATTTGGATGAAATCATAAATTCTACTCAGACATTTTCTAACTTAGTGAAAAAAGCAAATTACGGTGGCCTAGCTTGTCCATGCGTGTATGAAACATTCCAGCCTTCTAATCTGAGTGCAGCTAAATAAAGTAGGAAATCGGGTGATATAATGGGTACAAGTTCATGTGGTTTAGTTCAGGCATATCATAGAGAGGGTAACTTGCATAGTTAGCACTGTGGAGATGTGGTCAGATGAAGAAAAGAGGGAAACAAATAGATGAAATGAAAGTCAAAACATTATGAGCCTGATGGAACTGGAGACTTTTTTATTTAAATTTGTTTTCAGTAATGGATAGAGATGTATACAGCACATGCAAAGGGGGTGTTGGTGTGTCAGGAACAGAAAATCGCTGCTGTGGGTAATGGCAGCCAGACTGAGCCTGCTGGCGTTGGTCGCTTGTCCTCCAGTGTCCGCCGAGTGCAGGGGGCAGAGGCTGCAACCTTCTGCGCTCTCGGAGGCAGCAGAGGAGCAGGTCTGTATTGAGGCATTACTTCTAGTGGCCAAGCATCCGCCTGGGGGCTGGGCACAGCAAGATGGGCTGGGTGGCAGCGTTCTGGCAGGCCTGGCGCTCTGCGGAGCTTGCTCGCGCTGTCGAGTACTGGGTGGTTTGAAACGCGAGTACAGGTCGTGAGGCTTCAGCGTAGGGGGCAAAGGAGAGGTGTGACAAAGGAGGCAGGGTCCAAACCCAGGGGCATTGACATGTTGGTGTTACAAGCTCCTGCTGTTGACCATACAGAGTTTATGGTTGTCTAGTCTGCTGCCTTGTTAATGTGCAACAGATTCGACAGTGAAGTTCATGGTAGGAGTAATACTTGAGAGTGCTCAATAAGGTATCTGGCTTCTCTGTCTTCAGTATAAACTGTACCTGTCACGCACAGCAGAGAAGTTCCTAAAAATAATTCTAAAAATACCAGGAATCTGGCAGAGTTTGTAAGCAACTCTGATAAACAGCTGTATCAGCAGAGGTTAACCCTCCTTCCTACTTACTCGCTAAGTCTCAAGCAAGCTTATTTTCTTCCATATCTCGTCTACCTATTTGTTCTAGTCACCAAATGGCATATATTGGTTGTAAATCCTATCTGGATTCAGTGGAAGACATTTTCTTACCGGAAGAGTCAATGCATTCCTACCTAATGCCTAAAAAAAGGCATTTTGTGATACATTAAGCATCAAAACTGGGGCTAACAAATGGAAAAGGTAGAAACAAAAACAAAAACTCAAGGAATTATTTGGAGCAATTTTGAACCCAGAGCATTCTTCTATATTCAGCAGTGTCAGAAAGGCATGATTAACCCGTAATTATTGCTGACTTGCTTCCATGTAGGAGAAAACTTAGAAAATTCCTGACACTGGTTAGCTATGATTTATGATGAACTCCCCACAGTGAATACATCTCTACTCACTTATATCCTTCTAACATTCTGAGTTTCCTTAGTATCATACTTATATAATGAGGAAATGCTGACTTCAAACATAAAATGCAGAAGACAAAATATATAACAGAGTAGACCCTGGATTTACTTTTCACTGGGTGTTACATTGTCCCTTATGAGTTATTGCCAAAAGCATTTATAAAATATTTCCTAACTAACGGTACATCTTTTTTACACTTCAAATAAATGCAAACAATATATAATAGTCAACTAAGAGTTCTGCATTTTAATACACTTTTATGCAAGAAACAGTGTTGTGTAGAATAAGCTGTATAAATATCCTGCCCATGAACAATAAATAAATACAAAATCTTGTAGGAAACATGCTGTGGTTACACTGTTTCCAGTTTACTGGTCATCCACTCACAAGATCTATGTTGCCAGGTAATTGCAAATGTCTTCTCCATCAGCACATACTGTGTAACTCTCTTTACAAAGTCCTCTTTAAATCCATACTTGAAGATCCACTTGGAGATTTAGTGAGAGTGAGTGAGGACTGTCAAGGCCAGTGTCCCCTTGTCTGAGAATGAGACACACAAATCCATGGGGAAGCTGTAGGAGATATGTAGAGAAGGTGGGCTTGATGATCAGGCAGCAAAGTGTGTGGTATCTGGCTCCGCACCGAGAAAGGCTGATGCTCTGAAGAACTTTGTTATCGTCAGTTCAAAAAAGGAGGAAGTGATTTGTTTTACAAGCATGCATGAGGATATGGTATATTGTTATGGTTGTGCCTGGCCATTTATATGTGTTTTGTAGTCTTCTTGAGTGACATATTGTTCTCCAAAAATATGTATGATTCGTCCAATCCACATTTTGGCTGGACCAAGCTCATCTTGCTCCCAGTCATTTATAGCTGTGCTTGCACTGTTCTGTAAGCAGTTGTCTCACCACAGTAGTCTGTCTGTTGAATACACTAGTTTTGGCAGTGTTTTTACTGGTTATTGGATATATGCCCATTTTAGTAGGGAGTCCTCAGAAAACTGATAACCTCTGTGCATCAAAAGCACTTGAAGAGAAACCATTGCCAGACAAGGCATCTTAGAACTGGTTGCTTTTATATATATATCTATATATAGTTATGTGTATATTTATATATATTTTAAACAGCTTCTTTGGAGCTTGTTAAAGATGGAATTTGAAAAATTCAAACCTCTAAAGAGCATGTGATGGCTCAATTCCTCTTACAAAGGTGGTCTCCTCCTTGGGATGTCTCCATGGTTCTTTACTACTTTTCTGTGTCTCTCGTGAATGATATTCTTCTTGGATGTGCCAAAGTCTTTGGGGGGCAGAGGAGGCACACTGTAGTGGTGCTGTCTTCTGCCCACACTTCCCCTGTTGTCTTCCTGCCGTTGCTATCGGGACACTTTCGGAGCAGAGCGCCCTTCCAAGGCACTCCCCAGAGTGTGAAGACCTGCTGAGTTCAGCTGGGTGGGTGAATGTCCCTGCTCTCTGCAGAATTTCAGGCAGTTCTCAGCAGAAGTCTGAAGTTCATCCTGTTGAACAGGATACTTAACTGAAAGACTGTTAAGCTTTTTATGATGATTATAAAGAAGCGTTTTCAGAAAACAAGGTAAATTTCAGGTAAATTCCTTTCTCCCACCATTGACGTCATCAGAAATTTGAGGTTAGTACGTTACTAATTTAGGAACCTTTGCCAAATGCCTATGATAGTTTGGGACCATATTTTGTGATTAAAATCAGGTGGGTAGGCAAGTAAATGATTCATTTTTTTCTAGTGTGTATTAGACTTCCTGAAAACACAGATGTATCTGATTGTAGTCTAGTCCATTTTCTAATGCAGTGTCACAGGAAACAGGAAACAAGGAAATTTGTATGCCTGACATTAAAATATCTTTCCATCAGTTTATGTAAAGCATCTGATTTATTTTTATATATTTTAATAAAGCTGAATAACAGCATTGGCATCCCTTAATTCTGTTGCTCATATTTTTGTTACAGTAGGTGTATGACATATATTTTCTGGTTTAAAAAGCTCAAAACAAATTTCCGCAATTTAATCTGTGCGTTAGAAAAAGAATCACAGCAGCTGTTACAGTATTTTGTATTTAAGGGAGTTTTTGTAAAGGCTCCTGACATGCTCCCTGGGAGCATTGACAAGCATGCTCTGGCAAGCAAGATCAAGCTTGGTGAGTTCACACAGCTCAAGTTTTTGCATTGACACTGTAACCCAGCTCTGAAAACAATTACCCTCCTGCATTTATTTTGGCTTTCTAGGTGATCCTGTCCACTTGAGTTAGGGATTTCCACTGTATTTAAAATACTGTAACTTTGGATTTGTATTTGATTTAACACTACAATCCATTCAAGGTTGCTATTACATCCATGTTTGATGACATCCTCAGTAATGTATTCTGGGTAGAATCGCAGATGACAGCATAAAACCTTCATAACTTCAAACATCTCTAAATACTGAATGCAGAATAACTTAAAATCACATGCATCTTTCACATTGTGAAGCACACCATGTCCTAAATTTTTGAGTCTTTGAAAGTCATTGATCAAAGGTGAAGTTTAGACGTATATTCATTATGGGATGTAATTAAGGAGATTAATTTTTATTTATATTCTTTAACTAAAAAGAAAAAAAAATGTTTTTTCCCCCTAATTACAAAGACAGCATGTTTAAAATGCTTATATTTAACTTTGTGAGTTTCTGAATAAAGAATTTAAGCCTACTTGAAGTTCTAGTAAATTTGGAATATAGACTAATTTGCTCACCAGATGCGTTGTGCAACATATGGCATTGTACAGTCTTTGTGTGCTTCATAGTATTTTCTTAAATTACCAGTATTTGTTTTGATTCCAAAAATGCACTTGTCTAGGCTCTCTAGTGCTTTGGACTTAAATGCTGGCTTTTCAGTGCTGAACAGATGTGTTCAAATTTCACATGAAACGGTTATGCTTTTGTGAGTCTTCCCTTTTGAATATTCCAAACACAATATTGTGTCAATGACAGGTCATGCAGATGGCATCCTTTAATTCATATATATATATATATATATATATATATACGCACACTTAATGCTTAAATAACCTTCAGAATTCCCAATAATTCTGCATGATGAAAAAGGAAGCAACCCAGTTTTGCCTAAAGATACTGTCCACTAAATGAATCAGCTCTTGGAGATATTTTTCATTTTGGATTGGAAAAAAAATCCAATCCAAGGAAGGAATGAAAACATATGGCTTTTATGGGCGACAACAGTAACCAGCAACAGTGTTACACCTGCCTGTGACTAGACATATTCCCAAGTTTGAAACAGTATCATGGGTAGCCATAGAAATTCATTAATGAGAATAAGGTCCCCAAGATCAGGAGTTTTTATGTAGTTTACTTCTAAGAGGAAACTGCTTGAGCTGATTTATAAATTACATGCTTACGTCCTTCATACTAACAATTTTAGAGGAAAGGATGCTCTGCCTTTTGGGCAAGGATGGGAGGTTTGGAAGCAGGATTGCTGAGCACTGCCCCTGCTGCAGGCTGATACCTGCAAACTCACTCTCTCTTCACACACAGATCTCCTCTCCCAGCCTTTCCTGCATCTCTTCTCTTCTGTAATATGGAAATCGTATAGTGTTTAGATAGTCTTTCTTAGAGGCTCTGTTCAAGTGCCAAGTCTTGCTGGTTTATTTTTAGTAGATAGCAAAGTGTGTTCTGAGCAGTATTCTAAAATCAAATCAACGCTTTGTGGGCCCCAGCCTTCCATTAATTGGCCTTTGCTTTGATCACAGAAGACCAATGACTGCAGTTTAGGAGTTCAGTTTTTATCATTTTTCTTGAGTGGAAGCCAAGGGGATGAGTAAGTACATAAATTAAGTCCCTTACTCACCCTCTGAGCTGCCCTCACTGGATAACAATTAAACCACTTTGACAGAGCAATGTACTAAATTCCCTTGTATCTCCTTATGTTGCTCTGAATATATCAAACAAATGAGTGCTTAGGCCTGTTAATGCTGTTATTTTTTATTAATGCTGAAACCAGAGTTATGATGCAGGTGCATAATTCCATCTTGAAATGAACATTGAATTGTGTGGCCGATCACAAGCAGGACTGATATAAATATGTTTTAATTACCAAACCTCTGTAATATATCTGGAGCTACTAAAGGCCTCCACAAATAAGGATGTTGCTGCTTCTGAGCCACAGGTGGTTTACATTGCACTGACATGCTATTATTTTATTTATCACTAAGGCATGGTTTCTCGATCTCACAGTAATTCTCAGCTAGGGAAGTGGCATGAGATTTCCCATAATTGTGAAGTTTATTAAAAACAAGGAGCAGAGGAATAAGCCTTTCTTTAAAATTATCATCCACACACAATACAGCCAAGATATGATGAGCTCTTTGTTGGGGGTGGGGCAGTCCTTTTCTTTTACCGAAAACTAAATATTATCATGTAAATTTCATTACAAAAATACGGAAGAATAAGGAACTAAATATTTAGAAACTTATTAACCTAGTTATAAAACCATAATTACAAGAAAGTATTCTTGTATAATGAGACCTTTACATCTGTCATCCAATGTTTTAATGTCTGTGATAGTTATTAGCTGAATATTTCTATTATTACTATTCTAAGAGCAACTGCTATTCTTGAAACTGATTGATGTTTAGGAATAAAGTGCTCGTATTACATGTTGCCAGCTTCTGAGGACCCATCTTATAACCTACTGTGCCTGCAAAGGAGTCATGATACCTCCTCTCTCTGAAACTCATCACCACTGAAGAAAGCAAAAGGATGAAAATATTTTTTTTCTCCATAGCAGAACTTTCACAGCACCATTTCTGCTGCAAAATGATTATAGTATTTTATCTGCCAAAGGTGACAGTGGAGGAAGGTAACTTTATGTACAGAAAGAGATGTTTGTATATAGGAAACTAGCATTTACAGTGGCTTGGCTTGAGGCAGTGAATTTATTTGCAGGTTGCACACTGTGGTCTCAATCTTTCACTGTTTGGGTGCAGACTTCCTACGGGTGTGGTGGCTGCAGAGTCTCCACCAGCATTCGCTTAGTTGAATTTAAGTTCATGCACCATCCAGACCAGTAGACAGATTTGCAGTTCTGAGAAATAAAGAGGACACAGAACAGAAAAGTGAACCAGCCCACCAAGTGTTTATCTTCTGAAGGCCACACTGTCTTCCTAGGGCCTCCGCAATCTCTAATCGTGCTCTGAGAGTTTTCAAAGGAGGAAGGCTGTCAGAAACCATTGCAAGGCCAGTGAGCTATATATTGTTCAGAGGGCGCTGATAGTTTGGGGAGGATTTGCATGTATTCCTTAATGCCTTAGTTAACTTTATGTGTATTTCTTTTCAATATTTTCATTCTCGGTTGCCCTTTGCAGAGCTGATCCATGCAGGCGCAGCGCCCACCAGCTGCGCCTTTCTCTTGCAGCAGAAACACTGAGGAAGGGGTTTTGGCACCTGGGGGAGAGGGTCTGTGCAGCCAGAGAAGTCGCCTCTGTGTCTGGGAGCCAGACCGTCCTGGGATCCAAGAGAGGTGAATGTAGATGCCTATGTGAGAGAGAGGGGTTATTTAAATTTATGTACGTTCCCATTAAGATACGTGGCTTTTGGCTTACAGAAAAGGATGCTTCAAAAAGGTGGGGGGGGGGGGGAAGAGAGAGACAGTTCTGTTATTTTCTGTATGGAAACCTACTGTACAAATATATTTCTAACCCTTCTGCTCAGTGTAAGAAACAGCCCTTGCATTTGTCCCAGAGAAGAGCCTGGCTCGTTGTATTTCTGCTGCTTTGCATCTCTTGCAGAGCCGTAATGATGACACCCGGAAGTTTGCCCTGTTGTTTTTTTTTTTTTTTTCCCTCTCTGAGTAAGACCCAAGTANAGGAAACCCCCCTCCCTTTTGTCCCAGAGAAGAGCCTGGTTTGTTTTATTTCTGGGGTTTTCCCTCTCTGGGAGGGCCGTATTGTTGACCCCCGGAAATTTGCCCTGTTTTTTTTTTTTTTTTCCCTCTCTGAGTAAGACCCAAGTAATGCTCATTCTTTGTGCTTCTAGTGTCTTCTAGTATCTTAGGACTCTGGGGAAGTACTTGCGATGAAATACTGCTTGTAAAGGAAGCAGCTGCAGGTCCTTAGTCGGCATGTGGGAGGAAGATTTACTTGCCGTCTTTCCAGAGGTTTCTGGCTTTTCTCTATCAGGACCATGATGAGACAGGCATCAGAGTGCTCCTCCTTCCAGCTTCTTGTCCTTCCCTCCTGGAATAAGGCAGGGAAGCAGAAGGTGCTGACGTGGCCCTGCCACACGGTGTGTCCACGCTCAGCCTGGGGAGCACGGTCACTTAAATGTGCTAGTGCGAAGCTCCCGGTAACTTCAGTTGTCTTTCAGAGACCTCCTGGAGTTGGAAAGCTTCTGCTCCAAAGATGCTTCAGGTTCTGTATCAAGGTAAATCAGCCAAGTTTTGGGTGCTGGAGAAACCTCACAAAAAATATTCCAATGAGATAGGGTGGGAACCCAGCTGTTCTCTCTTGGCTCACAGTTTGATCCACGATTTGTACTTGGACCTGTAAAAATCAAATCTCTTTCAGTCTTTAGCAGGAACAGCTCTAGTTTTTGTTCTTGTTCACATGAATTCTCATCTGTGCAGATCACGTTGCGTCCAAATCCAAAATTGCAAAACGAAATTGTCAGAAGCCCCCATACTTTGCTTCCTTTCAAATCCCTGTGCTGGCAGCCGCAGCTTGCTTTCCAAATAACTCAGCAGACTCCAGTATGGCCCTTTTTTCTTTCCAAATGGTAATATAGCCCACCAGCTCACAGACACATGCAGATTCCCATGTTCAGTCAAGGTAGATAGTTTCCATTTATTGCTGAGAGAAAAAAAAAAGTGTCAAATAACTTCCTACTCATCCTATGGCAAGCAGCTGAGGAGGGTTCTATGCTTCAACTACCTTAGCTATAGCTATCAGTTCTCCTACTCCTGGTTGTGTGAGTCTTGAGAAATGGAAAGTGTTGAAATAAATGACTATGATACACACAGTGTTGAAATAAACATTTATTTTAACACATTGTATGTGATGAGCCATTTATTTTAACACTTTTCACTTGAAGTGTTGAAATAACAGGTTTTATCAGGGGACGTGTCATCCACTGTTTCATGTATATGTGAATATGGAAATATATCTACTAAATGTGTGTGTGTGTGTACTCACAGAGATTATATAGGTATGTAATATGTAATAATAGTGTGGTGGGTGTGTGTGTACATACTGTATAGTACAGGTACATGGAGCATTTTCAGCTGCAATGGATTAATTTGTTTCACAGTATATTGTTGAAATATACTGTTTGAAATTGCAGAAAGTAAGCCTCAAAATGGACTAAAGCTGCTAATGAGTTGCTTAAAGAGGGAAAGGAATACTTCAATATTTCTAGTAATTGTTTCTGTAGTCTGCTGTACTTTTGTATGTTGTGCTTTCATTTCTGTAATGAACTTCCTGACTATTCCTAACAGTATGGTTCAGGTTTTATTAATAATAAAGATGCAGTATTTAAATATACAGTAGGAGTCTCAAGGCAGCAGTGCTTCAGAGGGTGACAAATCTGCAACACTGGGGTAAATAGCCACAACCACTGCTGCAAGACTTCAGTTAAATGTGTGTGCTTTTGCACTGAAATGAATAGGCAGTGAGACCTGCCATGTGCTGAAGTGAAACCATCATCACATCTTGAGGGATGGATCACTCAGCAGAATCCACCATTTGTCCCACTGTGATGGTTCCAAGTGTCTCGGGGAGCTGTGGACAGTGTTTCTCTGATGGTCTGTCCTTTAGGAATTATGCAGTTATAATTCCGGTATTTTTTCCCCTTATGTTATATTGGGAATATACCTCAGTCACTAGCACTGCTTTTACTATTTTATTACTGCTGTTTACATTGTTAGTGTGTATTTTATTTTCTTTTACTCTCTGTTACTCTCGATAACTGGCATGTCTTGTCCTAGTTCAGTAGAAGAATGCTGTGCAAGGGGTGCCTCAACTTCTCTGAGTCACAAAGATGAACTTTCTGAGGCAATCAGAAATATATATATATATATATATGTATATATATCTAGCTAGTTAAAGGTGATGTAACCTTGTGACAGATCTTTTATCCTGAAGTCAAACCAAAGCAGGAAAGATAAATGAAGCAAAATAATGACCATCTGATAAGCTTTGATATAGAATGTTTTGCTATATTTCCTGCAGATCACCAAAAATATTGACTTTTTGTAGATCTGTAATTTCCAATGAAAGAATCCCTTTGTTTGAAAATGTTTAACTGGCTCTTCCACCATATTAAAAAAAATTTATATCTGTCCTCTCAGTTTTTCCTATTGAAGTATGAAATGAGTGAAAATCCCCCTAGGTCTTCCTGGATAAATAATATTTACCGATAAGAAAAAAAGTATTTTCTCTCTTTCTCCAATTCTAATATTTTTAATTGAGAGGAGTCTCCTATGACTGCTAAACATTTATTGAGAAAGAACTCTGGTGATTTTGTGAACTTTCAACTGAAAGAGCATAAATAACCATCAGTAGAAATCCAGGTAAGTATAAACCCTAAAAAGGGCACCTTTTTTTTTTTGGGTCTGTGCTTATGCATCTTCTACCTTTTCTTATTTTGGATGGAAGCTTTGTTTGAAGAAAACAGGAAGCAAAATAATTACTCCTTTTTGGCAAACATAATTGGAATCAAAGCCACAGGCATTTCATAGAGAATCAAATGAAGAGTTAGCTTTGGAAACAAAAAAGAAGGAAGGAAATAATTATTAGAGACAGTATTAGCCCCCCGCCAGGGTATCAGACCATAAATGTCCAAGATAGTCATGCAATAATTACAGAAATGGGTAGAATGCAGTAAGCAAACATAGCAAGAGCCAGAGGTGGCAAAGTGAGATAGAAATTGTTTCAAATATGCAGAGTCGTTACCTTTATTCAAAAGCCTTGACTAAAATCCTCACGTCACTGGAGTCGGCCGAGCCTGGGCGATGCTGACCTGTCTCCCTTAGGGCTGTCAGGGACCCAGAGCCCCAGCAGCTGCACTTATACAGGTGTCCCATCAAGTGGAAATTCCCTTCCGTGCTTTCTTTGGTGCATAAAGACACAATTAAAGGTTCTGGATGGGGATATCCAGTGCCTTAGTACATAGTATGTAATTTATTAACGAATTTGGCAAGTGGCTGTTAATGTTAATAGGAGTGATGGACTGAACAGATTGGGAAGCGGATAGGAAGCAGGGGCAGGTCTCTGCCAGATCCTGTACTGCGTGAGGAACACGGAGCTGCGCACCACAAAGTAAGAGCCAGGTCCAGCTTGAACTTGCTGCTCTGGCACCTCCTGCATTCCTTGGGCACTGACTATTGTATGTCCCATTTGGAGACGTCGTAGCAGCTGTGTGAAGTCTTTCTCTCTAAACATATCTGTTCATTGGATTTTTTTTCTGCATATAAATGCATTCACTGGCCATTTTGAAGGATGTGCCTGCTACACTGTTTCATTAAACTGCTGCGTTATCGGGTAATTGTTTAAACATAATGCCACGGCACTATCAAAAGGAAAGGTGAACTAATGGCATTTGCAAATGTCAGGGATTATCTTAACACTTTTATTATAGTTTATAAAAAGTAGGTTCAGGGCATTCCATGGCAATTATTTCCACAGAAATTGGTTATTTAAATAAATTGCTAATTATCTGGATCTGACAGTATTGAAAACCCTGCTAATGAGTTATTTGATAAGCGTAGCTTATGATGGCCACCTACAGGTGGGAGAGAGAAAGAACAGATAGAGTAATTGCAATCAAAAGGAATGCCATGCAAATGAATAACATATAATTTCCCTGAACTATTTACAAATACAAATTATATATATAGAATACTCTGATCGCTGGCACTAGGAAGCACACATTATGGAGGAAATGTCTTGACTCAGAATTACATTTTCTTTATTTGCTTTTTTCCCACTAATTCCCCAACTTTCTTATCTAGTTACTCTCTGCAATATTGAATTGATCATCTACAGTGCCTGAACTTTCCCAGATCAATTCCCTGGCGTAATGTTTTTTTCTCTCAAGTCTGATATTTGCTGTCATTGGTTTCTTTTGTCATTAGTTTTATTAATTTTAACTGTTGGGGAGATAACAATGTCAGCTGTCTTCTGGGAATGTATTTACAGAGACAGGGAGGGAGATGTTGCTTAGATTATTTTGTTCCTTTTTTTTTGTAGCAGCAGGGGCATAAAGGTATTTATTAATCACAATAATGTCTATGCTTAATATCAGTTTATTTTTCTTTGTAATGTGTAGGCTCTGTGGTAGAAATCTGACATTAATTTATAAAGAAGAACTGCAGTTTAATGTAATGCGTATGAAAAATAAATTTTACTTTACATTGCACAAAATGGTGAGAATTATGACCGAGTTTCAATTTTATGCCACCTACTAAGCATAGATACAAAAATTTGCATTTATATTAACCTTAGGTATGAGAGTTTACTTTTCTTGTAAATCCGTTTCTTTCACTGATACGGGGTTTGATAAAGACCATTCAGATGGTTTCAAGGTTCAGACTCTGTACTGGCAACTCAAATGATTTATCTGAGTTTCATTTGTTGTTTTTAATGCACCTGGATCATGTTTTCCTAGAGGCTCATTTATTGCTACTGTAGGTATGTGTTAAAGATTCTTTAAACTGCCACACTGGTACACAGTGTTGCAAGCAAGAATATTGCCCAGAATTCCAGAATCCTGAGAACAGTGATTTGGGGGGAGAGTAGGTCATTGTGATCGAGATGATCTGAACTAGCAATTCTGCTGGGTTGCTGGCAGCTTAACACCAGGCCATCTCCTTGATGAAGGCATTAAATCTGGCCCTCGAGCTTCAATTTAGTCAACATTTTGGGCACTTGGCAGGACTGAGTCCTTCAGGAGACTCCAAGGACTTATGAAGTCTTAAGAAAATATATGTCTTCTGGCACTGGTAAAAGGTTCTCTGCTTCCAAAGGAAAAATAAACAACCAAACCAATGCATAACTGGAATACCTATCATGAGTTATCACTGCTATCAGACTGCCAGTGCAGCTCTGTCTACGTGCACGGACCAGGAAGAGGCAATTGATCAATGAATTTTATTGTTGCATTTCCTCAATGACCATCCGTATTAGGCATGAATAATCTGTTTTACCTAAAAAAAAAAAAAAAAAAAAAAAAAAAAGCTTTTATGGCAAGAAAAAAAATTAGAGACTATTTCATCATATAAGTATTAGGTAAATTATTTATTATTAGGTAAAGGTATTATAAGGCAAAGGTATTTGTTTTTGTAGTGAGACTTGAAAAGTAGTTTTCAAAATACAGTAGCTTGTCATCTCTGCCACCTTTTCTTTTGCCTATCTGTTTCAAATCTTGTTGCCCTGCCTGAGGCCTGGATAAATTGTCTTTGTTTATTAAATTTCATTATTTTACAGTGAAGTAAATGATTACTACATGTAGTGTCTGCTAGCAGCTATAGTGCCACTATCAAGAGTACCCTATCAGCATTTCCCCAGCTATTGGTGCTGAACTAGTGGAATTACAGGTCCCAACATGTCCAAGTGTATTGTGAATCCTTATTTTTTAGCATGTGAGCATTCTTTCAAATGTTTGCTATATTTGGATCTCAACTTCTTACCTATCATTGGATTTATCAGACAACATTCAGCGAATTCCTGATAGTACTTACAGCTATTTCAAAATTTGGCATTAAATCTCCTTTATTTCGGCCTTTAGAAAAAAAATCCTTCTCCACCAGTTTCTTTAACGGACTTTATTACATTTCTGTGGTGAACTCATGAAACTTCTCTAAGTCAAAAAAATTCTGACTGTAGATTGAATTCACTGTCCATTTGCTTTTTGCAGAAGTCACCTTCACTTATTTATTATTACTATTACTGTTGTTATTGCTTTTTTGCCTTAATCTGGAAGGTTACATGCCTTCTTTTACCAGCATCTTCTCTTACCAAAGGGCTGGTTTCTAAATAACCAGTCAAGAAATGCATAGAAGACGGCTTGCATGTTCTGGTATGTTCCTTCCATTTTCGTCAGAGGACCCCAAACACTAAAGAAAAGTTGCTGAGAAGACCAGTGACCTCTCAGTCATTGAAGACCCTTTGATTGAAAACCCTTGACTGTCATTAGAGTCATTTATTTACTCTCATCAAAAGCTCACTGGAAATGGTTTTAAATTCATTTAGCTGAATTACTGATTAATGAAATGCTTTTGCAATTGGATCAGTTATCACTAGTTATCTCTAAGTTACTAATCTTCAAATGTTATAGTTCATCTTATGGTTATCAAGTGCAGCTAGTACTAAAAGGTGCCCATGTTCTGTAATATATTCACAGACTCATTGCCACCTCTGCCTGGCTTCATCACACCACGCGCTTGATTTCTTTAGGCGGAATGAAGGCCTTTCTGATTATCTGTTCTGTTGGAACCCTAAATAAACTCTCATTTGCTCCTTTTCCTCCACTGGCCATTGTACAAAGAGGCATTCACCTAAGTGAGAAGGTGTCTGATTTAATCATGTTGAAAAAAAAGAACAATTATATTCTGGAAATATTTTGTTGTGTAACTCATTGTGTAACAAGATACCAGGTCAAGAACCTGTAATGCTTAGGAACTGGTTCAATGCCAGCACTCAGTATTACACTGGGGTTAAAAAAAAATGTAAGCCTTTGTGCTTCAAGATAGATAGTACTTTTAACTCATGTAGTTTGGGGAGAGATTTCCCTTTGGGCACACGATCTCAGAGCTGTGAATTTCTGTGCTCTTTCAACCTTTTTTAAAATAACCACCACACTACCCCACAGCTCACTGAGATTCTGCAGCTGGCTTAGTGCCTAAAAACAGGCAAGACGTACGCTCACCTAAAGCCTCAATTTCGAACAGTACTTAAAGAATGTCATGAATTTCATTTCAGGTTATTTTCAGGAGTTTTGGTTGCATAATGGATGTCTTGTTGTATATGACTTCCAAAAAGGACTTTATAAATTCATAAGAGTAAAGGATGGGTTTTGTTTGTTTTTTCTTGGTATGAAGTCTTTGTCTAAGACTGGACCACCAGTTCTGTTATATTTGCTCTTTGAACACCAGCAATCATCTTTATTCAGAGATTTGTTCTTTTTTCCTCAAACTCGTTACTATTGATCTAGCACAAATTATGGTAAATGTTCATTAGTGTCCAGTGGAAAGTTGCTCTCCAGCTCGTTTTGGTAATCTATTTTGCTGTGATCTTAGCTTCTTCGAGGCAGTATTTTATGAGATTTCTAACTGTCATTAATTAGCCTCTAGTTTCCAGCCCCTCTCCCCAAACACGATGTTAGTTTGTGTAGGGTTAGACTGCCCCTTTTTGCAAATGACAGATTATATGCAGAAAACAACATACCCTACATCCCAAGTCAGCCGACGTGGATGGTGGAGAGAGGGAAGGTGCAGAGCTCAGTCAGCCAGAGTGATTTGAAGAAAGCAGCGTATCTTTTGCTAAAGATTCTCCTCTTAGATTAAAATTCTAGCCAGCAAAGCGCAGCTCTCCTCAGAAAGGGTAGCTAGACTACAGCAACACGGATTGTTTGGGATGAAGAAGGAGTTTTTACCTGAAGGAGATGAAAATACAGCAGCTACTGTTTACTCAGTGTTTTTTTCTGCACTTCCTAATCACAGTTTCTTTTTGCTTTGCCCATTGCAATCTTTTTTCTTCTTTCTCTTTGTCATGGTCATTTGCCCTCCGAGAAAGTTAAAGTGTTGAAAGTTAAAAGAGTACTCCTGGAAAGTGTTCAGAAGTATTTCATATCAGACTGTTTTTCCAAGTTACATAACACAGCATAAAAAAGCACTGATATTTCCTAATGTAGCTGGCCAGTTCCTCTGGGAGGAGGAACTAGGTCCTCCCTTACAGGACCATGTTGTTTTCCAGTGATTACATAAAATTATCCAGAAGTTTTCTAAATAAGGTAGAATTTTTAACAATACAAAATTGCCTAATGGAATACAAACTAGCCTAAAAAATAAAAAGATGAATGTGTGCAGACATCATGTATCAGGTAGGATGTGCTGTGTCTGTATGTATAATGTATACCGATGTATACATTATACGTATATAAGTATATGCATACTGATGAATACTATCAGGAGGCTATAGCCAAAACAGATGTGGAGATAGTGTCTTGAGATTTGAATGGTAATTCCTGTAAATGCACCAGGGAGTCGTCTGACTCAGCTTGTATATGCCACGTTGAAAATGTAAACTCAAGTCTTGCAGATGCATCTATAAATGAGTATGTTTTAGTCTTTGGAATTTGTGACTGTCATGCTAAGGATGGTGACTACTTACAGGATTTGCAGAATCTACGAATACATCCAGAGTAGAAACATATCAAATAATATGTGAAATGTCATGTGCAGGATTAAAAAGAAGTCTTTTAAACAATGTTTTAGTCAGACACAGAGAAGCTTGTGTGTATGTACTTGGCAACATGGATTTCAAAAAATAACCTGATTCTTAATGTAAAAATGTAGATCTTTTTGTCTGCTGCGCATGGTATGGGTCAGTGCTGCTTTCTGTTTCAAACATTGCTAGTCTTTGTTCTGAGCATCTGCTAAAATGTTCAAGCCAACTTTGCATTGTTTATCCAAATGTTTCTGCAATTTTAAGTTTATTGCACCCAAATTCATAATACAAGCATTGATACCACTTGAAACCCTGCGAGTGTTGGTTTATAAATTAGTATCATCTCCACCTCTCAGAATTACACATTAGTTCCTGATGTTTCTTCCGTGAGGGATGTGCAAATTACATAGAGGATTTTCTGACATTCCTAACAAAATGTTCTGGCTTTATGTAGGAAATGCCATTCGGCCCATTGCCCTCCGTGCAGTGTCTGCTATAGCCCGGGCTCTTCCAGGATTTCCCATCTTAGCAACTGGAGGAATCGACTCTGCTGAAAGTGGACTCCAGTTTCTGCACAGCGGCGCTTCTGTTTTACAGGTACCTTGTTTTTTTTTCTCCTTTAAGATATGTAAATTAAAATGACTGTAATTAAAAATCATAATGTATCTTAAAGATTTCCTTTCAAACACTAACATAGTGGATTTATTGCACCATTGAAAAGAATTTTTTGTAAGGGACATTGGCTTCAGATAGAGTAGTAGGAGTTGCCAAATGATGACTTTGGGTGTCATGATACCAATCTGGAAAAAGACTAGCCATGAATATATTAGCATTATTTCCTCTAATCTGTAGGATTAAAACTTTAAACATGTATCCCTCATCACACAAACAAGTTGAACACTGAGTTAAGTTTGAGATTCCCAGCCTGCTTCCTTTATTCTCAGCCTTTGTCTTCTGCAAAGATGCTGATACTTTGATCCCATTGGGAATCAATTTAAAGTAGCTCTTGTTCATCCAGGCATCCTGTGTCCCTTAAGTGTGTCTGCTGTAACAGAAAGCACACAGCTACAGATACAGTGCTGGCATTGCAACCCGTTCCTTTGGTCTGAGGTGCTGGTAGGATGCAGTGGTTGACACTGCCTGCCTTGCCTGATGGGCCCTCTCGGGTCAGGCCAGGATGGTTTGTTAGTCCCTGTTGTATGAGAGGCAGCCTTGGTGGTCTCTTGCTATGGGCATTGGCTGCAAATCAGCCCCTTACCTGTTGCAACTGAGATGTTAGAGCATCGTTCTGTGTGCCATGTTTCTGTGTTCCATTCTGGCAGAATTTAGTCTCCTTTTGTGGAATTCCAGCATAGACAACTGCAGCTGTGGATCTGGTGAATATTGGCTTTGTGTCACTCCACAGTGACGCAACTGGGATGATTTAATTTCCCCAATCCCCTTTAAGAATTGGATTCACTGTGACCTTCATTACTGCACAGCTATGGTGACTACTGAGATTAGATCCCTGTTTACTCTGTTGCAAAAATTAAAAATCTAGCCAATCTAACATTTTGGCTTGTTTCTGTCCCTCCCCACTCCCCCCTTTTGTTTTATGCACATGGACACATGGAACTTAGCATCTGTGAGACATGAAGTAGAAGGCTACTGCCTCTTTGTAGATTCACTATGGTTGTTAGCTTTATTAATACCATTTCCTATTTTTTTTTAGTTTCGTTTCATCAGAATACTTCAAACTTTTTTTCTCCCATTAATAAAGCCAAGATCTGACTTTATTACATAATGGTCTGAAAGGCTCTTCCATATAAATACTCAGTAATGATACAAATTACAGAACAGCATTTGTCTACAAAAAAAAAAACAGGATTAGCAAGGGAACATTTATAGAACATAATATACACATAATTTAATGCAACCATCCTAATCGATGCTCAAGAAAGTTTTGGATTTATGAAACATTTTTGATTTTTATTTTCTTTTACTAATAAATAAGTTCTCTGGAAGTGTCTACCAGAATTCCCTTTCACCTATACTTTTCTTGATGTGCATCTACACGGCCATTCTGCCTTTCAGAGAGCCATATAAGACTTAACTCTTTCCAAAAGAATTTTCCAGGAATGGTGGGAAACCTCCATTCTGCACCTCAGACTTTTCACCAGTTTAACAGAAATCATCTCTATAACTGACTTAAACTCTTCTGTTTCAAACCTATCCTCAGTGTGAGTGGATTATTTTTGTTTCAGTAAAATAGGGAGGCCATTTATATTAATCTTGAGATAAGTGGATTCTAAAACCGGTATGCAGGCAAGTTCTGATATAGTTTAATTACATTTATTTAAAAATAAACCTTTAATAAAGTCAGTGCAAGGTTATGAATAAATAATTCCCTCATCTCAGGAAAGGCAGATGGAAGGGAGCATAAACAGGTCATCTCTATGGACAGTCACATAGGGAATATTCTTGACCAAGACTGCTATGAAACTGTTGCAGACTAGATAGGTGGTGATTGCTAGAACAAGGCAACCTCATCTTCATAGGTTACCTTTGGAACCTAGTTATGATTATGAGAATTGAAGCTAACTGTTTTCCTCCCTGCCTAGCTCATGCAAACATCCACCTGTTACACTTTTCCCTGAATCCCAATTTCTCTTTTACCTTTGTGAGAGGCCTTTCACCTTGTACCAATGCACCAGTCATTTCTTCCTCACCAGTCAAAACCTCCCTAATTTCATATATACTTCCCCTAGCGCTTAAGTATTTATTTTGGACATAGTTGGAGATGGTACCGAATGGACATATGAATTGATCCAGTACTATCAATTTTATGGTCTTACATCATGTTTCCAAAACCATGAAGACTCCCTGTGAGAGATTTCTTGGGAGGCAGCAGGAATACGGCACAGGTTTTGGACAGATCTGTCACCCTGCCCCTCCGCTGCTTGGAGGAAGCGATAGTCTGCTCATCCGCTCATCCGCTTGCAGGTGGAAAGCCAGAGGTCGTAGGGCCTCTGTTATCACCGCTCTGCTACCCAGGTTATTACTTGGATGTTTTGGTTTTAGCAGCATTTTAATGGGGTGGGGAATGTCAGTTCATCCAGCATTTAAACAACTTCAGTCTGATAATGCTAAGCAGCACAGATTGTATTGATCCATCTGTGAAGCTTAGTTAGAGCCTAGGAGAGCAGCAACACTTGGGTGGTCATTAGACTCCCCTTTGTTTTTCCTAGACAAGAGCCCTGTGTCCTCTCCGCTGCAAGAAGATGGTGTTGATGAGCTAAGAAAATCTGAAGATTCTCTGTGCGTTGATTTAATTGCAATGGGGCATGTATCTTGGAGAAGGAGGCTTATGAATAATAAATGTAGCGCCATTAGAAGCAGGATCAGGTTTTCCACTGCATCTATTTCACCACAATCACTTCTCCATTATTTTTTCCAGTGGCTTTTATTTTTAAAATGTGGGGATTTATTTTCCATCGACAAAATCAGTTTATGCAGAAATGCAAGTCTGGAGTCCCACAGTAAGCCATATTTTAATATATGCTATAACAAACTCAAGTGATATGAAGCAGGCATATTAGGGAATGGTCTGTGCAAAAAATCTCAATTTTTGATGTATACAGTAACTGTGTGTATTTTATCCCCTCCTTTAGTAGATGGAAGGCAACATTTTAACATCTTTACTGACAAAATGTTCACACATAAAAAATATTGCAGCAGGTGTAGAAAATTAGCTGGTCAGTAGTATCTGGGGTTAAAATTTTCAACAGTTGAACAGAGCATTTTCCTCTTTCTGTACTTCTGAAGCATTTGCAAAAAAAATGCTTTTTAAATTTTTTATTAAAAAATGTTGGCATGTTTCAGTCATTCTTCAGTTGATTTCGTAGCACTATGCTTTTTTGTAAAGCACCCAAATCCACCAATCCCTTTTCAGTACAAACATAAAATTAAAAGAAAATAACAACTTTATCTGTGGAGAGCACAGTCCTGCAGCGCTTGCATACCCAAAGCTCTAGAGATGTGGAGCTACGTCTTTTTGGAGGTGCAGTTCATTACTGTGGGCTTCCAGTGAATCTGAGTCTTTCTTTTAACTGAGTTTTTTTAAGCCCCAATTTATCAAAATAAGATGCATATTGGATTTTTTTTTTCATCTTTTGCGTCATATATGTGATTTACCATGTCACACTGATGGTTTGTTAAATTTTTGCAAGGCTTTGAAGCAGACATATATTTTTCAAAGTCATCTCACTGTAGGAAATTAAAAGTGGAGACAATTATAGAAAATTCCAGTGGAAAGAGAAAATGCATTATGGAAAAAGCAATAAAAGTGCAAAAATATTAAAGTAAAAATCACTTCACAGTAGCCTGAATGATTCAATTGTAGATCAATATAGTGTAGTTAATGCATTAGCAGTAGAGCATTAATTTGCAATTACCGCAGGTGATCCGATCCTCTGTGTTCTGTCCATTGACATAAATGACCTTTTGTTGAAAGAGATTCTGCAGTCATTATTTCTAGCAGATGTAACAAAAAAAGGAAAGCTAGAACAAAGAGGTACTTTCTGAAGTAGACATTTTTTGTGGTAGACTCTCTTAACTCTGTATTCTACCCTAGAATACTTTTGTTAATCTTTGATGTGAGTCATTACCTGAAAAGAATATGGGTTCTCTTCACGAAGGTTTGTATCCTTACCAGATAACAGAGGCCACGCGCCTCTCTCGCTCTTCCAGCCTGGGTGCGCTCCATAAAGCTTTCTGTCTACGTAGGAACGTCGTTAAAATGGAGCCATGGGGCTGTCTCTGCTGCTTTGCCCCAGGGCCCTCGCTCGTCACGGCCCAGCACCAGGTTTGTCCTCGCTCTGGGGAGAGAGGAAGGCAGCAGGACAAGGCGAATTGTCACTGGCACCTGTTAGGAACTGTGGGTTCCGAACAGTTTGGTTAATATTTTTTCTCCAGTGAGCTTTTTACTGATGCATTTCACTGAGGAGTTTTTATAACAACAGGATGGCCCTTTGTGTGCGAATTAACAACTCTTTCTGGCACAAAATAGTGGGAACTTGAATCGTGAGAGGGCATTGTCATTGCATTTGTGCAAATGTGAAGCCCTGTGAGGAAGCTTCTATGTGGTATAAATGCCCTAGGTACCAGAAAACAAAAACAAGGTTCTGAAAATATAATCACTGAAATGCTAGGAAAATGCACTACTATTTCATAAACATTATGTAACATCTCAGTGTTTAGATGTTACCATTTTCTCTACCCCAATCTCAACAACATCAGGAAGTAAATTTGCACTATAGTTATTTACTATATTTTTCCCAACTTAAATTCTTTCCAGTTTTCCTTACGGTCACGGATATAATTTCCCTGTGCTTTTTATGGCTACATAGTTGCAAGATAGAGAGCTGATTCTCCCTGCAGTTAATTAGTGTTCCTTAAAGTCCATCTCAGTGTCCATTTGAATCAATGACTGATACTAAATAAAGATTAGATGAGGCCAAAAACATTCTTATCCAGGAATTACTGCTTATGCTGTTTAATGGTTTGCAGACTGAAAAAACTAAAACACACGGAAATCAAGGAGTGATTTGGTGGTAAAGTAGACCCAATGTTTTGTACTTCCAGATTAAGTTTATACCAACTATGTTTGGAAGAGTTTTACTTAATTCTTTAATCAGTAACAGTGATTTTGAATGCTGGGAAGGGCCTAGTCTTTGGATATAATTTCAATGCAAGGAGAGTCATGTCAGGTGGCTGGACACAACACCAGCATGCGATGGTGGAGCAGCGCAAGGCTGGGCTGCTCCTGCCTCGATTTAACAGCAAACCCTTCTGTTGCCCCTGCACAGACTTTACACTGGTTGAACCAAGGCTGCAGACTTTGCTTTATGCAAGCAGAAAGATTTCTTTTAGAGAGTTCTTCTCTGATCATTAAGCTGGGAACAGCACAAATTTTCTGGCACAGGCTGTGGCTCAGAACAAAACCTTCCTGTACAGGGCTCTTCATGCTACTGAGAAGTTGAGATGCTGGAGCTAAATCTTCTCTAATGACAGATAGTTTGTTAGATGTGGTATCACCAAAATCATGTGAGTGAGATGAGATCCAAGGAACACTTCTTTACATTTGTCAACAGTTTAAGAAAATAGCATTTAAGGCCAAACCAGTTTTTAAATGCAAGTTATTTGATTCAGGTAGACTATAGTTTCAGATAGAAATAGTGCCTTCTAGACTGTTCCCCAAGAAACATTGTGTTGTATATTCTTCTGAATATCCTTAGTTACGTTTGAGCTCTATGGCCATTTTCATTGCCATAAGAATTGCCGTTGTCAGAAGAATTAAGGTATTTTGCTCTAGTAAGTTCTGAAAAAAAAAAAAAAAGCCAGGTAGAGAAGAGAATTTTCTTGCATTCCTTCAGCGAAGGGCACACTATGAGATGACTTTTATTAGACTCCCAAGAATCCGTATGGGAAAGTATCAGCCACAGGTATGGCTTTAATTGGCAGTCACCCCTTAGTAGATGTCAGGGTCCCCGTCCACGAGGCGCAGAGCTGCTGGGCGCCGGGTGTCGTTCGCTGCAGCGCCCGCAGGACCGCGTGCCCGGAGACGTCCGCAGTGAAAGAGCCCTGACCGGAGCGGCCCTTCCCCGCAAGGCTGAGACTTAGCACAGCCAGAGAAACAAAAGGGAAATCAGAGACTTGTGTGAACATGTCAAAATAAAATGAAGAGAAAAATGAATGTGAAACAAAAGACTTAAGAGGTCATTTCTAATAAACCATCCATTATTTTCTGCTTTTTCTTAGCTCAGTGCTAATTGGAGACACTCAACCTGTTTCCAACTTCTATCTTTGCTGATAAAAAATAAAAGTCATTAGAGGACTGCCACACCTGCTCTGTTACAGATGCTTGAGATGGAAATGGCTAATTGCTAGTGAGAATTTTCTGTGAGAATTCCTTTTAGTGGAAACCTGAATTTGACAAAAAAAAAACTCTAGAAACATTTTTGTTTATCACTGGCAAAAAAATACCAGGTTGTACCAGATTTTCATTAGTAGTTTTTAATTTTATTATCTTGTCATTTTTAATGAAAAGTTAGAGTACTCAAATCACCACTTTTTTAAATTACAGACTAAACTGAGTTAATGCCTTTTATTTTGCACACTTTTGCAGTAGTTTTACATTGTTATTTGGAACTGCTTAAGGGATTTATCTATCAGCTTTTCTTTTGTTCTGCTCATTTCACCAGTTAGTAAATGAAGTCGGTATAGATAGGATTGTTATTTCATAATTTTGTAAGAATCAATTCAAGCTCCTTCTGTAACAATTGCTATTTGTCATTCTTATAAGGGATTCTCATGCAAAGTAGGTTTAACTATCACCGAATGGTAATAATTATTTAATAACAACTCTCAACTGAGCTTCAGATCAAATGCTGCCCTGTACCAGCCCATCCCAGTCTTTGCGTGCAGCTCCTTCTCTGCCCCTGTAGCTGCACATACTCTTTCCCCTTCTGCCCAAGTCCCTAGTGCTGCTCCACCAGGTCCGGTGGCATGGGGAGTTGAGGGGTTGAGGAGATCTGCAGAACAGTTGTTTCGGCCACACTGTCCCATTCCGCCTTCCAAGGGTCCACAGCCTCTTTTTCCAAAACCCAGTTGCTGGTTTAAATGTGGATTCGCACTACTAATTAGACCCACTGTGGTATGTGAACAGACAGAGAACTGTCCTCCCTGGAGATAAAGCCACCTGATGTGTGTTCTCGTCAGATGACATTTTGAGCTTAGTTTAATAGGTGGTTAACAAAATAAAACCAACACGGAGATGAGCCTTCGACAGAGGCGCAGTTAAGTGTCGGAGTGGTTGTAGACAGGTAGTTTTGCGCTGCGCAGGTTGTGTTTCCCCTCTGTACTATTATATTAGGTGACTGGATGTTGTCCTTCTTGGATTCTAAAAATGTAAATAGAAGGAAGGATGAACACAGTGGAAAAATGCTGAGTTTCTTTTCACATTACCTCCAATAATTACTCATGGGGTTTTCTGTATTGTATTTTAAATTATAATTGTTTTAGCTACAGAGGACTTGCTTTCCTAAAAGGGAGATTATAAAACATTCAGGCTTGCAAAGCTTTGCAGTCAGAGCTTTCTTGGAAACGCTGTCAGTCCTATGAAGAAAATAGGCATGTAAGAAATTTTCCATTTTGTATCACAGCGGCTCCATTGATCTTTCAGTCACAGGATGTAGATAGCAGTGAAAAGAAGAAAGGGAGAGAAAGAGCTGGAAGATACTCCGTGCTCAGAAGGCCTGGGCCTGGGGCCCATCCAGGCGGAGGCTCCCGCATCCATGTGGTGGGACTGCCGCTGTGCTGTGCTCAGCGCGGTCGGACTGAATAGCCAGGCGAGCTGCCCGTTTCCCAGTGGTAGAAAAGTCTTTTCTGCACTGGAAGGAGGAGGCGACCTGGGAATATGAGCCCTGATGGCTTTTGAAGTGTTTTTACTAACTACAACATAAGCCCCTGACACAGCCTGATCTCTCTGGTGAGAGGTCCTTTCATCCATGCAATTTGAATGAAGGAAACAAACAGAGAAACCATTTTTCTGAAGCTTGCAGTACGTTTAAAAATGGGCTTAACTTCTCTCAATATCTGACTTATGTCACTATTTCCTTGCTGATATTTATTATTTGGACAGAGATAGGTAAAACAATCCCCAGGGAAATGTGGAAGTGGTTTTTTATCTAAGATACGAAGGACTCAGAGGGTCAGAACTATTTTATTCGCATGAATCTCACTCTTCAGTGGTCACAGCAGCTGCTGCACAAATTTGTACAGGCAAGCTGATAAAGGATGAAAGTAATTTTAGCTGAAATAAAATGTGAGAGTACTAAGGAAAGACTCACAAGGATGAGGGGTTAATCATTGCAGGACTGAACTGAGGTTTCAGAATGGAAGAATTGCTTTTCTGTTTGATTTTAAGAGGTTTTCAGCTTTCAAAATTCTGGTCACAGGAGGATGTCCCTCGGTGGATGGCACTCATTAGAATTTACTGGAAACTTTTTGGAGGAAACTGTTTTTCATTGACAAATTTCATTTCATCAGAACAGGTCTGGGTTCAAGTCCCTGCTGTGCCTGGCTCAGTGTGTTTGGGGGTGAAAAACTCTGAAGCTTTACCTTGGATCTGCTATGCATTAATGACCCTGCGTATTAGCAGTAGGTTTATTCTCCTGAGGAGAAGTCAATGAGCAGGACATAGTTATGTCACAGGAAAATTTAAGAATAAAAGACCTTTTTCAAGTTAAACTGATAATCAGAAGTCTGGGGAAAAAATGTGCATTTAACATATTTAAAGTAAAAATATTATTTGGGTGAGTCAAAATTTTATTTCAATCATTTTGAAAAATATTTTAGTTTTGACCTTTTCGTTCCAATTAACTTAGATAGCAAATCAGATATTTTCATGTTAAATGGAGCTGTTGCATTCCGTGTTGTCAAACAGCACATAGTGGCAATTTTGAAACATTTTTTCAAAACATTTTTTTTGTAGTTAAGGATATGATTCCTGAATGCATCTGTATGATTTTATAATTTTTAGTCAAAATCTTAAAAAAACACTAGTAACTTCTGACTTAGTTTATTGTGTTAATTTTTGTTTATGTTTTGTTATGTTTTGTTTTTATTTCTGTTTATTGTTAATGTCAAGTCACCAGATCTGAGTGTTGATACCAGCACATAGTTTCATCATAGGCATCAGCTGGGTAAAAGCAGCCTTGGTAAGCAGCTGCCCCCTGCTTTACACCTCGCTTTGGAGCACTTGGAGGGTGTAGGCCATGGAAATCAGCCCAGTAAATCTGCATCTGCATGGTGCTGTTCTAGCAGCTGCTCAACAGTTTAGAGATCTGAAGGATTGCATTTTCCACAACAGGACTTGTAAGAGAAGTGAAACTTTTGGGTGTTCATAAACAAAATGAAATATGAAGTGATATTCAACGTGTGTTTATGGATAGCCCGAGAGCTTGTATATGTGATTGGACTGTTTACACAGCAGAGTAAGCTCATCTGCTTTCTAACATATCTTTCATTTTATAGATCAGTACACTGATTGAATTTTCTGTAGATGACTGATTATGAGACTGTTTTCCACACTGCTCAATGGTCAAGGCATGTGAAATCATAAGTGTTTTCTTAGGAAGGATGATCACAATCAGTACATTTTTTGGCATGTGTGCCCACCTCCTGCACAAAGATCCAATTTGTAGTTCCAAGAACTGAAGGAATGCGTTAATGAGATAAGGAAAAGCGGGCATTCCTCTGCGAGGTGACTTGGGAGGAAAAGAACAATTACTTCAGGAAGCATTCTGAAAATGAGTGATCTCTTGTTCATTTCCCTCTTGAAGACATGGGATACAACCTGACATCATCCAGGCCTCCTTGATCACCACTAGTTTCCACTCCCAAACAGCCAGTTTAGCTATTCAGATCAAAGATACATTAATTAGAGAAGATCTTAGGGAAGGAAGAAGCCATCTGAGCAGTCTGGGAATGAATACACTGAATGATGTTCCTATAACATCCCTTACAGTGCTCTTACCCTCTCTTGTGCCATCATGTTGAAAGTGGCTAAAGGATTCCAGACTTCTCCTTCATTGTAGGCCAGTCAGGCCCCCTGCCTTGATACTTTCTAAATGTCAGCTCGGTTCTGTGGAGCGCCATGTCAGAGCTAAGTTGTCCCATTCCTGAAAAGATCACAGAATGGTTGATGCTGGAAGGGATCTCTAGAGATCATCTAGTCCAACCCCGCTGCTCAGGCTGGGTTGCCTAGAGCATCTAATCAGAGTTTACCAGAGCTTGTCTTTCATGGCAGGAGACTTCCTTTTCCCTTGTTTTAAGCTCTTATACTCAGTGGTATTAGCTTATGCTTTTGATTAATGTAATGCTTTACCTCCTACTTGTCTGATGAATTTTCTTGAGGCATAGCAAAGTAACAAAAATATTTAATTACTAACACCTATGTGACATCTGGTCATGAAGAATATTGGGTCGATTTTCTGTAGACTTCCTAAGAGTGCATGTGAGTGGATGCCTGCCCT
Organism: Crypturellus undulatus; assembly: GCA_013389825.1. Lineage (NCBI taxonomy): Eukaryota > Metazoa > Chordata > Aves > Tinamiformes > Tinamidae > Crypturellus > Crypturellus undulatus. Next base: position 738,974 of record VWPW01026079.1, read on the forward strand.
GCAGAGCGTGGAGGTGTTACCGTCTTTGAATTTGTTTCCTCCACGCAGCCCCTCAGGTGTCACCAATAAGCCTTCTGATCATTAGCACTTCAAGTTCAGGGTTCAGATTGTGACCTTTTGTTTCTCATAGTTTAGATATTTCATAAAAGTAAGACTTGATTTCTTCAAACTGCTTCATCAAAGCCATACTGGACTCCAGACAAGCAGTTCATAACTTCATGTGTATTATTTCTGTTCTAAGGTTTTAAAAAGACTTTCAGCCAACGTACAAATTGCTCCTGCATCTTGATCCAGTGTCGGAAGCCTTGTTAAGTAACATCCCATCTGCTAACCTATATTGCCAGAGCAACTTAAAAAGCTAATATGAATAAATCAAATAATTCCATCTGTACTGTATCAATATTTGGGAAGCTTTTTCTTAGTTATGAATTTTTCCTTTAAAACAAAGATTTTTTTTTTCCAGAGAGTGCACCACATTGTCTGGTAATCCACTTCCCCTAACTTTTAATCCTCCAAGCTTCCAGCAAAAGTAATAATTGCTGATAGAAAGGGATAATTTAGGGTCTGTACTGATAAGTCAAAACTCAGCAGGACATGAGTAGGAGGAACCATAGTTAAAAAGGCAGCCTTTCCATGAACATGAATATCCTGAAGATTGCAATTAGAGCAACCACTCTCAGAGATTTTATTTGTGTGCATGCTCTCACGTTGTAACACTCCACGCTGTTATGAGTACTCAAGTCAGCCAACCAGTGTGCAGTGTTGCAAATCTGGGCACATATGAGTCGTTGTAGGGGCTAGAAGACGTGTATTCCCATGCCCGTGGGCAATAGCTGTGCTGCACACATGTTGCACTGCCTGGAAAGTTCTCCCTATAGTGGAGCCAAATTTTTGCTAGTTGCAACTGGGAACAAATTTTAAAAATTGTGTGTACGTGTCAGATTAAAATCATACATTTACCCACAACAAAAAAACTAGTTTTCTTAAGACTGTCAGTTTATATATATGTACATATATATATAAATATACACACACACCCCCCTTGGGTCCTTCACAAAGCATTTTACATTTCTTTATGATTTTAGACTTAGTCAACAGACACAGTCAAAAGAGTAGTGGCTTCAACAATACGTTGAAAAAAAAAAAGCCTAGATTCATTTGTAATTGTTTCTCTAAAAGAAAGGTAGATTTGTATCTTAATGTTAATCAGGAAGAATTTTAAAAGAAAAAGAAAGCTTGTATAAAACAATAGGAAATAATGTCAAAATTATTTGCGTACTATAATATAAAATCAAAACAGCTAAATAATTCTCTTCTTTACTATACATCAGTATACATGGATACATCAGTAAAATATTTCAAAGGAAGTCAACTGAATTAATACAAAAGCAAAACCATTAATCCTCTGTAAAGCCTCTCACAGGTATCTCAGAGGGATAGTGCTGTTTATGCCCTTGCTATAGCAAGAGTATTAGAAAGTGTAGAAGTCAAAGGCTGATTTCCTAATAGCATGGCATTTTGAAAGCTATTTTATTTAGAGATCCTATGCAGTTTAGAACTAAAGCTAAAATAAGTCTCCGTCTTTGGGGGAAGCAAGATGGCATTCTGCTAAATGCTAGAATTTTATCATTTGAAGGAAAAAAAAAGGCAAAAAGACAGCAGTCAGCGAGACCTAAGAATATAAAAGCATTTGAAATCTCAGAAGGAGTTTAAATCAATGCACTGCCACAGTTACAGCACAGATGAAAGAGCCTGCTGTCTCAATTGCCAGGAAACTACTTAGAAAGTCTCACTTTGATTTTGTTTTGTTTTTTCGTTTTTTTTTTTTGGTAGTCCGTTACATTACCACTAAATGCAATATATGAGGACATCACTGCTTTGATGTTGTACAGTTACAACAAATGGAAACTAATATAGTAGAACAGTCAAGCTATGTGATTTGCGTTTGTATATACAAATATATACCCATCAATCTTCTTACCCCCAGACTGCATAACTCTACCACCCATCTGCCTCCATACTGCTAGTTCTGTTTTCAGAAAATTGACAATTATTTTACACCCGCATTTTGAAGACAGAAACACATATATCTGGGAAGGGAATAAATATTTTTTTTTCTCCAAGCTATTGTCTCCTGAGCTAACTGCCATGAGTTCATGGCTGGCACAGAGTTTCAGTAGTGATTTGTGGCTGAGGACAGACGTGCAAGTGCTGCCAGGCACTGCGGCAGCCACATGCTCCTAGATCTAATTACCCTGAGAAGAGTTGGAAAGCAACGTGTTACAAAACAGAGCAGGCCAGCCTCTTTGACCTGCTCCAGCTGTTAGCACCGTTAGTGTTAGCAGGAAGTATGTTACAGGCATCTCTCTCGCTTGTTGAGGGTAGCATAGGGAAGGGTCCATAGGAACGTCTCGATCTGCTTCGAGTCCTTTGTGCTGAGGCAACAGGAAGGATGCAGGTGGCAGCTGCTGTTCATTTGGGGCACCATCTCCTCTACCATTACTTTTCCACTTTCCCATGTTTTACCAGATAATTCTGAGCATCATGTGGAGAAGGTAAAACCTGAAGGTTCAGGAGTAAGAGAGGGGATAGGGACTGAAGGAGAATGCATGTTTTCTGCTTTCTAGCATTTCAGTATAATGTTTTCTCTTCTACAGCCTCCTGCAAATATTCCAAAGGAAAGATGCAGGGACAGCATTGAACTGGAATTGCTCAGAGAGTGATCCAGTCAGCTGGAAGAGCCTCAGACTTTCCCAACGTCAGGGTTGCGTGTGCACAGGACAGGTCATGCACGTGAGAGACGCTGGGGCTGGGGCTGGCTCCGCAGCCGCCTCCTCAGCGAGCAAACCAGAAGTAACGCGATGGGCCTGCTGCTCCTGGAAGGCCTGCGCGTGCACAAGGTTCTTCCGCGGGCAGAGCGCCCTGCGGCTGCTCTGCGACACTTGTCTCAGGGAAGGCTTCAGCAGTTGGCACGATTGCTGCGTAATGAGTCAGCTAAAAGAAAGCAAAAGCATTTGTAGTATTTAATAACTGACATTGGCAATACATGTCACTCATGAGTTTTCTCTTCATAATATGTAAATTAAAAAGTTTCAAGTGGATCTGAATGATTAAAAGCATTTATGTAACCTGTAAAAATTCCTTTTTATACATTAATAATGTGCTGACAATTTACTTCAGTTCTTCCAGTGAGTTCTGTGATGGCTCTGGATCCTTTGGCAAAGCTAGACAGAGTCTTTATGTTTATTTAGCAACAGTGTAGATAGGTCATTTCTTATGCAAGACAGCAGTGAAGACCTTTGAATAGTGCTTCTCCTGTTGCTGCATTGTGCAGAGCAGTTTTACTTAGAGCTTAAGCCTGTAATTCATTTCACGTCCCCAGACTCTAGTGAGCTTATACGGTGTATGTTTGATTTACCAGCAGCGAAGCAGGCACTGTGTCTTTCAGGACCTCAAACACGTCTGTAAACATTAAAATTGTAACTTATGAGGAACAGTTTTATATCTCAGAGTATTAAGAATGTAACGTTGTTGATTGTGTATAACATGCTGACCTATTTATCTCTTGTAGAATGTAAGGGGCAATTGCAGCAGTGGAACAAGGAATCTGGATCTGCTGGAAAAGGGGGAGATCAGATGTTAAAATGGAATTGGCCCAGTTACACTGCCAAGGCAGTGGCATAGTCAGACAATGCAGTAAAGTCAAGCTTGTGCAGTACACTCTCCCTGTATAGAAATGAAATATGAATAATGTTAACTTTGTAAACAGGAGAAAGAGTCATTCTCTTCTAACCCAAATTCTAGTTCAAAACTAGAGGCAAATTCAAATGTGGTTGACAATTGACAACTTCATTCTCATCTTGACCTCACTGTGTGTCCCATATATTGCTCACAGCGCCTGTTTTTCATCTTCCAGTGAAGAAAACGTTACGTTCTGCTTAAATGTTGCAGGTGAAAGCTTGGGTCAGCGCACTGCTGAGTGCTAATTCACTGCTGTAATTGATTCACCCAGGTTATGTCAGTGCAGGGGATATTAAACAGGCGCCATCTCTGGCATGTGAAACCCCAGCACTGCTGCTGGCCAAACGCACCAGTAAATCAGCCAGGCACTGCTCTGCTCTTGCTCCGATGCTCTTTCATAGACACCTTCTGATGGCCACAGACTTCTGCTCTAGTCCAGGGGAACTGTTATGAATTGTACTCAGGCTTAGACTTTGGTTTTGGTGTCAGAAGGGAAGCAGATTTCAGTGTTTGACCATTAAAAGCTTGATGCCCAGGAAGGCAGCAGTGGTTTGTGCTGCTTCTCCATGGGGTGCCCAGGACAGCGACAAAAGCTGCTAACGTGGCATCTTGCTCAAATTTATCTTCTGCTGAGGTGCTTTAATAAGACATTAAATGCTAGGAAGTAGCAATCAATGGTTGTTCCATTTTAAATCTTTTTAAATCTTTTTAATTTTAAATCCACAGCTGGAGTGTTCTTCCTTTCCTGACAGTGAAATAAGATACTAAGAGAAGGCAGCATTGAACATGCAGCTTGATAAGGGTGGGAAGCAGGTCTGTTCCCCGGGCGGCTGGCAGGGAGGGCAGTGCTGATGTGTGGGGACACGTTGGTTGCCCTGCGCTCCGTAGTTGGGCACTCGCCTGCTCTGTCGCCCTGCCCCTGCTCTGGGGCTGCAAAGAGAGTGTAATACCTTTCAAACCGGTGGTGTAGAGGCAGCCAGGTTAAAGACCTCCCTCTGTGGTGTAGGAATTGTCACTGCTGATGGGATGGATACAAGGACCTTCTGCCTTGAGTTTGTTCAGCCTGTTGCCCTAAAGGGCAACAAAGCCTGTTGCACGGATTTGTGGAAGATGCCATAAAGCTACAGTCCATATGTGGCCATCTGACACATCCTAGACACAGTGTTTCTGAGTTCAAATTTGCTGGAAACATGGCAGAACTGTTTCTGTGACTTTCTATGTATTAATGTTTGAATCTCTTATGCTCTAAGAAAGACCCATGAAAAGGAGCGCCTGGTTTTTGCACAGTGGAGGTTATGCTTGTGGGTAATTACTGCGACACTGGGCACCATAGTCTTGTGGCTCCTACAGAAGAGCAGAATCATCTTAAAACACTTGCTAATTCTGTTTTGAAGTTTTTCCATTTCTGATAGTGTTTTTCTTTAGCGCAGTGATTTACATTGTTAAAAGATGGCTTTTTGCCTTCAGTTCTGGAGTTCCCTGAGTTCTCTGGGAAGCCAAGGAGTAAAGTACTGCTGGGAGCTGCGATTTGATCCCTGGGTGTCTTAGTGTGATACTATCTTCTGCAGTTTTATATTATTGCAGTTCATAACACTGCACCATAAGATGAAAACAGTAAAAGCCTCTTTATTTATAAGGTTATTACAGATATCCTGCAATGTATCTCATGTGTATACATCCTGTCAAAATATTCCATGATTTTGACAACAGCACCTGAACTTGTTTCAAGTGACATGACATTGCTTTTAACTGTTTTTTTACAGGTTTATATATTTTTAAGAGTAGTTAATGTGTCACCTATGCACTAAAAAAAGTACAGAATGCCATTATGAACAAAGAGGTTTAAATAAGCATCAGTTGAGATTTGTAATTAAATAGCCTGTAAAGGAAATTATTATGAAGGTCCCTATAATTCTTTGAAAAACAACAAAAAAAAGGCTTGAAGTCTGTGGAAAGAGTAACAGATCTAATTAATGCCCACACTGCTTCTCCAGAGAAACAGATTTTGTTATGTAAATGCACTGCACAGAAAATGTTCTTATATGTATTTTATAGTTAGTCCTTGGTTTTCCTTTGTATAGGTGTAGTGGATGGTATTTTACAAAGTAAAGTGTACCTTTCTTTAAAACTGAGGCTTGTGTTATCATTTCTGAAATGTGCAAAACAATTATTTTTAAGTGCTGACATCAATTACGATTTTTGAGGTGTGCTTTCACATCCAGGGAGTTTGCATGTGTTTGTGCACATGCACATATTTTGTTCTGAAATAAGTCTTTCCTTCCTGTGTTCGTAACGTGTGTGCGTAAATGTCTCCTAAGGAGCATGACTGTTTTTAGCTTTTGGCATAAAAGCTGTATCAGAATCTGAAAGCCCAGGCAAATCTGGAGTTTCAGAGCGTCTCCAGAGGGACTGACAATTAACGGCACTCAACCAACCCTCCACCCAGGTACTGAGGGGTTGTCTAATGAGAAGGGGTTCAGAGAAGAGTGAGCTTGTTGTCAGTTGTTTGGGGACACACTGGGGTTTAAGCTTGGGCTGATGTCCACAGGGTTGCCTAGCAAAGGCAGGATTAGCGGCCAGGACAGAGTCTGCTGTCAGTAGCTCTGTGCCTGCACGCGGAGCTGTGCAGGGCAGGGCTCGCTGCTCCGCGCGCTCGTAAAGCCGGGCTGCTCTCTGTGCTCACAGCGCACGCAGCTAAGGCCGAGCCCGGGTGACCTGGCCGCTTGCTGGCGCTGAGCAGCAAGTGGCAATCACCGGGAGAGGGTCACTGCTGCTGTGCGCACGGCAGCGCTCACCCCTGCTCAACAGCATTGAAATACAATTGAAATACAAGAACTTTGAATATGAGAAAAGAACTTTTTTTTAATGTAAGTGTAAACACTCACACAGGTTACTGAGAGAATTTGTGGCTCCTCCATTTTTGGAGATACTTCAAAGTTGTCTGAGCAGGGTGCTGTGCACGGTGGATGGCCGTGCTTGAGCAGGGGAGTTGGACTAGCTGATCTCCAGGGGTCACTTCCAACCTCAACTGCCTGAGCATGGCTGGTGGTTTGTCACCAGCAAACTTGTTACACTTGGCACCTGGCCCAGGAGGGCACACATGCCTGAGGCTGAGCTTGCAGGTCTGCTTTTGTATGGACTTCACGATGCAGCAGCCTAGGTGTAACTGCTGCTGTTCAGTCCGTATTTTTCTGAACTGCACCGAGGGCTGACATGACGTAGGATCAACAGCCAATTAGCCTCTTGAATTCCTGTAGTTCTTTCCTGGTAAATTTACAGGGAAGTTCAGCTGGAGATCAGTGAGCCTAAAGAGCTTACTAACTCCCATGTGCTCCTCTGCCAAAATGTTGCTGACAACTGAATTTCATTTTATAGGTGTGCAGTGCAATCCAGAATCAAGATTTCACTGTTATTGACGACTACTGTACAGGACTGAGAGCCCTCCTTTACCTGAAAAGTATTGAGGAACTTGAAGACTGGAATGGACAGAGTCCTGCTACCATGCGCCATCAGAAAGGAAAACCAGTACCTAGAATTGCTGATCTGATGGGAAAGGTATGTTGTTTCATTGCCATCCATGTGTAATGACTGTATGTTGTATTGCTTTGACATAGGCTGCGTAACTCTGCTGTGTAGTTTCTCCTAATTACCTTGGTTAAGCTCTGTAGTTATCAAAATTAATCACCAAGTCTTTTTTCCTCTGGATATTAACAAGTATCTGAAGGCATCTTAAGAAGACATACTAGCAATTGCTTGATATTGAATTACCTTTTTGCTATACATATGAGCTCTGCACTTTATTTGTAATGACATGTCTTTAAAAAGAGCGCATTATGTAAAATTACAAGTGCAAAATGTTCTGATACTGCCTGTTTTAATGGGAGTTGTGTTGATTCGCATTGATATTAATATTGTGCCAGATGCTCCAGGATGAGCATCTAGCTATGATACAACATTGTGGAGATACAAAAACCTCTCAGCACTAGATCTGACCAACTGAGACAGCTTTTGGCAGAGGTGGGCTGTTAGCTGGAACTCTAGCTCAGGTAGGAGTGGTCCTAAGATCATGGCATCTGAACATCTCATGGTCTTTCACATATGTTGGCTCCCAAACCCTTCTGCGAAGCAAGGATATTGCAGTGAGGAACAGTGACACTGAATAATTTGCTATATTTGATAATCTTATTTAAATGTAGGAAGTCTGTAGTGAAGCACTGGTGTCTCTAAAATGGTAATCCCTGAACCATCTGTCTGCTGTGCTCCAGTAGTTCCCTGCCACACAGAGTCTGGAGATTTTTGCCAGATGCAGTAGATGCCAGCAGCCCCGGCAGTTCATGCCTGCACAAGGGCACCTGCTGATCCACACCAAGGAGCAGGGAGATGTAACTGGCTTCCAGATGATGCCCTGCTGCCTGCTGCTCTAAGCAAAATATCTGCACAGTGGGGAGCCTGAGCTTTTGTTTCTAGTTACAAGAGGGGATCACTTTGAAGACTGGTTTCACTTATACATCTTGCCTATTGATTATCTTTCTGAAAATCTGATATAACACTGTTGAAAATGTTGTAAAAGGTGAAGAAATACAAAAGAATAGGATTTGGTGTGTCAGGCGCCTCCAAATCTCTGCTTATCATTGTTGATGACTGGAGTTGGTTTTAGTAAGAGATTAGGGACTCCTGTATTGTTGTCGTTCTCTGTGGAGCTCTGAAAATTATAGTGTTATCTTCCAGGTGAAAAGACAATCCCATTCCTAAAGCTCTGATTAAGGCGCTGCTTAAAAATAAAATAACATACAGCCAGTTTCGTTTTCATCTACTTATGTTAAGCATTTAAGCCAGGCTTAAAGGGTTGTATCCAAACTTCTTTTCCTTAGCACCTGTAGAAATAAACATGGCATTTAAGCTCATGTAACAGATGTTTTTTAGCAGTTCTTCCTTAAAGTTACAGTGTTCTGTCTTTGTACTACATTTGTATTTTGCTAAAGAGACAACCACCATAAGATGTTTCTCATGTTCTTTGAATGAGGAAAAAAAAACAACTCTTAATCTTTTCAGCTTGTCACTACATCAATAATTAACTTTAAAAAGGTAGTGTGAAAAGATGCTTTAAGGAAGCATTTAATAATTCAAAGGAATCTTAACTTGAAACAGGTCACATGAAAAACAAAGCCCTATGTAATATAGTCTGGCTGCCTCTGTTAGATATTTGAAAGGAACGAGACATACAGAATATAACTGATTGTGCACTTGATTGCCCTTAACATGGAATTGTATCATTGGATCACTGCTACTAGATGATAAAACATGAAGTTAACCAGGCTGCACCATTGTTAAGGTAGTGATACGTTTTAGGACAAAGCTCAGGTTAACTATGTGCCCAAGAATAAACATAAAAGGAAAAGGAAAAAAAGTAATACAACATGGGTAAAAGGAAATACCATGATAAATGAGTCTACTAGAGGCAATCAAATACAAAGGCTTGATATCATTAATATTTATAATATCATAATTAGCAAGACTGTGCCTAAGCAGTGTTATTAGTGTAACTAATTATGTTATCATAAACTAAGTTAGCAATATTATAGAAATCAGTATTCTTACCTTCATGAATTATTATCAGTATTGGATTTCATGTACTTCTGCTTACCAAATTCAGTTAAGTACTGAAGGTTCATCTGGATTCAAATACAAGTATCTAATATGCTTGGCAGTAAGTCATAAAATACTCATATGATTCTCTTTCTAAAATAAATTATCTGGAAAACCACATCCTCAGTCTCCGTTTTGAGAGGGTAGCCTGTTGATGTGATATATACACTCCTGTTGATACAAGTAATGCACTACAATGTGTATGTTATACACAGACAAAAGTGTGATAGCCAAAATCCTGCTTTCCAGCTCCGAAAACTTACAAGCAGCAGTGCAAGTTACTGCTGTGAGATGAAATGCAGTTGCTTCAGTAAGACCCTGAAAGAAGCTAAGCAAGAAATAGTGCTGAGGTTTTCTGTTCAAAAAAAAAAAAAAAAAAAAGTTAAGATGGTAATTTCACAGTGACCTGTTTCGGTGCAATAAATATAAAAATGTAAAGGAATCGGTATCCCCAGTTTTCAAGTGACAAAATTCCTATTGATTTTTATATGAACTCATAGAGATAAAAAGTTCAGAGTATTGACAAATTAATGGAAAGCAACTGAGAGATAAGAATAATTTTCAAGTGCATCAAGAACCACTTGTCTTATGATTACATATAAATTCATTAAATCTTTCCAATTCTTTGATACAGTGCAATGTTAGGACTGATCATATACCTAGCTAGGCATATTCATGATAGCATCTATTTTGATCAGTAGTATAATTTTGAATAATAACATGTATACTTATAAATATTGGTCCATTACCCTATTGGTGATTCATTTCTTGTGCTGGTTTCAATATCAAGTAGATGGCCAACCAAGTAGGGTGTTGCCATCAGATCTTGTAGTATTTATTAGATGATCAGAGTAAAACAAAAGTGTCACCGTCTACATGGCAGTGCCCCTGCAATCTGGCTGAGGCCGTCCTGCCAGACCACCAGGTACGTTGTATGACAAACTGAGCACTTCTCACTATGAGGTGTTAAGTGCATCGCAGTAATTTCCATCCCAGATAGAGAGAATGCTAAGAATACTGTTAAAGGTAGTGTGATACAGTAAACACTTTCAGAAGAAGCTAATATCTACTTTTGCCTTAAAAAAATGAGTATCCTGTTGATCAGTATCTGCTCATACTTCTGCTTTAATGAACGTTATACTTTCATCTGATAATTTATATTGCTTAACAGATGAGAAGCAACATAGCACTGGGAAATATTTTGGAAACTCAGGTGCTATTTTGATCTTTTTCAGCATTGCAGAATGTGTTTTTTTGTTGTACAGACCCTGTTTATTATATTTGATACAGCCAGCAGATGTTTTCTGATAGTCTTTTCAATAAAGCTAGCTTTTTTTCCTTTAACAACTACAGTGGTTACTACCGAAGCCTATACTTACTATTATCCAAGATGTGACCTTTAATACCTTAGTACCTTTAATAGCAGTGAGAGTTCCCCTTAGAAATGTTAACTTCAGTCACAGATTCCAGTCATTAGGTGGTACTATTTTCCATAGCTCCGCAAGTTTTATTCATTCTTTGTTGTAGTTACGGCTTTATCCATAACCACTTTAAAGGAAGACCTAGCACAGATGGGGATGGACAGTCGTCTTTGCTGCCTTCCTCTTTCCTTTTCAATGGCGTATTTATTTTGTTTGGTTGTTTGTGCTGTTTTGTTTTTCTGTGCGAGGGCTTTGTGAGAGGCATTTGAAGCCTTGACACAAATGGCTATCATTAAAATCAACTCTGAATCACATTTCCATTAAATGCATGCAATAAACCTTCTCAGCTTATCCTAAGCATAATCTATAATCTTAGTTTGCAGATAGAGGCACCAAGATGAGAGAACGGCAAGGCAATGCTGACACCACGCTGCTTTCTCACTAAATCCCTCAAGGAAGAACTTTCATTAGGGCACCCTTAGCTCAGCGTGGATTTAGGAGCGAGGGCTAGTGCAGGACGCCATGAGGCAGACAGTTAAGATGTGAGGCCTGCTCTCACAGCCCAAAGCTACTCCAGTCTCTACAGAAGAAAGTTCAGTATGCTTATAAGGCAGAATTAACATAACTAACTTAAAATAATATTCCTGAGTTTTCCAGGCAGATGCGTTAAAGTCAGTGATAAAGAGGAGTCTATTCTCATCCAGGATCTAGACAAGGTGCAGTAATTCCCATAGGTGCAATTTGGTCTCCTTTGTGTAGTCACTATCTTATCCTGGCCATTTATTACAGGAATCTTTCATTAGTTGCTCACTGATCTTACTCCCGAGAGCTGAAGTAATTATGTCCAAGAAATACACTGGTGTCAGCTGCTCGTAAGAGAAGTGGTAGAGTAGGTTTCTTTACAGAAGTTCCACCTAATGTAAACTATAAAAATTACACTTAATACAGTGACCTGCATATGTCCAGTTAGCTAAACATTAATAATAAGATTAAGTGTAATAGTAATAGTAAGCGTATTCAATTGTTCAGCAGAGGTTCATAGGAAGAAATAAATATGTAAGAATATTTCATCAATGTTCAAAAAGCAAAACAAATGCCTTTCAGAGCTAAACCTGAACTGTTAGCAGTGTGCTCTAAGGAACATGCTAAGACTGTACCTGAGAAAAGCATATCTATAGCGGATGTTTTGCTCCAGCAGGCAGGTAGATACTGTGAATATTGAAAACTCTCTCTGGTGTATGGACTTCACTGAAAATTCTTGTCACCTTAATTTTAGCCAACTGCCTGTTTAGTCCTCTGAATGCATGGACTTCCCACTGAAGCTACAAAGCGCATTTCCTTCAAATGTTTTTACTAAAAGATGAGTCTTGTGATCAGTACAAACTTGCTGAATTATAGCTTGATAGTGGTCAAATCTAAATTGCTTTTCATATGGCAGAACTAAAAAAAAAAAAAGAAAATTATGGAAATTTCATCTAAAATATTAACTGAGCTCCGCTATTAAATAAATCTGAAATTCCCAGCCATGCACTAGTGCCCCAGCAGACATGCAATAATGCCACATAACCTGTGCAGCAAGTTTCGGGTGCATTCAGGTTTTTCAAGGCTTCTGATTGACTTCACTGAGCAGCAATTTCTACCCCTCGTGTCTGGAAATGCTTCTTGTAAGAGCATTGTTGGGGCTGAGGAGTCTGTCCCATACGGTAAAGCCTAGCTCCACCGGCGCTCAGAGCGGGCAGGACTAGCAGTATCCCTGGCCATGGCCAGAAATAAGGACACTGCATGAGCTGGCCTTCAGAGACTGCAATAAGGATATCCCGGAGGCGGCCGTGAATGTGGGTGAAGAAACCATTTCCTCCCATTACCATGAATTTCTCCCTTTCCCTCTAAGGAAGAGCGAACACCTGAGCCTTGAGGCTGCCTGGCCCTTTTCCGCACCGGCCGGGCCCTGCCCAGGGACACATCTTGTACTGGGTGCTGCAGGGACTCTGCATTGGCGTGCTCAGGGGCTGCTGCTGTATGTGATTAAAATGAAGCTGATACAAAGTAAATAAATAAGAAGGCTCTGCCAAAGCGCGTCTGAAGCAGCGCTGCAGTCAGCTCACAACGTTGGTCCTTTTGTCCTGCGGAGGGTCTGTCTGTCCCCTGCTCCGCAGGCAGCGAGGCTCTCCCCAGCTGCCACCGACATGTCTCGCAGCGCTCCCGAGCCAGGAGTGGTTATGGGCAAGCCCTGCCCTAACTGCTTTGGAAAAGTACCGCCTCGCTAACATTATTTTTTCCTCCTAACTGGTCTATTATGGAGGTTTATGTTGTGATTATCTACCGTGCTGCTTCTTACTGAAACCGCAGGTTGTTACATAAAATGCGTCTTCCCTGACGGCGAAGCCATTTGCAGTAGAAATGGGTAAAACAAAAGGAACTAGGATTATTAAAGTGGATTTAAAGTGGTTTAATCTTTGTGGGTTTTATATGTACTGTATGCTGAATTTGCTTTAAGCATCGAGTTTTAAGTTTGGAATTCACAGCCGGGAAACGTGGTCATTAAGAAACACCGTATTCCAGTTAACTCCTGGGCTGTGGCGGGTTTAGTGCGCTCGCTGCTGGCAGCGGACATCAAGCCAGGAAAATCCCCCTCCTGATGCAAAAGATTAAAAAAAAAAATCCAGGCACTGCCAAAAATACATAATTCTTTTTTTGTACTCTGCAGTTTGTTTTACTTAGGAAGCCGGCCTGGTCATACCCTGCAGCATGCATTCATTACAGTGATCTTTGACTGGCAGATGCAGAGTAATAAGATGCATATTTTAGTGCTTATTATAATACCCTGTCCAAAAACAACTTGACAAATTTGTGATTTCGACAGTATCTCATTTTGCTGGCTGCAGTGCTCTGTGATTGCCTGGTCCACGTGGCTTCCAGATTATGCATACCACCAATCCTGCTCATTAAAATGGCCACAGTTCACCAGTTTCGGTAGCTTGGAACGAACTTGGAATGAATTATTATACAACAAAGAGGCTGCTGTCATGCAGAACAAAAGACAAGCAAAAGAGAGCTTTGGCTTAATGAGGCTAAGTGAGTGTCTCCCCTGCATCACCAGCTACTTGACGGCCTTTGAGCATGGATTTTTTTCTCCACAGGCCAAAACCTTTGGTCTATTATTTTGTGTTTATGCACCTTGAGGCTAATATACATTTTAATATGCTACACATGGAGAAAAAAAATCAGCCATTAGATTAGAACATGTGCACTCCCTGTTAAGTTAATGACAGCCGAACATAGAGATAAATTTAGGTTTTCATATTTAATTATAGCACAGCGCAGTACGTTTAGCAAGGATAAATTGCACTATTATTATGCTTCATTTTTTTTGACATCTTTTCATATTAACCATGCACACTTACCCCTACTTCCTCCCCAGTGTCACACATAATGTCTCTGTGCATCATCCTTCTCCAACACCATTAATTTTTTATTCTGTACCATTGTATACATATTGTTGTATTTGCTAGCTTGCTAGTTGGAGAAAACCATTCAGAACAGTCCATTTGTTAGATGGACTGCATAAGCAATAAGAATAAAAATAAGGATAAATAAGGATTAGGGAAAAAATGGAAAGAATTGGTGTGCATGTCCAGAGCTGGCTTCTCGTGCCTGCGCTTCGAGCAGGGGTGTCAGCCCCAGCTGCGCGAGCAACCGCCTGGGCCTGTGCCGGGGGAGCCCCTTTCCCGGAGCGCCGATCCCGAACAGCGGGGAAATCGTACCAGAAAGCTTCATCTATTCTGCTGAATTTCATAGTTGGGTAATTCTAATGCGGACATTGATGGCATTAAGACATTTTAGATTACAAAAAATCTGCTCTGAAGAATTTAATGTTGTTCTAGTTTATAGGAATAAAACAGAGCTAGCGCTGCTAGGTGGCACATGCCATTTGCTGGGGCTTTGTGCAACATATTTTACCTCTGTTTGTCAAAGCTATTGCTCCAAGAGCAGCATTAGGGTGTAGGCAAGACCTTGGCCTTGCAGAAGACTATAAAAAAATTAAAATGAGAGGCAAACTGGTGCACAATTCAGCCTTAACGTGTCCTTGTCAAGCTTTAATGGAAATGTTTGGCAGTTTCTCTGCTGCCGTGGGTTCGGTGACGATGCTGGCCTATTTGTCACTACCTGGGCGAGCTTTCAGGTTTGCTTTCAGCTCTGGGCTGAGCTGTCCAGGTTGCTGTGCCCTGTGAAAAATATGTTTCCGTGCTTTACAAAATTAAGGAAATACTGCTGTTTTCCAAAGTGGATTAGAGCAGGTAATAGCTCACAGAAAGAAGATTTTCCTACTCCTGCTGTGTGTATAAGCAAGTAGAATATATTATGCTGCAGGCTTATTCCTAGATTATTCCTTATTGGATAGTTGTTTCATGACAGAAGACACTGTGGCTTGATGACCAGAGGGTCATGACAGGAATAATAATCACCATATGAAAGGGTGCCTGGA
This sequence comes from Crypturellus undulatus, assembly GCA_013389825.1. Taxonomy (NCBI): domain Eukaryota; kingdom Metazoa; phylum Chordata; class Aves; order Tinamiformes; family Tinamidae; genus Crypturellus; species Crypturellus undulatus. The sequence goes on from VWPW01026079.1 coordinate 754,268, forward strand.
TCTCGGTGATAAAGCATTCCTCATCGCAATCACTCAGCACTCGCTGGTGCAAGAATTTTCCTCAATGGCAGAGATCAGCTTTTTCATATTCATTGAGAGCGAATCAGTCTTTCTCTCTCTTCTTACTGTCTCTCTGCATCTCCCTCTTTCTCCCCTTCCCAAATTCAGTTCTGTAGAAGCTTTCACTGCCAAAGGGATTTTTCATTGTCAAGTGAAGCTCACAGAGTTTGGGGATTTTTAGCATCCTGCCGTTTGTGGGATTTGACATAACAGCAGTGCCTAACTCTTGGCTGCCCGTGGAATAAAGCCCTGGGTCAGTAGTGACTGGTGGGAAATTGTTGGCAGTTCAATCACTAGCAAATGTGCCAGCAATTAATCTGTGTGTGCAAAACTGTTCTCCCTCATTTTGTAAGTGCAGATTTTGATGCAAACGGCATCCATGAAAGCAAGGTTGTGCCTTTCAAAATGGAAGCTCTAATTATTAGTCTGAGAACTGATGATATGAAATTCTTTCTCTAGAATCTACCCTGGTGAGATAACTCATTTATTAACAATATTGTGTGTTTCCAAGGAGTACTTCCAAACATCCTGTTGTTCATTATACACCAGTAAAATGCTTGATGTTACACAAGATACACAAAAGCGCAGACTATGTTATACAGGTATCCAGATGGCTTAGAAACATCTATGCAATCAGAAATGTCTCTTATGCATCTACAGGTGTAGGTATTGTTAGTTAAGCCTGCTGTTGTTTATGTGTTCATATTTTGTCTGTGGTACTCGTCACAGATGTACTTAGTGGTCCTTGGGTGTACTTGGGCTCTATGCCTCTGAAAGAAACACTGTCCCCTTCATGTTCTGCCCTGGGAAAATCTTCTCCTTAAATACCGAAGTGGTCTGCAGGACATTGTGTTCAGTGTGAAGCAAGTGCAAACAATTTCTGTGCAATTGGTCTTGGACTGAAGACTGAAGGGTCATTTCAGGGTAAAAAGTGAATTCTAAGAACAGTTTTATTCCTGTGTTAGTTGTGAGAGGGACTTTATGGTTTCTCAGTTTTCTTGACTGCAATCTCTCTTAGTTGTCTTAGGAACAGACTTGGCCTTTAGGCAGAGCCCTAAGTGTAGTGACATGCACAGATGTCCCAGGAATCTAACGGGATTGATTTATGGGGCCAAAGAAACTAAAACTACTGAGTGTCCATATGTCCTGTCTAAATGATGCATATAAACATGACAGGTGAAGAACTCTGTGGTTCACAAATATTTAAAGTTTGTAATCAGCTGAGAGAGAGAGAGGAGTTTTACGATGTTGACTGAGAATTCAGCTAACACTGCTGTGTTGAATTGAAAAGAGAAAAAAAAAAGGTGTTTAGGAAAAACAGCAGACAAATTATCCCTATCATAAGGAAAGCCCTTTTGTAGAAACGATGGAGGTTTCATGTGGGGTTGCTGAGAAGAGAGGGAAGGAGGACCTCCACAGGAGAACTGAGGAAAGAGGTTTCTGCTCCTTGCTGCCCTGTTCCTCCTGCACAGGATTCATTAGGGCCCTGCATCCATGTTTGGGTTGTTCCAGGGAGCAATTACAGCCGGCCTGTAATCTGCTGCTCAGGAGCACGTTGGGCCTCTGTAATAGTTTGAAAGGGCCTGCGAAGAATTCTATTGATTTCCTGGGATCTCGTTCAGGCTGATTGCACTTGGGTACTCTGATGGCTGATGTTTAAGGACACCTACCCTAGCTCTTATTAAGATGGTGGCTCTAATCCTCACCTAGCTGAGGCCTTGTTTGTCTTTCATTCAACCCAGCAGGCAAGTTTTAATGAAATAGCTCCCTTTTGTATTTTATGCCACATCTCTATGTTTGATTGTCACATTTGGATCTATCCAGTGCAAGTCACTGCATAACCCCTATATTGGTCAGGATATGTCATGCCATATATCTGTTCTTTTATTAATCATTTTGTCTTTTTCCTGTTTGACTACTTGGAATAATTGATGCATTTTTTTTCCTATTACTACATTGTATTTCTTCCAAGTTGCTGATTTATTTATACATAAAAGCTATAAAATACCTTGTTGTTTTATACAGAATATCTGGATTTATGAGAAACCCAGAAGCGTATCGCTGAAATAGTTCTTTTTTCAAGACCTTGAAGTTAAGTTTGAAGTAGTAGACTTTCTAGAGCCTATCTATTTTATGTCTTCCTATTACCTGTCATTACAACATGTAGCATTGTGTCCCAGATGCTAACTATTTCCTGAATAGTTATGCTCTCATTTAAAATATTAAAGATACGCCAAAAGGCATCTTTTCCAATCCCAGACTAAAAATATAATCCAGGCTCACTAGCACTTTTTCATTGACTTTTCCGAGCCTTTTTCAAATGCTGAGCACTCCTGACATTTTGAAGTGTCCATTTCAGAAATTTCCATTTGTAAATTGAAAAACCAGAAAGCTCACTGTAAACCCACAAAACTCTATAAGCATAAATATATCTACGTTTTCACTTTTACTAAAAATTTATCGCTAAGCTATAAACAACTTGCATGCCATTTACATTAGCATAAATGACATTCCGAAGCCTCTAAAAGTGCCTGCTAGAATGGAAGTACCAGGAATCCTTTGGTGGCTGTAACCTGAGCGTGCCTTTCGTAACCAGCATGTACAAAAAGTGCTCAGACAGAACGAGCATGGTCTTGCAGAGCCCCCCTTCTGGAGACGATGGGACAGACCTAATTAATTCCTCACACCCCATCTCTCCTCACAACAAAGTCATAATCATCTTCTTGATAGACTGCAACCATTTTATTAGCAAGTTTGCCATAGTTTGACTTTGGACCCGGCAGTGCTTAGTCTGTGCATGGACTTCTGTGCCTGCTGCAGGACTCTGGCCTTCGTTACCAGGATAAAGCAGAGGGAGTAGATAGTGCTCACATTTTCTTTTTTTTCCATAGGACTTACCTTATTTCTCTTTTACTTATTACTGGGATATTTTAGTCACCGTAGTGCTAGTTATGTTTCAAGATATTTATGGCGGCATTGGAGCAATGAACCTGCAGTCTGAAAACACCTACTTTAAAACACATCCCCTCCTCATCTGCTCCGTGTCCTTAGGGCTCCAGTTCCTCAAAGGCAGTCTGGGAGGGCACAGCTCTATGAAGTGTTTGACTGTATGGCTATTGGTCCATAACCCAGCCTCCATTTGGAACATATGTTTTAGGGCAGAACTGAGCACTGATTTGCAGCAGTCTGCACTCTGCTGAAAGCACCAGCTGATGCCCAGCAAAGAGCCCTGAGGTCCCTCAGCAGCTCCTCAGGAGAACTCGCAGTTCACATGGTCCCAGAGTTGCCGTTCCGAGTTCCAGGGGTATCCAAGGTGTGTGAGGTCTGGCTGAGCCAGGAGCAGCAGGAGATCCGAGCAGGGCTGTCATGGGACAAGGTACTTTGGAGTGTGGCCCTGGATGCCTGCACTGAGGAAACTGGACCCTCTTTGGAAACCCAGAACTGGGACCGCAAATTTTAAAACTGTTTAGCTCAAGGACGAGTAAGCCTCTGGGATTAGATCCCATTCCAAATAACTGATGTACGTTTAGAAAATGGAATTGGATCAGGTTATGGCAAAAAAATTCATTAATAGTACCTCGGCAGATTGACTATCTGCTTCCACATCTGTAGAGAAATTAATATCAGTTCAGCCAAATTCATTTCACATTCATTTAAGGCTAGCTTTATACCTTTAGCCAGGAGATACTCGGCTATGGCGGTGAAAGGCAGTGTCACAATATAACTTGCTTTTAGTTTCAAGTATATGAGAAATCATATGGCGCTCTTAGCCCAAACCAAGATAATTCCGTACTCCAGTTCCAAGGAAAACTTGGAGAGTCAAGTATCAGAGAGGTAGTGGTGGATAATTGTATCCTCAGCACATAACCATGGTCAACTCTCCCTGCCTCGGTCCCACTAGAGTACTTTAATTTTCTTCTTGTCTTTCATCTCGTAAATGTGCTTCCCATCACAACACATACCATATGCTATTGGAAAGGGGCTGTAAAGCTTTATAGGTATATATGAGAGTATTATAAAAGTATAATGAAGTAAAAATAATGCAAAGACATAGAAATTATTGAACAACTGCGTTAAAATATTAGGCTGGCTTCATTTTATTGCCTTTGGTTTCTATTTGACATTTCTAGTCATGAGGGATAGAATTCTTTTTCAGAGTGTAAGATGGAAAAATTTAGATTTTTAACACTACTTGTAAATATTTGCTTAAACAAGTAAATAATTTTGGAATGTTAATGAAAAGAGTTTTAGCTCAGTCAGTATGAAACTGATTTCTGATGTTTATATTTTGAAAACATTTTGCTTGCTTCTAGGAAAATGAATTAATTCATAATACAAGTTTTTCTCGGGCCTACTCAAATGTTAATTAATTAAGCAGAATTATAACTAAAGTAATAATGCAATGATGGGAGTGACCATATCCCAGACAGGTATTTGGTCTGGGTAATCTGAAAGTCAGTTTCAATCCTTGCACTGGATGTTGTCCTTTGTGGTCTGTGAGGACAAGCAGGGAAGGACACACCTTTCAGTAGGAGCCATGAAGCAAGCTGCTGTGAAGCCTGGCAGCCCAACAAGCCTTGTCCTGCTGCTGCAAGAAGGATGGACTGCAAAAGAGGCTGGTTGGTGATCAGAATTTTATTCTGTTGAGGTGTTTGCCTGGGCTGAAGGCATGTTTAAAAATAGTGATCTTCATAGCGAGTTGTGAAGTGGGCTTGGCCAAAGTTTCTGTTTCATCCATTCCTCAGATAGCTACATGCACAAGGACCTCAGGACTTCAAAAAGTCTACTGTAAGTTTTGCTGTGATGTTTATAGCTGATGGCATTTTAAATTATTCCTCACCCCTTTATCGCAGCAACCAGAAATATCAGATAAAGATTGAAACCTACTTTACTTTGTCTCACTCCAGGGGTATGTTCTTTCCACTAACAAAAAAATAAGAAGTCCTTTCCGACCTATAAGGAATAGAGCATGAAACACAGAGTCTGCAGGTCTTTTTTCATGGGAAATGTTTGAAAGGAATTAGACTGTTTTCCAGGGAAAACTTACAGCTCACTGCTTGCATATAAATTCACATCAGTGAATGTGGTAGATTTAAATCGCAACATTGATTTCGTTTTTTAGCTCTGCTTTGACTTTATATAGGAGAATTTATTATTAATGTGATTTATCTTCTACCAAGAAGGAAAAAGAAAGACAAGTGAAGAGTAGCAGCATTCACGATCATCGCTTAGAAGGAGCTGGCAGGAGGAACTGCTGCAGCTTGTCTGCTCAGGAGGGCACACGGCTGTACGCATGAACCTCCCTTCTCCAGGCCAAATTCCTGGCGTTTCCTATGTGGCAGTTCAGCTGCAAGGTTCAGCACGTGCTGAAAGGCAGAGCTGTCTTCCACCTGACAAGAAGCACTGACCTCCCTGATGGCCTCTGCTTTCTTTTTCCCTTCCCACCTCTGTGCTTTGCTGGAGGCCTTCGAGGGTCATCCCAGGTCCGGAACAGCAAATGCAGCAGCTCGTTCTGGTCTCCAGCCACTCGGCCCCAGAGATCCCTCGCACCCCGCAGGGCAGCCAAAGCCCGGGGTGACGGCCGCGCTCCGCAGCTCTGCTCATTGCTCGGGCGGGCTGGGCTTGCAGCAGCACGGCGCCTGTCAGGCGGCTGCCGCAGGTGACCGAGGGGTCCTAGGGCCATGGCCAGATCTGTGAAACAAGCTCCCAGGGGACTTAAGAAGCGCAGTTAGTGCCCCTTGCCTTTCACAGAAAGAGTAAATGGCATTTACCTTCTCTGTGGAGAATGCTTTGGGGCTGGTTTTATTTTTTCAGGAAGGAAAGTTTTGAAACATTACCAAGTCAAATCAGCCTGGCCCATAAGCAAGGGATAAGAATGAGAGCACTCAGGAACCACACAAGATGGGGGTGTTCATTGAGTAATTAATGCTGCTGGGATAGTTTAGTAATGAAGGTGGTATAAAATCTCTACAAGAGAGGACAGGAATACAAAAACAGTAATGCAAATAGTGTCCATTTTGTTTCATCTTCTGAAACAGAATCATTGAGAGGAAGAGTGCAGAAACTTAATTAAATACTGAAAGGAAATGAAAATTAGCTCCTGTTTCTTTCGCCCAGGCTGATTCTGTGCCTATTCAGTGTGTATTATTTTCAGAAAAAATTAGGACATTAAGAGCAGAATCCTCAAGGTACTTGCTGTGCTCAAGGAGAGGGGATAGATGTCTAGGCAAATCTACTCCAGTATTGCCACCAGGATCTGCCAAGTATTTGCTATGTGTGAGATAAGTTTCACTGTTACCAAAAAAATGCAGTGAAAAAACAAATATACTGTTTTTTGGGGGGCGAAAGACTCTGAAGCAAAGTTTTATTTAAAGAAAAGCATTTGGTAGAAAATTATAAGCAACAAACTGAGTTCGCACAAAAGAAACCATCATCAGTAGTTTTTGAAAGCTGCGCTTTCACTTAGAAAGGAAGGCAGTGTCAAGATACCATGATTTTATGATGTCTGTCTATTGACAGAGCTGGTACTAGAAAAAGATTCTGAAACAAGGTTTAATATCTTCCTAATATTGCTTTGCTTCCTAGTTAAAACTACACTGGCAAATTCCTGAGTCTGAAAGGAATGCTCTGTGGTGTTTAGTAGCTCTAGTATAAAGGAATTCTTTAAGGGCACAGCTGGTGCAGTATGGACATAAATCGAGCGAAGCTTTAAGGTATATTTCAGACAGTTGGGTTCTGGAAGAGTTCTGTTTGTTTTCTTTTTAAAGCTGTATTTTTTTCTATTTTTGTAGAAAACACAAAGGAGATGTTTGTAGTGTTAAAAACTACAATTTTAATGGTTACGCATTAAGTTTTGTAAACTCTGGTTCCAGAAGGTCCTCACTAACAAAGAATAGCATTTGTGGTAGAAGGGATAAAACTTGGCTATTACATTCCCTCTGCCTAGGTATCGACATCTGAAGTAAACAGATAGCTGTAGGCACTAAACTGGAGAAAGGTGAGACGTGTCTATACTTCCAAATTAAATGTGCCTGGGAATATTCCTTGGTATTAGGCCAACTGGCACAGAAGAGGCTGTGTCTGTGATCAGAAACGAAAGTCTCCAAAACAGGTTGGCTGCAGGCAGGCTGTCTGCTGGGAACGTTCCTGGAACACGTCAGCTTCCAATATCTGCCCAGGAATTGCCTGGGACGGTGGGCACAAGCCAGAACAGTGCAAGAAAATGTTGTAACACTTTGTTAGGATAGATAATAACATCCTATGCCTGGGAACATTCCCAGGCCCACTGATTTAATGGTGTAGATATAGACTAACGAGTCTTGCAAAACAAAAAGAGGGGAAAAAAAAGACAAAACAGTGATTATGGTAGTCAGTGAGCATGAAGGATGGACAGATGGATGTTAAAATCAGCTATTTTAGATGTTCATAAAATTTGCAGTGGGAAAAAATTCTCACAGTCTAAGGCTCCAAAATCAAGAAAACCACTGAGAATTTCTAGAAGCATTCCAGAAGTATCCTCTCTCTAAAATACAATGTAATACAATGTAAGATAATGCAATATAAAAATATATATGCATAATGAGACTAAGATGTGCAGATATGCAAATCAAGGATAAACAGTCTGGAAAAAAAAATAGCCCACTGTCTTCCTAAGTGTTATAAAACAGCTGACTCAAGAATCTCTTGCATCCTCATGGATGAATTCATTTTATGGGCAGTAGGACAAAGATGCAGAGATTGAAATGAGAGTGCTCAGAACCTATGTCTACATCAAAAAGCCATGCGGACAAATGGGAGTGGAGCTGTAGAGTGAAATTGTTGATGCTGCAGTCTGGTGTCCACATTATATGTGTCCACAGCATTTTTATTGTGTTCTAGCTGTATTCTGGTCTCATGGGCTAAATGCCCATTAGCAGCTGGAACTCATTTTAGATGCACTCCTGGAGCACACATTCAGGTTGCATTTCATCCAAAAAAAAATCCTCTGAGACTGTTCTTCAGTAAAAACCAAAGTATGGTATGTGGGGATAATCGGGAGTTTCACCTCAAAAGCTACCCCTGGTCTGAACGGAAACACTAACGCGGAGCCACCCAGAGAGCTCGTGCAGGAGCCTTGCTACCGCCCAGAGCTAACGTGCAAAAGCAGCGAGCGAGCCGAGGCAAACCATCGGGCAGCAGAGACAGAACAGAAAACGTGTGCAGAGGCAAGGCAAAATATTCTGTAAACATGAATGCACTAGTGCAAAGCAGAGAATGAAAATTTACTCATCTTTTTTGTTCTAATTTTTTTTTTTTTTTTTTTTTCNCTTACTCATTTTTTGTTCTAATTCTTCTTTTTTTTTTTTTGGTTATGAGATCTTGTGTCCTGGCAAGAATGTTTCACCAACTTACTCATTTTTTGTTCTAATTCTTCTTTTTTTTTTTTTGGTTATGAGATCCTGTGTCCTGGCAAGAATGTTTCACCAAAACATGCGTACAATAACGAACAGAAAAAGCACAGCACCTCAAAAACCAAACCTTGATTCAGAAAAATTGCTTTTGCACATAGCTGTCTTTAATGTACTAGAGAAGAGCAAAAATAAGCTTTTGGTACCATTTGCACAAGCATGAGCTTCAAACTTAGAGCAGCAGTACAAAAGCAGAGAAGAGGCTGAATTCCAGCTAGACAGTTGAACATCAGTAAATGCTAGATAACCGAGACTGGCTTGGCATTTTGTGGGAATCTAAAACTGCAGGCAAGCAAATAAGCTTAACATTACACAGTGGGACAATCAAAACACCAGCAGGGTGATGTAAGTTACCAGAGCAATAAAACAAAAAACTGGACAGGCTAAAATACCAAGATATACGGGCAATACACAAATACACTAAGTAACCAAATCAAGTGAATGAATAGAGTGTGTGTCAAAACTGAGGCAAACAATTCATAAAAGTCACACACAAAGCCAGAAAACTTAGCTCAAATAGGCACTAAGCCTGTATGGACCCTCTAGCAAGATATCTACATGGTATTTTAAAGGATCTTTTAGGCACACAAGGCTTGGAAGTGGATGCAGCAGTGCAGCCAGAGAGCCATGCTTAATAGAATGTTCTCTGCAGTAAAAGAAAAAGCAACAAGGCAAGTGGAGGAAGGGCGTAAGTCTCATTCCTAAGGTTCCTCAGAGCCAGAGGTTAGATGGGCAGCAAGCCCGCTGCTGGGGAGACAGCAAGCCATACATGCACAGAGTCCTCAGCGATTTAAATTAAGCATTATAGAAATGCTTATTACAGAATGCAAGTGAAAATGTTTTCCAGTTTCCATTGTAATACTCACATATTTGCAAGTGTATTAGATAAATGATTAAGAGAAAATAATTACCCCAGCATCATCGGGGTTTCATGGCCAGCATTATGACCATCAATTGGGGGATACAGAGAAAGAAATGCAATTGGAGTTCAGAGCTGTGGTAGAAGAGTACCAGCACTACCAGCAAGAAGAACTAACAGGGCTTGCTGGGAACACTGCCATAGCTGTATAGATGCAGAACCAGCATAGCAAAAGCTGTAGCTGATCATGATTACAATCTCATCTATCTGCTTGAAATGACCAGGGCAATAAATCTAAAATGGAATAAAATGAGATGAAATTGCATTTGACTCCTGGAGCATTGGGATAATTGCTGACCTCCCAAAGGCTATTACCCAGGCCCTAAAAACTAAAAACCGCAGGATAGAGCTACCTGAAAATGGGTAAGTCAGTGTGAAGATTAGTAAGATTCATAAACCATCTCACAATCCTTTTCCAAGCCTTTCAGCTCCATGCAATCTCCTGAGGTGACTGCTGAACACAGCCGCACAAGGAATATAACTACTGTAATTCCCTGAAATCTTTGTCCTTAAAAAGGAGCTGACCAAGATATGCCATCACGCAAGGCTGAAGCCTATAAACGGAGGAGCCGCGATGGCACCAGGAGCGAGGCTGGCGAGGCTGTCCTGTGAGCGAGGCCCCGCTCCAGCAGCACCTCCAGCGGCACTTCTGCAGGCACCAGCTAAATGCAGGAGCATCCAGCCTGGGTCACACCAGAGTTGTGTTTGTAAGTGGAAGCTTTGGGCCTCACGTTTAGAAGCAGAAGACTACATGAACACCAAGTGAGCAGCAATCGTCAGAGAGCATTTTGTAAAGAAGCAAGGACCAGCAGCCCTGCGGCACCCGAAGCAGCGCTGCCGGGCCTGCAGTGACGTGTGCTGTTAGACATCTAGGAAAGGGCCATCCCCGCTGCCCCTGAAAAAGGAGGACAGCTCAACAAGAATATAGGATCCACAACATTACAGGAACAGAGAAAACAAGAAAGTTCAAAATAAGTATTTGCTAAGCACAGAGTGTGTCAGTCTGAGGTGGCGGCTGCAGAAGGACCTTGAGGGAGTGTCTTGAGCCGGGTGTCTGAGGTGTTGGCGCAGAGGCACCGTCTGCGTTGGTCATGGAGAAGGGTGAAGGCCCTGTTGTCTGCAAGGATACAGGAACTCTGCAGGTGAGGGAGATGGCGTAATGTGGGGCCCAAGTGATGACCACAGAGCACCGAGCAGCAGCTTGGGCACGCACCTCAGAGCTGCTCTGCGGCACTAGCTGTAGCTTCCCAGGATTACCTGAAATGGGGAAGCACTGGGATGTGTCGAGCGCTCCTATTACAGGGAGGCAAGCATAGGCCTAGCAATAAAGACAGACAGAAAAACTCACTGCATTCCCAGTAGACTCTTGCTCTTGCTGTAGATCCAGAGCAGCATCCATCTGTGCATGCCGCGAGCTCCAGGCGGGAGCAGCAGGGCCCTGCAGCTCAGCGTGGGCCCTTTCCAGGCAAGACAACCCTGAGCATCGCCAGCAAGGCCGCGCTGCCCGTGCCGCTGCAAGACGGCTCTGCAGCATCCTTGCAGCAGCCCCACGTCACCGCGCTCCAGCTGGCCGCTTCGCCCCGCACGCTGCCGGACGCACGGCCTCTGGGAAGGGTTTCCTTGTGTTGCACCTCGGAGAAGGGGCTTCCCAAAAGACAGCACGAGCTCAGGAGCTGCCTTGCTCAGCCCGGGAGCGTCATCCATCAGCACACACAGCCCCCTGCCAGCATAGTCAGGCGTGCAGAGACATGGATTACCTATAATAATATAAATTATGTCGTCTGCGACCTTTGTAGCAGCAGCAGCCCTGTTGCAGACTGCATTACCTTAGAGAGGCTGTGCTGAGGAGAAAATTTTGTTTCCATTTTTGTCTTGTGGTTGCAGTAGCCATAGGGTTTTTTTTTTCCCAGATGTAGAGTGAATCGCTGTAAATACCTGCCATAACTTCACCTGGATTAATTATGTCAAGGTTTAAAAATCATTCTATTCTTTACTATTTAAATGAGGGTATGATTTTGAAATACTGCAGATTTTTCAGTACCTGTAGGCCTGTGATGTCTCATCCCTGGAGAGGGATGTTATTTGGGAGTTATTTGGGTGCAGAATGTGCAAAGATGTGACTTTTTTATTAAACAAGGCTAAAGAGGTGGTGCTGCCTCCCAAGTCATGTTGCAGAGGCTGATCCTCGGCCAGGGTCGTTGTGTACATGCTTAATGTTTAGCCACATATAGCAGCTTGTAGGGTCAGGATAGGGATTTCTCTGTAAATATGGTTGGTATGGTTAGTTATGCCATACTGAGCCCTGCTATCCACAAAATAGCTCAATGAGTACACAGTGCAAAGCAATATGTAAAGGAAATGTTTCTGAATCTCAGTTGTTCATATGCAAGGAGCACATAACCACTGAAAAAGTGGATGCCCTATTGGGGGAATATGTGGTTGTGAGCTATATTTAATAGCAACGAAGGAAAACTGACTGCATAGACTTGCAAGCTGCCTAACTGTGCATACAAATCAGGGAAGTCTTGTAGTAACAAGATGCTTAGGAACTCATTTTGCAGCTATTATAGCAATTGAAAGTAAGATAGTTCTTAAAAGTACAGAGCTGTGCATGTGATCTATGTGTCAAACGATTTGCATGTTAGATTTTAAAAAGCAAATTCTTCTTCTGATTGACTTGAGTGAAAATCTAATCAATTCAGCATTTTAAACTGTATGACTATTGTAATGTCACTTTCAGAATATAATAATCCTTTAGTTGTTAGACTTCAGATGTTTCACGTCAGCTGTTCCAGAGGCAGATGAATACACGGGAGAGGCCTGTGGGAGGTTTGCAAGCCCGGCTGTGCTGCACGCTCTTGTGCTGCGCTGCCTTCGCTTCTTGCACTGCAGCTTTTACTTTGATGTCTCCTGGCTGCTTGATGGTGACAGGGAAAGCGTTTATAGCAGTTTAGTGAAGCTTTTGCTTTTGCAGTGGATGGCTTTTTTAACTTGATAAGTTTGATATAATCATTTTTTTTACGATTTACCAATTACTTATTTCTTTCCAGATCTGTAAAAAAGTATTAGTAACTTTGAATGATAAGTTTCTTCTTCAGCATGACTTCCTTTTAATGGACAGTTCCAATTTTACAATCTAGCTGTATTCTTTTCTCTTTTTTTTTTGATGTCACTTGTTATGTGCTGATTTTGTCCAGTGCTCAGAGAAATTGTTGGAAGGCCCGACTCAAAAGAGAACACCCAAACTCCACATAGAAGTGCACTCAGTGTTTTCACTTCCCACATCTCACCAACTAAAGTAGGAGTTTTGAGGGTACAGAGGTGGCAACACTTACTATTAAATTCCCAAAGTATTCACAGCAGGAGTGTTAGCATGACATTCAGTGAGCTTTAGAGTATCGAGGTGATGATAAAAATCACAGTGTTGTCTAGTTTAGAGATTCTAAAAGGCATGGTTGGCTCCTTGGTCTTAACCACAAGAGCTGACTAGAGCTCTTTTGTCTGTATTGAATATTTTACATTTAAATTAGAATTGAGTGAAACAGAGGTGGAAGGATTACTGTGTAGGAGAGATGAATGAGGAAGAGCATTGTAGTCTGTGCCGAAGGAGGATAAGTACTGACATAAAAGATGGATTACAATGAATCTGAAGTGGAAGAAGGTTTACTTAGGAATTATTAGCAATAGTTTGCATTTAAGTAATCTGTTAGTGAAATAATATGTGTATAGTTATGTGATCTGTAATCTACTAGAGAGAAGTGGAGGTTAATTCTAAATATATTGGAATGATTTGCTACTTGCAGTATAGGCAAATCAGTAAATCTGGAACTGCCATGCACAAGATACCTCAAACAAAAATACAGGATAAGCAAAAATCTGCAGAGCTTCTGCAAAGCAAATCATTCTTTTAAGAGGGGAAAAGCGTGTATACCCCTATGACTTGCGCAAGGTTTGAAGATGCTCTAAAGAAAGTATTTGAGAGCTAAATTTGCAACTAAAACTCATTCAATGATGGTGAAAATGACCTTTTCCACCAGAGGTTGAAACATAGCTGCCCTCGCTGCCTGCCCTGCCCTTCCCTTGAGCGTGTGACTTAATTGGGAATAACCGAGTAGACTTAGGGATGTTTCTGTGCGCAAGGCTGCTGTGTACACAATGCTTCAGTGTGTGCACAGTGCAGGGAATAGGGGCTGTACCTGTGCGGGGCCGTGCACGCACGGGCACGCGGAGGAGGAGTGAGCACCGTGCCCAGCGGCGACGCTGCTGACCAGTACACGTGGCTGAGCAGCAGACTTGTGCTTGCCTGCAATGGCTAAAAAAGGGTTTATGTTTCCTTACGGTGCTTTAAAGAGCACCTCTGAAGCTTCTTTGGAAGGCCCTAAAAAAATGACACTCCTAAAGTACTGCTGGAGCTTAGTCTCCCCAGGAAACATGCACCCAGAAGAGGATGGTTAAATGCAAAGAAATAGATTATTTTAGGATTGTTGTGTTTTTTTTTTTTAAAGAGGGTATTGCTCGATGAGGTAGCTGAACATCTGAATTCCTATCCAGCTTGGAGAAGGCAGCAGTTCAAAGGATCTAGCAATTGCATTTCTTTTCATAAAATTGACTGCATTGATACTATGAGCACATAAGCTCAATGTATGGATGTGCATATACATATGGACAAATGAAAATGTGAATACCGACCTGCTGTATTTTTACTTATGTAACAGTCATACCACCAAATACTATTGGCGCAAAGTTTTTCCAACACCAGAGCTCCATGGATGCTCTTTTCCTAAAAACATTTGAGTGCAGGTTCATTTGCAAGCCTGGCTGGTGTTTATTAATAGGCATTGCACCAACTTCTCTGCTACGCTGCCATTTAGCTGGCAGGATTTCATCTGCATAAATGGATGGAAAGTCCTTTCCTCACATGTCCAACAAACGGGAGACAAAGTGCCTGCCAGTGTTTTTAATTTCTTTTGCATGTTCTAGTTAGAGCGAGAAGAATGCTTTCACTCCGCCGTGTCATGAATATGATAATCTATGGAAATCACAGAAAGCAGGTACTTAAGTTAAGCACATACTGTACTACAGGAATCCCTGATGAATTCAAGTCTCTTCTGTTTAGAGAAGATGTTGTTGTCTAATAAGTGACAGACTGCCAGATGTTCGTGAAGTAGCACAGTAATGTGTATCAGGATCTTCCTTTCTTCACCCCAGAAGGTAACATTTTCCTTATCATCTATGTCATCCTGCTTTTGATTGCAAATGTGTAAGTTTGCTTCAAAGATTAACTCCTTTTTTGTTTTACTGATTATTTCATGACAGAAGGACTTCAGTACATTTGTAGAATGCAAGTTTTTGCCTCACTACAGTAAATCTATATTCCTAAAATCTTTTCCATCACTCAGTATAAGTTGCTAAAATCAAACATTTGAGATAGATGGAATGTGAAGAATAATTTGTTCATGATTTTGAGCTAGTAGAGAAAATTTGGGACTGTGGTAGAAAAATGATGAAAGAAGAAGTAATTGTTATTTCAAATAATGGTTTTAGCTCCACGCTCAAGTATGTACCATATATCTCGCGGTGAGGTCACAGCAATATGTTTTCCTAGAATACACATTAATGTTCCCTTTGGTCTCAGAATTACCGCAGGGCTGGGGGTTAGTTCACATGCTTTAAATAATCATGGTTTAAAGAACGGATGGAATAGCTGAATAACAAAGTGCAGTGGTATGTGCACACGCAGTGCAGGGAGCAGAGGTTACGGGAACAAGTGCGTGTGCAGTAACTATAGATTATTGAGACAGCGCTGTTTACAAAGCAAATATAGTTCCAAGGAAAAACAGCAAAATAACTGGAAGGCAGAGTTTAATTTTCTCAGAGGAATTACTGAATTCCACCCTTTATTTTGAAAGCATTTCCCTTTCATTGATGGCAGTGATGGCAGTTGCTGTGTGGCTCTAGGAGCAGGGAGCGCATATGAATACAGGGGCTCAATTCCCTGCTCTTCCTTGCTAGCAGCCCTGGGGGCCGTCACCGCTGTTGTTGCCCCAAGAAGCACTCTGATCAGTGGAGGTGCCTAGAGGGCCGTGTCCCACCAGCTCTGCGGCCCGTGCGCTGGACACGGGTGGCCCCATGCCCCGGGGATGCTCCTTCCTGCTGCGGGCCCTCCCCTTCCAGCGTCTGCCACCGCAGGCAGACCGATGCGGAGAAAACTGCACTGCAGCTGTCTGCAGAGCTGAGCTTTGACTGTGTGAAAGAATATCGAAAAGAATAAGCATTAGCAGCTTCACTTTCTCCATTGCCAGATGTGTTTAGTTTTTCATTAGTTGAACAGTTTATGAGATTAGTGAGGAGAACACGTGCAAAATATTCTTTCCATATATCTATGAATGTACATCTTTAAAGGAGCAAATTTAGCCTTTTGGCTTTACTGTTTTGTTTTGTTTTGTTTTTCCAGAAAGAGCACAAGCTCTCTTGACATTGTGACAAGATTTTGCTGTTGTTACTAGCGCTGTTGTTTGGTACAAAGACTTTATGTTTTCTGCCTCTGTGGAAATGCTGGAACCACGTTAGTAAATTGTGAAAGCTCCAAGAGGCTGGAGGCAGCACACTGCAATGGAAAGCGTTGTGCTGTGCTAAGTCTAGCCAAGGCCGTAGTACCTACAGCACGTGATAAGATTCTAGATTTATGGAGCCATTTTGAACACATTAGACTGGAAAAATACACTTGAGAAAATATTAAAATCAAATCTGCTTGCTCTGGAAAACTTTATACATCGAATGGAAAGTTTCCCACATGAAAACAGGGGTCAGACATTACTAAAACCTTGTGCTGAGGCTGTATAAAGTGACCCCTAGCAGCGTGATTTAAATTCTTACAACAGGTATCTAGCTTGCTTCAGTGTTCGGTTTTCCCTTATCTGATTGCCTTTCTGTGCGATACTTCCTCTTTCGGGGTCTTGCTTCCCCTCCTGCCCCCTCCAAGCTGTCCGCTCTCGGCTGCTCTGACTGGCTCTGAGGCCGTCACTGGGCTGTCGCCTCCCCAGGCTGTTCAGTCCTAGCATTTACTCAACCACTGGCTTATCTCCCCAGTTTTCCAAAGGCAAGGAGACACCTTTGCAGTCGTAATCCTCTGAAAGGCAGCACAGGGATGAATCCCAACGTTTTGGCATGTTTGCAGAAGAGAGTGGTATTCTGGAAGGAGAGCTACACCAAGCTGAAATCAGCAATTCAGTGTAAAACATGGTTCAATGAAGGGTCAGTAATGCCTGACCAACTTGGTACCTTTCCAGGGTGAGATACCTGGCGTGGCAGGTGAGGGCAGAGCAGTGGGTGTTGTTTAGACTTTTTGACACTAGCGTTTCTGTAGCAACCTCACAGGCAAAGTGAGGACACATGGACTAGATAAATGGAGGTGGACAGTGAGGTGCGGTGGAAATAGGTTGAAACTGCCAGGCTGGGAGGGTTGTGGCCAGTGTGGAGCCTCTGCCTTGGAGGTGCACCAAACCTGACGGGACACGGCCCTGAGCAGCCTGCTCTAAGTGAGCTGCTCTCAGCAGAGTGTTTGGAGCAGATGGACTCCAGGGGTCCCTTCCAACCACTGGTAGCTCTGGGAAGGTGGTTCGCCGCTGATGTCCTTTCAAGGCATTTTGAGGATTTTATTTTCTCCTCCTTTCTTCTGTCCTTCCTTGAGGGAATGCTGGTGGTTAAGTAGCTTTAGAGAAAAATCTGTTTCTGTTAATAAATACAAGGTATAGAGAAAGAGGTGTAAGATCAACATTGTGTTTGATTTCTGAAACACACTAGTGATTTATACAGCAAAGCTTCAGTGAGAAAATTATCTAACCATTTACCTAACCACAGAGTATGTGGGCCTTTGTTTAATACATCAGTACTACATGCAGCACATAATATTTCATTAGAGCAACTTTAACTCTCCTTTGGCAATTCAGCATGTCAGACTTTGTATTTTTAAAGTGCAGACATTTCTGCTGCAGATAGCAGAACTAGACAAGAACAAGAATGAAGACTGAAAAAGTTTGTGAGGTCAGACGATTTAGCTTCCCTTCCGGGTACGTGAGGGATGAGACTGTGTGTTGCTTAAAATTGTTTACAAGTTAAAAGTGCATGAGGGGAATTTACAGAATGAATCTTCATACCTCAGAGTGGAGGCAAGGGTCAAATGTAAAAGAAATTGGATAATGATATTGCATTTGACATGAGAAATTCTCCAGCCATGGAGAAAGGGCATTTTTAAACCTTGCTGCTTCATAAATAAATGATATTTACCCCAAATTTCCACGTGCCACTGATCCTTGTAATTGCATATATAAGTTCTTCATTTAGTTTATGAGAGTTACTCCCTGAAAATCCCATTTATGAAAATGACTACTTTCTAGTGATCTTCTTTATCCTCCATCTCACTAGCAAATACTAGCAGGATGTACCTTAGTTCCACTCAAGCCCTGTGGATACAGCAGTACTATGTGTACTTATTTTTGCTTTAGGATGATACCTAGCAGTCCCAGCTCAAATCTGGGTTTATAACAGTGGACAGCATGCAGCCCTTTAGCAGGAGACAGCTCCCATAAACAACCCTTAGCCTTGGCATGGAGACAAGCACCTTGACTTGCAACAGACCAATGTAGAAATCAGAAATAAAGTCTTGGTTTTCTGTTCACTGGCTTGATCCACCCCCATTCCAATTAGGGGCTACTTGCTAATGCTCCCATAATGATTATAGCTCTATGAAATGAGAGATACCCTCTACTTCTTGCCATTAGGAAACAAGCACCTCTTTTAGTTGATAATACGCTCAATTACCTTTAGATTGATCCATGAATAAATTATAATCAAAACAGACTTATTCACCTTAAAGCTTTTCTGGCTTAAGGTTTCATTGTTGATTCATTATGTTGTCAGTTCTCTATTGGCAGGGTAATGGTTTTTTATATCTGGATTGAGACAGTTTTAGTGGAAGATACTGTTATCTTTAAATGAGTAGGATTTAGCTTTTCTGGTGAGAACAAATTCATCAATGATGAATCCCCGGAGAAACTACTGAAACAAAATCGCATGTTATTGGAGATTTGTACAGTTCATCAGTTAAAAGGCGGCTTTTGGAAGTCTTTAGCAAGAAAGGTTTTTTGGTTTTGTTTTTTTCCTTTCTTTCTTTCTTTCTTTCTTTCGCTCTGTAAAATACTCCAGGACAATATTTCAAGCTTCCAGCTTTGAGATAATGCAGTTATAAACAATGAAATAAAACCAGTTAATATTTTATATATGTATATATATGCTCTACTATTGATGTTATTCTCTGCAATAAAAACACATTTGGTTATGGCTATATAGAGACAAATGTATACAAAGAATACAACTAGAGACTGATACTGTATATCAGCAGACAAGACTTAGCTAATTACTCTGCTTGTTGCAGTCTTCTAAACAAGTTATGATCCATCTATTTATATTGATGCTTTTTTCTCTTGAGGCAGGTGTTGATGTGGCAGAGATTCCACTATGTGGAAAGTTTGGTGACATTGAGATATCCGGAAATTAAAAGAAAAATATCTGAAGACACATTGCAGAGAGATTTCAAAAGCAAAGAGGGATTTCAGCCCACCCAGTTGCAGTGCTCGTAGTTTCATTGGGTACTGTACCATTAAATTCTCCATGTGCTTTAAAAGATATCCCTGGCAGTGATTAGATTCTCTAAAATTTCCATCTCTTTGGTGGCTGTTTTAAAACATTTCCACTTTTGCTATAACATGTAACTCTCTTCATTTTAATATTATGTGCCACTTCACATATTGTGTGCCTTTGACTCCAAAATGTTTGAAACTACAACTCCGAGCAATAAGCAGTCTCATCGACCTTCTGTGTATCTGTGCATTGCTTGTAAGGGAGCCTTCAATAATGTCCTTCCTGAGATCCTGAGGCTACATTTTTATGTATTATTTATTGGTATAGAAAGATTGCTGGTTTTCAGTGTTTGATGAAATTTGGCTTGGCTGCTTGTGAACGACCAGACTCCAAACACAAAGTAATCAAGTCATTTATAAAGGCACACAAGCAATTTCCATCCAGTCAATGGAAGCTCACTGTATATCCCTAAGACTAGAATAAGATACAGATGCTTAGTTAATTATTTTTCATTCCATTTAATCAAATTCTTGATGGAAATACAAGATTGGACAGTAAAACCTCAGGTTGGATTTTGGTTTTCTAGGTTAATCATCACTTCATTTATTTTGAAAAAATCATTTAACGACATTCATGTCATTACAAAACATCTAATACAACTTCTTTGCAGATCCAGTGACATTAGATGCTTTTCAAAATGTCTGCTATCCATTCCAGTTAGCAGCTATAATAGATGTAAAAATGTGAATACTTTGAGGTCATATCTTAGAAAAAAAATATAGAATGAATGAATTGCCATGGTAAAGTACTCATCATCTACACATAAAAACGATCATTTTCTCACACACTTTTCCTCAGATAGTCTCCTTTATTTCGATGTGCTTGACATTTCTGTCTGTAGAAACTAGGAGGTTGTGCATGCATTAAAAATATACAAAAGCAGTTGATATATTCTGCAAAGATTTGACTAGTCTTCCCGAAGAGGATCCTGTTTAGTGAGTGAAGCCATGAACAGCTTCTCCATCAGTGAAGCCCTTGGCAAAACTAACTTTGCTGCCGCCTGCGGCAGTCAGCGGGTGAGCTCCTGGCCGGAGAGGGCAGGGTGCTCGGTGCTGCGTGCTCAGGGCTCCCGCGCCCGCCTGCCCGCGCTGCGGCGGGGACGCAGCTCCCGCGATGCCGCTGCGCGCTCGGCGCGCCAAAGACGGCTTCTCGTTGGGGCAGCCGGGCAAGGCAGGGATCTGCTCACAAGCTGCATTTCTGAACTTTTGGTAAGAGTCTTCTACAGTTGGTGTGAAGAACCCGTTTTCTTTGTGGGTGCTTTTTAAACTGATGCCCAGAGTGAAATTAGGCAAGTTACTCCTTTTACTCATTTTTCGGTTATTTTGATTTGATGGGTAAGGCTGCTATTTTACTATTGCTTGCAATAATTTTTAAAATGTTAATGTAAGACATGCTAGAACTTTTTCTCCTGACAAACAGAAATCTCATATTTTTGGTGTCTGCACAGAAAGAAAAGATTATTTACTTCTAGTAATAACCCTTGAAGGTATGCTACATATTTTGCAGTCATCTACTTACCTTCCTTTAACGTGTGAATCTTATTTGTGGTGTGATAGAGGAGCCAAACCTTCCTTATCGTTTATGAATTCTGTAAAATTCACGTTCATGACTTACGGAGTTGACATTTGTAGAGAAAGCATTGGATATAACATTAAGGAACAAGGTTCCAATAAAACAGACAAAACGATATCCCTCTGGTAGGTTCCAGATTCAGGCTACCTGTGGATGTGGGAAGGATGGGGTCTGCAGGACCTCCTGGGCCTGGCCTTGCATTTGTCTGGAGGGAGGGTTTGCCCCAGAACATGGCCTGTGCTAGGCCTCTGCAGCAGAGCAACCACCCAGAGCCTCCAAGTTGCACTTGGACTTGAAATTAAAATGTGTTGAGGACAGAGACCGAGTCTCACAAGCCGGGAAACATTTCAAGGACCTCAGCCTTCGGCTATATGCTCAGAGCGCCCAAAGCCAGGCAGCCAAGAAAACTGTTATTCGTCATATTAAGAAGCCGAGGTCCCAAAGCTGGGTATGGTGACTGGCAGAGCTCGTTGAAGGATTTTTCTCCTAAGGATTATCAGAAGAACAAGGTAACTGGTTCTGAATTTACTTTATTTTAAAAAAAAATGTTAAATTTTTAAATAATTCTGGGTTTGAAATTCACATTGAAATTCCCTCTTTAAAAAATTGATAAGCACAGCAGTGCTCTGTCTTGTTGGATATGCTCTTTGAAGTTGTTATATTTGCGTGAACTAATGCTCGCAACTACTGAGGCTCCGTATCCCCTGTTACTACCTGGTAGTTTCTACAGGATGGGAGCAGCTTCTGAACGGGGTTTAGTTAGGTGGATAAAATACTTTTGCATCATAAAGAACTAGTTGCAGGGAGAGGAGGCACATAATCTGCCGAACAAGCAAAAATCCATGTTTTCAAACATGTTTCATTCACCTAGATGAGAGATCATGGCAGGCTACAGTGTCTCCATAGCTCTGTTGTGCATCCAAAGGGATTTTTTTTCCAGAAATTGAGTGTTTGGCAAGTTTATGAAATCTGAACTAGCACCTTCAGTGTTCCTGGATGAGACATGAGCTTTGTATTTAATTAAATCTTCTTCTAGTGCTTAATCAGGCCCAAAGGTAAAATGTCACAGAAAAATCTGTAACTGGCATATGGAGGTAAATTATGAAATCAAAATGCATTTCTGTTCATTTCACATTTGTTAGCCTTACTTTGACAGACCCAATAGCCCTCTGACATCGTCACAAAGTACATGCTTATATGCTTTAAAAATACACAGGCATATCCAAATATCCCTAAAAGTATTCTCAGACATTAGTAGAACCCTTCCAAGTAAGCTGATAGTTTTATGACACCTTTCCACATACTTAAGGAATAAAGTTACATATTTGAATTATTTAACATAATACATACTTATTTATGAGCAAGCTTGTGCTGGAGAAATAGAAGACTGTTGGATGCTGACCTGTAATCCAGCTGTTTCCCTGCTATGGTATATTAGTATTTTAATATTCAATATATATTTTCAAGTCAGATCCTTAAGTTCATATCTGATTTTTATTCACTTCTCACTCCAGTATGGTCCCACTGATTTCAATTTCGGCTTCTTCTGTAGGAAACCAGTCACACTCAGCAAGGACTGAGGATCCTGCCCATAGGATCTGGCTTGTTCTCTTTGCCATGCCTGTTCCTTAAGCATAATCATGCTTCCTGCTTTTTGTTTCAGAAACTACCTAGTTTTGGGCCTTACCTGGAGCAACGCAAAAAGATAATAGCCGAGAACAAGCTGAAACTGAAGGAACAGCGCACAGCTGCTTTGCTCCCTGGGAAAAAGCATTTCATTCCAAAGAAGCCCATTCCAGCAATCAAGGTAACTAGAATATATGCTTATGTATAAGAAGTGATCAGCCATCAGGCAGTTGACATGCACAGTCATTTCTAGCAGTTTGAGTTGGTTATTACTGCTTTTAAGCTCGTAAGAGGGCATCAAAGACAACTATTTATGCAGACTTCCTAGCTTTTAACCAAAATCGATGAGAAATGATCTGCAATGCACACGTGTATGTATTTCCTTAATGCCATTTTCAAAGTCAAGATGTTCAGGCAGTGGAATGGTAATTGTAGAACAAGGCAGGAATAAAGCCTTGAAGAGTGAAGTAAAACTATTAATAATTTCCTTCCATTTAACAGTGTGAGCTCAGCTCTGCATGTTACTTTTTGATAATTTGTGATGTGCTAAATACCTCCATCTCTCATGCAGGATCAATGGGGGAAAAAAAAAGCTGAAATGTTCAATACCTATGAAAACTGAGTCTTTGGTTTTCAAACTCGACTTTTAAAGGTGGAAAATGCTTGCTTAAGTAATTGATCCACTGCCACAATGAGTAAATGTCAAGGTGAAAATAAAGCCTATGACCCCATCACAGATAGGCAACTTCTACCATATGATCAGCCCTTCATGAATTCTTGCAAAAATAAGACCAAAGTATAAGTACCTTCACCGATGGCTCAAAATAGCACATATTATTCCAAAGGGAATATTGCAGAATTTACTAGCATGTGTAGCATTGCAAGTTAGTTGATACAATGCAGAACAGATTAAGGATAATCTTTGAGTCATCATCTTCTCCAAGTTGATGAATTTGCCACTTCTGTAGACCTCCCTTACTTTTTTGGCCTGATAATTTTGGTTTATGCTATGCTACTGCAAATAGCTTCCCTCCTCTTGCGCCGAGGTTCCCCTCTTTATGTATATGAAAGGATCTGAAGAACAGCAATATACTTTTTCTCTTTGCCAATGATGAAGATTTTCAAAGACTGCTTGACCTCAAAGGTTTTATGGTTCTATTCTCTTTGCAGGGAGAGTATTGATGTTGGGGATAAGAGAAAGCAACAGCCAATAACAGCATTTTCAATGAGATAGCTTGCTTCTAAAACAACAGAAAACCAAAAAACGAATACCATCCAAAAGCAAATAAACAGAATGAAGGAAAAAGTTTAGCAGGAGGGAAAGACAGACATAAAGACTTGAGGAAAAAAAAACATAAATAAAAAGTTACGGTCAATAATTTATCAAGCCCAGCTCCAAGTACAAAAGAAAAAAAAAACTCCAATAGTAGGAGATTGGTTAAAAAGAAGAAAAGAGACCCTACTTCAGGGAAAAAAAAAAACTTTTGTTTATAAAGATATAAAGACATTGAATGCTTTTATGTGGTGTCTGTGAGGAGCATCTCAGAGGAATCAGGTTAGCCTTACTTTAAAAAAGACTGAAAATCCTGAAGCAATTAGGAGAAGGTAGGAATCACCAAAGCGGATTCATGGCATTCAAACAAAGTTTATAATTAATAGATTCATCCATAAGATTTTGTGGAGAAAATCTGCCAGGAACATTCACAATATTCTTTACAGAAGCTGAGTGAAGCTTAATGAGAAAAGGTGGCTCTGATGCACTTCCCTGACCAAAAACTCGCCACAGGGGAAGCCCAATGGGCTTGTTGAGGGATTTCATCTGTAACTGTCTCAGAACTGGGCTCACTTAGAACTACCAGCTCCCATATCTGCAGAGCTGCAAGCTTGTAAGGGCAGACTGGTGGGTCACCTCTCTCGCAGCAAAATGTGAGGTTGGCTACAAGCATCAACTTGGGCTGTCTGTGAAACTTGACTTCTACATGGGTTAGGTCTCTAAATCCTTTCAACTCTTACAGCTACTCCTCACCGTATCTGCAGTTTTTCTGGAAAAAAGGGAGAAGTAGGTACTCTAGAAAGCTGGGTAAACCTGAGAGCTGACTGTCCTCAACAGTAATGCCCTTTGGTTTGACTGGTTGCTTGAAAATTCCTGATGCCTGACTGGAATTCCCTCATTCGCCTGATCCGCTGTTGGGTTGCTAATATGTAAAGTCCAACATTTGTTTAAATGCTGCTTGCTGCCAAAATGCCTTCACCCTCTGTGAAGGGTTTTATCCAGAATCTAATTTATTTTTGGATAGCTCTTCACTTGACTTTTCTCTTTATTTTCTCTATTTTTCAATATTAATTGAAACTTCATATTTTGATATTAACAGAGTTGTTTCTTTTTGCATTTTTCTGTGCAGTGCTCAGATATATGCCCTGAATCTTTTCGTTTTAGTTGCACTTCTGCACAGTTGCAATGCATGTCTTTGTATGTAACCTCAAGTTACCTCCATATTACTTTAATTTTCTTTCCTTGTATCTTTTCTGTTTTTATTTTTTCTTACTTTCGTATAGACCTTCAAGGACAAAGAACTAAATTATTAGAAGATTAGGTTTGATCCTCATTTATCTGTTTTTTTCCACAAGTCTTGATGCATAGGTTGCCCTATTCAACAAATTTAAACTACTTTAAACTTTCTGACATAGTTTTGCTTATCAGCTTAGCTAGGGCATGATATGTTGCCCCATATCTGATGGAAAAATGTCAGTAGTGTCTCTCAAGGTTACAGTCCTCCTATCTGAATATTTTTTTTCCCTCATGTGAATGACAATATGTCTTCATGGGCTTCTGCACATGTGTGCGAGTCAGTTTTACCGCTGCTGGAAGCCCCGTGCTGGAGGCCATCCAGTCACGTTTACTCCAGAGTTGTGTACAATCCATAAAGCTCTCCAGAGAGATAATGATGATCTGGATCATTCCCGACCTGCATCGGGGTGGTTGCACATCTGAGTAGATTTAGCCTGTACTTGCCTGCCTGCCTGCAAAAGATGATGTAGCTGTATTCTTCATCAAGAACTTGCTTATGTCAGGTGGATCTGTGTGTCTGCGACTCCTTTTTCCTCTTGAGTAATTCTGCAGCCATGATTTATGGGGCTCCAAGTCTGCTTCTCCAAGTATTGGCTCCAGTATGAATCACTGCAATAGCAATAATGATCCCTTCCCTAGCACAGTGCTGCAGAAAGGATTCTCATTAGATATGACAGTTTAAGCAAGGTTGAGCCAATCTTTGGATGTGTGGAGACATCCTAGAGTCAACCTTTCTTTTCCTTCCTCCTCCTGTTTGCCATAAGACAACTTCAAGGGACTGTGTAATAAATGGTATTGAGCTAGTAGCCCAAAACAGAGGAAGGACACTGTGTATGTACAAGTTTTTCAGAATGTTTTTTAATTTTGTTTAAACTAGAGTCAGGGTTGACTTAAAAGGCTTCTGGTTCAGACCTTTACTTGAAACAAAGGAAAGCATATTAAGCAACTTCACATATAAACCAGAAAATGGAGCACTTTTTGTTAATAGTTAGGCTTTTCAGAACATTGATCATCATATTCCAGCTTTCTCTTTCTGTTTAGTCAACTTGTTTAGCCAGGTTCCAACCTCACTTCATGGCTGCTTAATTTCTTGTGAAAGCCTGTGTCAGGGGCCCATTGAAAGGTAAAATTTATGAATTGATTCTTCTATATTTATTGCCTCGTAGTGTATATAAAGAATTCTAATAGATCCAAGAAGCGCAATTTTCCTTTACAAAAGCCATATTGAGTTATGTAGTAAAGGTTCATTTGAGTTATTTTGCAGGTCTGTCTTTAATTAGTACCACAACTGTTTTACTTGATTTACTGAAATAAAGCTTAGAGGTCTCTCAATCTCAGAGCGCATTTAGTAACTTCTTTAACTACTGGCAAATATTTGTAATCTTTCAATATAATAATATTCATTTCAATGAAATTACATATTTTTGTTAGCTACTTTATATTAAATTCACCCTGTCCAAGTGCTGTCTTGTCTTGGTGGCTTACTCATCTGAATATGTTTTTCCCAACTTTTCTTCTTTTGTTTTCCTTTGATAGAACCTCACCTTTATTGCTGAAAAACTGAGCAGGTGGAAGACAGGTATCTCTCTGGAGACAAAAGATGGGTCTCTCCCTAAAGAAGACAAGCCATGTAGTTTCTTTGCAATGCTTCATCCTCTTTCAGTGGTCTCTTTGCCCTTGGTAAGGACGTTTTTGTGGAGGTCCTTGCTCTTTCAGAACCTATTGAATTTTGAGAGCTGCTCTCCTAAACAATACAGAACTACTAGAGCACGTGGGGCCAAGCGCAGAGCTTTTCTACATTGTTTGTTGCAGTCGGAGGTGGAGCCCATGCTGGGGACAGGGTGCTGAGGAGAGGCAGAGCTTGATGCCTGGGGCTCCACCAATGACTCCTCGTCCCCACCAGCAGCTGCTGGCAGCCCCAGCCAGTGCAGCTTTCTCATGAGCGTCATGTAACACACCGAGGGTTTCATGGGGACTCAAAATGCACGCCAAAAGCACAGGCATTTCCTTTGCATTTCCTATCCGAGACCCTTGTTCATGACTCTGGTGAGAGGCTTGTCCTGACCTTCACAGAGTGGGATCTGTGTGAAGATGGAGACTTGTGGCTCACAAGGCCACTGAGGAACTATACCCGGACCGAGATTTGTATTTTTACCTACAGGTTTACTCACATGACGACTGATGAAAAGCTAATCACTGTAAAATGCTTGATATGTTAACATTAAAAATGCAACTGTAGTAATAAAAGTAGCCTGTAAAAATAAGGACATCTTACTGAACAGATCTGTTCCTTGTGTGTACTCAAACCCACATCTGCTTAGCTTAGTGACAGAATGAATTTTTTTCTGTACTCATTAGTAACATAAAGCTAATGGATTCTGCTCTCGTTCTCACCATAGCAACAGAATTCCCTGCCAGGGCCGGCTGCAGGGCTAAATTCCTTTCCTGGTTTGTTCGGTGCAGTTTTGCTGAGAAGAGTGGGACAGCACAGTGGTAACCTAAAGGAGCACTCCAAGTCATTGAGATTGCAAAGGTGTAACTCAGGACAAAATTTAACTTTCAGATTTTTTTATTGCTGCTGATAATGCACAAGGCAGAAAGAACACAGCTTGACTTTCACAACCTGACTTCTGTCTGCAGGTCTGACAGTTGGCAAAAAGTCATTATACGGTAAACAGAGCAAATTTGATCTGGAGGCCATTGAGATACACTAAGTGTAGAATCCCAGAGTGCCATTTTAGACAGTCACTTTCTAGAGTGAAAATGCACTTTCAGCTGCAAAAGCTGATTATTTCTTACTGCACTGTTTATTTTGTTCCAAACATTTATGATTTGATGGAAGCAAGAAGCTCTGAGATAGCTTAAGAAGCTGTAAAAAGAGTGCACCTGCAAAACATTTTTAAGTACTGTTACTTTTGTAGTCAATAAAGTCTTGAAACTTCACAGATGAATAAAGATATAGTTCTTGCTTGAGAGAAACAGGTCATTAAAAGACGGATGATCCAGGAGTGTATATGTGCCAATGACACAGTCTTTTGAAATCCCTTCCAAGCCTCTAAAATGCTCTTCTCCTCCATATCGCGGATCCTGGGCCCCACAAAGTGTGTTTTGTGATCTGGGAGAAGTGAGACTACGTTACAAATTTGTGTGTCACCTGCATTGGTTTTGTTATTCACTTTTTAGGTTTTATGGCTGGAAAAATCCATTTTGATTATGTTCTAAGCAACCATTTCAATATGTTTCCTCAGCTTACCTAGTGCTATCCTAAAATTTGGTCTGTCCTTCTTATCCACCTATTTGGAAGGCTGTTAACCACCTCAAACCACTTCATTTTCTTCCTATTAAAAAAAAAAAATCTCATTTCAAGCTTTAATTTTATTCCTGGCTGGCTTATGGCCATGTGTTCTTGTGCCAGCATTGTCATCTAGCTTAAATAGCTCTTTTCCCTCCCTAATGTATATAAAGAAAGACATCATATCTCTGCTCTGCCTTCATCTTGCTAGGCTAAACATCCTGGTAGGCTTTTTTGTGTCCTCTTGGAAGGAAGCAAGAGCCTCCATCCACGGATGATCTGAGCAGCTCTTCTCTTCAGCCTGCTTGTTTTTTTGTTTTAACATGCAATCTCTTCTTAAAGAACACAGATGTGAATCCGTTTTCCCTCCCTGGGAAAATTTTGCCAGGTTAGTTGTGTCTAAATGTCTGCCTGCTTCCTGGTTGTGAGTTTCATATCTTAAGCTCCTGGCACTGCACTTTGTGATGCCTTTGTCTGTTGCATTGAGAAGCTCTTTGCTGCTGAGAATCTCCCCATGTAGATACTTTTAAAACGTGAGCAGACAGTGAAAAGCTACTTCACTGTATATTGCACAGGTTTTATGTCTTTTATTCAAACTCTGAAATAAGGAGACACAGTCTAGTATTGCAGGCACCACTTGCATTTGTGACATACATTGGAAGATTTGGGGGCTATGTACACAAGAGAGAGGCTTTTAGGATACTTAATATTGCTGGAGGCAGTAGACTACACAAAGGTACGCATCTGTATTCTGAAATCTGTAACAGATTTGATACAGGCTGACAATCCTACAGGAAGCTTGCAATAAGCTTGAGCAGAATTCTACAGTTACAATTTTAAAATTCTGGTACAGAATACAATAGAACTCTGAGAACAATAGCATGCCTGAGACTGCTGAGCAATTCCGAGTAAACCATGAACGATTCTGAGTAAGATGTGGAAATGGAAATAGAGGTGTGGGCAGTTCTCTTAGGGGACTATATTTGATGGAGTTACTGTAGTTCATCAGTGGGAGCAAAGGGCTGTATACTCAAGCCGAGCCTTTTGCAAAAGCACAGTAACAAGTATTAGCTTAAACACTTTCATGGTGGTTAATTGACCTTTAATAGGAGTTTAGGCAAACAGATTTTCCTTCAAATTTGCAATGAATTTGGTCCGTGCACATAGTCAGCTTGCACAGGTCTGGTGACGAGCGCTAGGTCATTAAGCCGTGACGTCTTGCTCTCTTGCCGTTATCCGTCCACACTCGCAGAGTCTCGGCTCTGCTTTCGTGCTGCCTTTAGCAAAGTGCTGTAGCTGTTTTATCCCGGACGATCGTTAATGTCTAAGGTACGTTGCTAAGAAGGACTAGATTTAGCTCTTGGATGGGCGCCACCAAGGTGTTTCATACATAAGCAACTCAGGACTTTGGCACAGGAAAATGTCTGAGTATTTTTGGAACAAAAAAAAGAGTAGAATTTCCTTGTCCTTCTTTCTGGATTTGGCATGTGGCTGTATTTCCTATCTCAGCTGTCATTAATAGCAACACCCTTTTCCGATAGCTCCTGGATCCAATGAACCAGAATTTTCTCTCACTGCATAAAGATACTCTTGTGATTTAAATGATCAAGGTCAGGTAGGCCTCTAAGTTAAAACTTCTGTGAAATGAAAGGGAGCGATTCACTCAGGAAGTAAAATTTTTGCTGAAGTTTTCAGTGTACTGAGGAAGACATGCTTGTGCCCATTTTTTGCATTAATTTGTGTAGCAAAACATTCCTCTCGAGGAAACATTGATAAAGTCATCCTGGCTTTTTTCCGTTGAGGCAGTGTAAGAAGAGTCACTGATGATCAATGTGTTTGAAAGTGAAGCTGCCTAAAATAACAAATGCAATGAAAATTTAAGTTACTGTAATCCAGTTCTTCTATTTTCTAAATGGGAATGGAAAACAATATAGAGTATTGTATGTGATTATAAATTATACAGGTTAAATGTAGTATACTGCTACAGGCTTGAAGTGTACAGGCTTAGAGTTCATTTCGGAACTTTTTTTTGATGGATGGGGTAAGTATTGCATGTTCAAAAAATATTGAGAAAACAGAATATGAAAAGAAATTCTTAGCATGTTTCTTGGTCATGCCAGACCAAAGGTAAACACTTTGAAGCTTATAATTCTAGACAGGCCTGTCTGTGACTCATATTTGGCTTGATCTTGAGAGTTTTCAATTGACTTGGATCAAGTACCATAATGAAAATCATAATGACTTCCTGGTTTATTATGGTATCATGATTTTGAAGCCAGTTCTGCTCTCCTGTAACTCAGTGAAATTTCTCTAACACTTAACAATTATTCCTGGCTTTGCAGTGAAAGTAAAATGCATTGATGCATCCTATAAGCTTCACTTACTGACCACAATTATTTTTTTTCTAACGATATAGAATCCCCTATGTAAAATCCAGCTAGTTTTTCAGCATAGGAGTTGTTGCTGAAGCCCATTTAGTAACCGCCGAAAATATCCAGACAACCAATATCACTGCCACCCAGTAAGTCTTTTAACACGGAGCAGTGTGTCCACCAGATCTGTGCCGTGCCCGTGTGCTGCCCTACCCATGGAGTCTGGAAACCTGGGATTGTCCTGTCTCTGCCAGTGGCCGAGTGCAGCTGAGCCGCCCCTGCCCTGCGCACTGCCCTGCGCACTGCCCTTCGCCACCAGCAGAGCTCGTTTGAGATCTGCTCTATCCCAAGAGCTTCTTCCAGAGAGAAGCTCTTCCCGCTGTGGCCTGTACCCATCCTCTGCCCTGCCAGGCACAGCTGTAGAAGCCTGATCGCACAAATCTCCCTTTGGGCATCTCCTACCTGTGAGGTTCACAGAACTGCATCAAGATTTGCAGGATCAGACCCACATCTTATTTCTGTATAAAATTTCCAATAAACTGATCATCTTCATGTGATTTGCTCATATTTCTAAAGAAATAAAAGTAGCTATTGTTCTCTTTGTCAGTTTATTTGATTATGCCCCTTTCTTTTCTTCTTATGATTTCTTAAATCTGTACTATTAAAAAATAGCCAGAATGACCAGATGATTGCTTTTGTGATGTGTTTGTGTCTCTCCTCTCTTCCATTTTGCTTCTTGAAGCTTCACAGAATAATGGTAAAAACATAAGTAGCACATTCAAAATCAAGTGTTAAATGTGTAACCTATTAGTGTACACATAAATATTTTAACTGTTTCCTGCATTTGAAATGTTTCTGTATGGAGCATTCTTTGTATTTTACAGGATATATTAAGCCTGAAAACTTGTAACATTTATAACAAAAGTTCTGAACATCATCATGATGATAGCTAAATCATGCTTATTAAAATACTATAGTGTGCTCCTGCGCAGCTATAGAAACAATCTAGGTACCTCCTAAATGAGTCAATAATTTTTTTTCCTAGGATGTAATTGGAAAAGCGCTGCAGTATATTGGAGCATATGGCGAGCTCAGCAACACAGAGCAAGTTGTGGCTGTGATTGACGAGGAAACGTGCATCAACTGTGGCAAATGCTACATGACCTGTAATGACTCGGGCTACCAGGTAAGAGCACAGCTGTAAACAGCAGAGCGGCCCCGTGAGTTGGCTTTCTGCTGCTGGGAAGGAGGCACCACCTTCTGATCCGGAGCAGCTGGTAGAACAGCTGTCTCGAGCACTGGGTTGTGCCCCGCGGGCGCCCGGCCAGGCCGCGGGGCTGCTGGTGTCTGCAGGGCGTTCGGCACGGCCCTGCGCGCGGGCCCTCCCCGCGCCGCTGCTGTCGAGGCCACTGTCCCGCTCCCGGGGCCTTTTAAGAGGAAGAAGGTGAAGGAGACCCATTTCAGCTGACAGTGCCCTAGGTTCCCTGGATATCTTCAAGTCTGTGAAGGAGAATGGAAAGACAAGAGGTGTTCTCATGGGCAAATGCCTCTGGGAAGCTGAGCAGCTCTTCCATCAGCCTGGCTCATCTTGAACCAAGGCAGGCAGCGGGCAAAGGTTTTCTCATTTTGATCTTGGCTGAGGTACATACCCTTACTCCCAGATACCTGCCCCGTTTTAGAGCAGTAGGTGAAATTTGCAGAAATCATTGTGACCAGAAGATAGAAAATGTTGAGCTTTGGTTGCTGTTCCCAGAGAACTAGTTCTTTCTCCAGTACATATTAGCATTAGTGGTAGGGAACGTATTGGCCTTTCTACATAGCCCCTTTGTCAGGCCTGCTGGAGCTGATGGACAGGTAAGAAGGGTCTCAATCCTGAGGGCGCACAAGAGGCTGCATATTTTTACAGAAAACCAAAATATGAGCTATCATAATCCGGTGGATTATTCAGTCCAGTAGGCATGAGGCAGTGATCTCCATAAGAATTTATTCATGAACGCAATCATGAGAACAGATTGTCAAAAACAAATATTTTAATTGGGTAGCAAATTTCCTCTGAAAACTGTGACCTTCTGTTTATCCTTAATTCAGTCTATTCAATAGTAAGTCTGATGATTTTAACTACATACACTAAAAGAAGATGTCTTCCCATTTAAAATCAACCCCTGCAATTACAGCAAGCATTTTAGAGCAAAGGTAGACACTTTTTTTCCAGTGATAAGAGACAATTAATGCTGCATCTAAACTAGATTAGATTATAATAGTAGTCTTTTAACTGTCTAAATTTATTCTTGACACTGCAGTCTATACTGCTTTTCCTTCCATCAGATTTCCCAGTGAAGGGGAGGTTGGGGCTTTTGGAGAGTGAAAGAGTGTGTTCTTGTTCAGTGCAACTTACTTCCCCGTAACTGAAAATAATAAAACACTTGGCACCAAAAGACCCAAATCTTAAAACCCCAGAGGAGTTTCTCAACAGGAAGAGTGCATTTCCCATCTTCTTAATTGCAAAGCAACCACAAGTCACACTCCTCTTCCACTTCGAAAAGCCATTGCTATATGCTGCTCTGGGTTCCCGAAATGGCCACACTGCTTTGCAGAGCTGACACCCGGCAGGGCTGGGGCAGAAAAGCTTCCTTGGTATCAAGTTAGTGCTGCAGTCCTAAATTCCTCTAGCTCTGGGCCCTCTTTCAAGGTGCACGTTGCTGTTAGGGACAGAGGAACGAGCCCTTCTCAAACACAAGCCACAGCTTGCCCTGCTGTCCTCGAGCTGAGCTGAGCCTTGCAGACCAGAGCACTTGGCACAGGCCTGGTGCTCTTGCTGGCGGCTAAAGCAACTTCAGTTCTTCCTGCCAGTGACACCCCCCGTGTCTCACACCTGCTGGGGCAGCCCTGCAGAAGCACCTGCGAACACCCCGTGCCCTGGTCTGCTCCCCCAGCTGCTGACAGTAGCGAGGGACGCTTGCAAAGACACCGCTTGTTTACACATAAGGCCTGAAACTCTTAAAAGTAAATTCAACTCTTTGTATTGTTGCCCTTCTAGGTTTGTGTCTTAGATAGTGAAGCTTTCACAGTTGTGTGATGATGCTTTTGTTTTGGCTTTTAATTGGCGTTGCTGTTATACCAGGAGCTGATTTCATTGCGACAGCAATAGTTATTTCACACTGAAATACACTCAGCACACTAATTGGTAGTGAGGATTCGCTGCATGGAAACATGAGAAATAAAACAAGCGTTGCCTGCCCAAAACCCAGAGCTCCCTTTCAGAGATTTGCAAAGAAAAATAATCACAAGAGGCACAGCATGCTGTATTTGTCACTACTCTTATTAAATAATTACATTGTTTATGCTGTGCTGAAAGTACAAGTCGAAAGAAGGCAGGGTAGTGTAGGCAGCCAGCACGGTGCTGAATCCGTGCGCGAGAGTCCTGATCACTCCTCCAAAACAACAGTCTGGCCGAGCTGTGATGGTGGAAGTATTTTCTTCACATGGAGCAGAAATAACCCTCTGGGAGTTTAAGCATCATGGGTCAAACTCATCTGTCCGTAACCAGCCCTGGTGGCAGCGAGCTGGCACCCAGATATAATTTGGCAAATATTCCTAATTTTAACACGCTGGGGCACAGGGGTGGTGTTGCTCTCCTGGCAGGCAGCAGTTGCTATAGCTGCAGGGCCGTGGCAGGGCCGTGCTGGCGCCCGGCTCCGCGCTGACACCAGGCACCTCTCTGCTCGCAGGCCATCGCGCTGGACCCCGCAACGCACCTGCCGGCGGTGGGCGCCGCGTGCACGGGCTGCACGCTCTGCCTCAGCGTGTGCCCCGTGCCCGCCTGCATCCGCATGGTGCCCAGGAGCAGCCCCTACGAGCCCGCGCGGGGCCTGCCCCTGGCGCGGCGGCCGCCGGCCCCGCTGAGCTCCGCGCCGCGCTGATGCCTCCTTGGTGCCGTCTGCCTGGCCCCGGAGAAGCTGCTCATGGGCAGAAATGCAGTATTGGCAGCCACTGCAAGGAACGCTGTATTTTTCCCAATTATTATTTTTATGACAATTAAGTTTTTTAATTAGAGGCAGTAATTAGTCAGTCATAGCCGTCAGTTGTCCGTTATTTGAAATATAACCCTTTCCTTACAATTCATGCCACAATTTCCAAATTCCTCTATAGTCTCTTTAATCTTTATGTAATTTTCTGCTGTAAATATAATTAAGAAAGCATTTTTAATGAACTACAAATCAATGTACAAGCTGTTTGCAAGGAGGTATTTTGTAATTAAAAAATGCATTTAGTTTTAAAACAGTTTCTTAGATGTAATTAAGTACGTAACATTCAAACAAAGCAATGTTTTTATATGGGAAGAAATGAAAGGGAGTTTAAAATAGGATTTAAGAACTGGATTAATCACTTTCAACTACTACAGCAAATAGTAGTATGTATTTTTATAATCCTTTCTAATTCTTCCTCACACTAGACACTTTATAGAATAAATGTGCAATCTGCTAACACATGCTGGACTCTTCAGATGTGTACGGCGCATTGCTTGCTCGATTGTTACTTTATGCCACAGTGAACAATTTTATCCATCAAAAAGTGTTTAAAGCAGATTATTGGGAAGTCCAGGTTGGATTTCAGGATTCTGAACTGTGACAACTTTTTTTGCTTCAAAGCTCATCCTCTAAATAACTTTTAATTGTGTCAATTAATGCTCGAAAATGTGCATGTTACGGATCAGAGACCTGATTACTTAAATTAAATGGAATTTATTAAATGGAATATCTACCCTACAGATTACGTTTGCCAAAAACATATGTATAAGGAAAACGGGCAAAATGATTTCCCCCAGTGCCAATTCTTCATGCTTAATGCTTATGTATGGTTATAGTAAATTCACAAGCAGAAAGATATATAGGTTTGTGTGTATTGCTAAAGAAAATCTCAGTGTTAATCCATTTTTCATGTGCAGTAGGAGCTTTCTAATATGAATACATTGCAATCTGCTTTATTCTACTTTAACACATAAAGCCTTTAGTTTCATAATAATAACAAATGATATATCCATTTTTTTTTTAATAACCTATAGTAAGGTCAGCAAATGTTTGATTAAAAGTATAGCATAATTTTCTTTGCTTGAATTATGAATTGTGCATCAAATTACAAATAAATGTTAAAAGCAACTCGTTTTGTATTTTCGTTTGCTAAATAGGGTCTTCTCTTAGAGGCCTGTCAGGTGCCCGTCCTGATCTCTGTAATTCGCTCCAGGAATCACTAACAAACGAGTTCATTCCTGGGTGCGCTCTTACATTCTTTGCTAGAGTGCAGAAGGAAGCGAGTGTCCTCTCCACATGCACACACGTGCACACGCGTGCTTTGCCTCCCTAGCATCGCAGTCAGTGTCTGTGCTCACTGACGTGGTGTTGCAGACACTTGGGGCTCATGTGGTTAAGACGTCTCGGCAGGCTCGAGCACAGTGTCCCCACTAACAGCCTCCTCCTCATACTTGATTTTTTCCCCACTTCATTGTGGATTTTTCACACTCAAGTATTTACAGATAATCCTGTTGCATAGAAGATATTTACCTAAAACACAGTAAGAGCAGACTTTTCTGGGAATGTTAGAGATGAAGAAGTCCTGCAATTCTGTGCATGCACATTCTGAATCTCCTCCAAGGAGCTGGTTGACAAACAGCAAGCCCTTGAGAAGGGCGGGATGAGATATCAAGTTGTGATATTCTGCAGGTAGCATTTTATGATCTTAGTTAGCAAATGCAAGTAGCTCACAGTAGAGCGCTGCTATGGCACGTGTGAGGCTGAACCTGCTGCTTCGGGCGGGCTTATGTGTGACTCCTCTAGTAACCCCACGACCAGGAAGGGGGCTTGCAGTGCTGTGTCGCCAGTCCTGAGCATCACACTTGGTGGTGCTGCTTCCTTCAAATACAGTACATGGCCAAGAGAGCTCATCTAAGTAGCATAGCACACCTACATCACAAATTCAGCAGCAAAATTTGAGCTTCTCCTATGATTTTTCAGTAGTCTCAGGATATCCAATCTGCTCAGGCAGCTATCAAGTAATATTTGAAGGATTACACCCTCTTTACGAGTCACGATGATCATCAAGACTGTAATCGGTAATGGGCAGTTACCCTGAGCACGGGTTACACTGTTCAGGTTCTTGCTCCCTGACCACCCTGTCCCTCACTCCTGTTCCATCAAGTCTGTTAACAGTTTGGGATGTTGTCCCAAGTGAATGGGAATCTTTGCTAGCTCTGAGAGTCAGCAATAAATCTGAGTTCCGCAGGAACCGCACTTCTACATTTCCTGCAGGAGTGTCTTTAAGTCATCAGGGTGAGGCATGATACAAACAGGCATGCACGAAGGACATTTTCCTGGGGTTTATAGATTTTTGCATCTGTCTTGGAGAAATCCATCCCTCCCAGCCACATTCTGGAGCTAGGGAAACAAATCAGAAAAATCTGGTCTATTCTGCAAACGCTCTAGCCAGTTATTAAAAAAAAGGATATGAATTTTCAAAGTGTAAAAGGTTCCAAATTGAGCTAATATATTTCAGTGATTTAGTTGCACATTTAAGAAATTATGTATTATTAAAGATGTGCTGGGCTAGATCCTACAAGCCTACCAGTCACTAATGTTTAGACATGTTGTCCTATTGATTACTATTATTAAAAAAAAAAGGTAAACTGTATCCGATATTACATTATAATAGAAATGCAATAGCTCATCATCCACTAGCACATTCGTATTCACATCATCTTCCTGCAGAAAAAGCTCCCTATGTTCAGTGTATGCTCTGCAGTCCAAGAAATACTTGAAAAAGCTGCCAGATCTGCTCGTGTGAATCCCAATGCACTCATACACGTTCATTGGAAAAAGAGATGTTTTGCCTTGCTAACAGGCTATACAGGCCTGGTTTTTGGCCTCTAAAATGAACAGACATAATATTTCCAAGGCACAGGATTGACAACCATAATAGCTGCATTTGAAAAATTACATATGAGTTAAAAATATATGTATATTTTTTGTGATTTTTAGATGAGCTATTAATTTCGCTTATTTTTCTCATAATTCTTCTCTTGGCAAAAGTAAAAGTAGCCTGTGTGCATGAAGCCGATGAGCAGCCTGCATTCCCGGTGCTGCAGCCCATGCACACGTGCGCGCGCAGTTGCTCTAAGGCTGCACTGGTCGCAGAGGACAACTGCTTTGCAGACTCCAGTTGTTCATTCCATGGAATTTGGAGGAAGGAAAAACACAAATTACTGTAGTAGCTCCATGCCCTCAGTGGAGTCTCCTCCAGGACACGGGGCTGCCTCTGTGCCGCAGCAGCCGGCTGTCCTGTGGGCTCCTGTACGTACTGCCCTCACCTCCAGCTTTGTTGCCTTTCACCTTTTATGTCTCTCACACATATATACCCTGAAAAAGTGGCTGTTGGT
Source organism: Crypturellus undulatus (assembly GCA_013389825.1). Lineage (NCBI taxonomy): Eukaryota > Metazoa > Chordata > Aves > Tinamiformes > Tinamidae > Crypturellus > Crypturellus undulatus. Next base: position 792,250 of record VWPW01026079.1, read on the forward strand.
TTCAAGGCAACCCATCCGAACCCCGCCTGAGTGCCACCAACCCACTGCTGCACGAACCCACCTTGTTTTACACAAACCAAGGCTGTAGCCATGGAAATACAATGATGTTAAGCGTAGACATTTCCTATCAGTATTGGCTCTGCCAGCATAGTCTGCATGGTAACTGCGTGTGCTTCATTATTTATCTACTGTAACACAGGGCTGGGCATATTGTTAAAATTTTATATCTTTCAACATGTTTCCTAGTATAAAATATAATTTTTAGATAAAATATTTATTTTATTGGCGACAGTTTTGCCTCTCCAGGCTGCTCCACTCCTTTGATGAACTGTGGAAGATATAAGTTTTCATTGGCAACATCTGGCAACCTGGCACACTCTCCAGGCAGCTGGATTGGTAACTTCAGCCGTGCTTGTGGGTCTTTTATACAATTAGTCTGCCCATGGACCAGCTGGGCTGCTTCAGCCTTGCTGCTGCTGCCATTTCCATTACCTGAGAAACTACACACCTTACAGTCGGTTCTTCAGGAGAGCAGCTCTAATTAATAGGTCCTCCTCTGATTGATGTGCAGCTTCCCACACCAATCTTGCTCAGAAGAATTCCTCTGCTGTCGTTTCTCCCTCCTTATATCCCTGCATTTGAACTCTGCCCAGTCTGAGCGTTGCTGATGGCAGTCAGAGCTTCCCAAAGCCACAAAGCAAGAAGGTTGCCTTTTACCTCTGCAAAACAGGTCATTTTCATTAAAAGCCGCCTACATGTTACCCTGTGTTGGCTGCCTCTGCGCGCCCAGGCTGGGCAGCATATGCAGCTTTGCTCCGGGTACCTGCTGGAACAGAAAACCACCTTCCCGTCAGGCACAGCAGCTGAAAACCTGAGCTGCTCTGTTTAGGTCACCTTTGCCAAATACCAACATACCCCTGAAGTCACTGAGGAGTCTTGTGCAGTAGCAGCATCAACAAGAAGTGCGTCAACAAAACACTTTTCTTCTTCAGCA